>OENT01000005.1:96358-486331 GCA_900239685.1 Rotaria macrura
CGTGATTTTATAAAGATCTTCTAGAAAACCGGTCTTTGGATTTTTCCTTAGAAAAGATTTTGCTTACGAAAGTATACTTCTGAGTCTTGGCTATCAAAGGGAGCTAGCCACATGTCTATATCTTGCTCCTATCAAAAGTAATTGAAAAACAAGCGACTGCCTTGACTTCTGGGTTGGATAATAATTAAAAATATTAATTTCATCAACAGTCATGGGACTATAGCCCATTCGAGTTGAGTTTATTGCGATTCGATACTCATAAACATACATGCTGCAAGTTCAATCGGTTTTACATACGAATTTATCTAATAAGTATTGTTCTTTTTATTTGATGTTTAATGGTCGTTTTGTTTGTTGCTGAACACTCAGTTTTTAGACCATATTATGTGCTAAACTAAAAACAGTGTTTTTTCAAGCAATTGTTTCTTTAATTCAAGTTTTCAATATGAACCAAATGGATCGTAGTTTTGCTTTCATAATCATATTTGTCTTACTGGCTGATGAGATCAGAAATACTAGCAACAATCTACGACTGTGACACAGTTTTCCTTTTCTTCGTTTTGATTATGAGGAAACATTGATGCGATTTAATATTACAAGAATTGCTTTGAATTTGATTTGAGATGAGAAGAAGTTATTTTAACTCATTTTGATTGATGTCGTTTAAGTTTTAACGTTTTGAGTTCTCATTTCTGTTGTTACTCGAATTTTTTTATACGCACTTGATACAAAACAAGAGAGATAAATCTAACGAAAAATCTGATGATGGAGCAACAATAATATTTAATAAAAATTGAAAAACTTCTTAGTGTGAAACCAGGAAATAGAATTCGTCTTAGATTCTATGAAACATGCCGAAAATGCGTAATCATGATCCTAAATTTTTTAAGAATGTTATTTGTGTACGAATAAAAATTTTTATACCAATTAATTAATTAATACTATTTCTTATTGAATCTATTTGTTTTCTTTTATGACATTCCCACAGCTAAACAGATAGGATTTACGCGTAGTACAAAAGTAGAGTGACATCTTTTAAAAATAGATTTTTCTTACATCGATTTTTATTCTGAATTTGAGAAAAAACTGAATGAATGTATCAGTAAAAATGAATCGATTTTTCTGCTTTTTTTGGATCGCTACAAAGTAACCACCATCTATATAAGTTCTAACATAAGAGAGGAGCACCTGCTACCTACTGAACTTGTAATCCTTCTTAAGCTATGAGTACCCTGTTTTATTGCTGTAGATGAATACCCATGTGGAAATATAATATTTCCAAATCTCAGTACTCAAACGATATTGATTGTATCAATGAGTTTGAATAAAGTTAACATCTTTTCATAAGAATTACAAGCCTGCCATAAGTCTGTTCAGAACAGTTTTTAGCTGCATAAAAATAGTTAATGGAGGTGTACCTTCTGCAAATATTGAGATTGTGCTGATATAGTAATCTATTCTCACACCCCGACAAACCCACAGAAAGGACATTAAGTAAAATTCAATAAACAAGAATGAAAATGGCACTTCATTAGCGTGAAGAAAGTCATACAGTGATGATGCTTAAGGCATTCTTACTGATTAATGACCTTTAAAAAGAAGAAAGTTGCATTATCAGATTTTCAGAATATTATATAACTCGATAGTAAAGTTTAAGAGCTGCCGTAGAAAAACATGCTTTGAATACAATACCCGCATAGACGACTTTGGTATATTATCTAATAAAGAGTGAAACATGTTTATTTGTTATTACATCATAAGACTATTTTCACAAAATTTAGAGATATATTTTGCATCATAAAAAAACACTTTTCTCTCAAGGTTTGTTGTTAATATATTATTGTCCTTGTTAAGTTATACTGTTACGTAAAAGAAGAAATGACAACAATAAAGGACAAAGCAGATTGTGATCGAGAATGTCAGATTTTTCACTACTTCACGAAAAGTTTTCAACTATCTGAAGTTGTTTCTTGAAAACCCTTTGATACAAAATCTCGATTGATAAGAAGTTTGATCAGAATGTTGATTCTCAAGTCCAGGGTTATTTTATAAAATGTGTCAATCACTCTCGTAGTCATAATGCGATCAAAGTACACGACACTCTTCAAGTATGGGTAACATCGTGATCTTCCTTTCTGTTCTTATAGGTACATAAATTGAAAAGCGATGTAACGAATGCGTTAAAATAATTGTTGTTTCTTTTGAATGCACTTCATCAAGGTTTTTACACAACTCGATTGCATATCAAGATTAACATGTCTTCAGAATCTGTGTAAAAAAAATAACGATTTCTTATCTGCCTTGTGCTAGCTATAGTTTTTGAAAATGAATAGATGCCGCTAGATAATGTTTACACAACGATAATCACAGAGACATGGCATAGAACACATGAAGTGTGGAGTCTTCTTCGTATTCGCATGAACATATCTTTTTGACATGCTACATCAAAGAATGTTTGTAAATATGTAAAACATCTGCGTATCATTGATGCGTAGAAACATCCTTGCAGCAACATTATATGGTATGAAAGTGTCTATTTTTTGTCAATTTTGTCTAAAATTTAATGTGATTTGTTTAATTATGGTTGCTGTGTAATAACTAAAATGTCCATCCATTCATCAAAAGACGGATGATAACATTCAATAAATATTTACTTTTAAGTAATATAGCGAGTGCTAAATTCTCAAGTTGAATAGAATCATCATTCATGGGGAAGATATTAATTAGAGTTCATGCTAGATTCAGTTGTTGGATCAGTATCATTAACAAGAATACAGATGAAGAATTTCGTTTGTACTATTATCATTTAATTTTAAAACGACTTATATGTGCAAGTATCGTAGAATTAAAAACCTTGAATATCATCATTTTTGCTTTTTTCATATCTCTGTTACCAATCACATAATCGTACAAGGTCCAAAGTATGCATTTAAATATAATTAAGTGATAATGTACGTGCTCATCTTACTTTTTACTTCGAATCGTTAATGTTGCGATGCAAGAATACTTGAATATTATCACAGAGTCAATGCAACTTAGAGTATTGCTGATAACATGATTGAAACAAGTAAGATATCAAGACGGAGAAACGATATCCACGCTGAGACAATTACCTTAAAACATTGAAAACGATGATGTATTGAATTATCCTATTATCTTGCTAATTTACTTTGTGTTAATATGATTCAAACAAGTGCATTAATGAGTACATTTCAGAAATAATATATTGAGTCAGTTTCATCACTTGAAAATACTTATGTATCACGCGTACAGTGAATGATCTATAAGCTTATATCATTACTTTTAGGTATATTACAATGCATGACAGGAGCTATTTTTAGATTCTAATCACTAAATTTATTGCAGATAACAAAGCTTATCACAGAATTTTATTGATCGAGAGCAGAGTATTTAAGGAACGTGCGTATCCATTGCTTCTTAACTTAAAGCAATCATAGACACAAAAAAAATAGTACATGTCGGGTGACTACGTTGATCGAGTTATTGATTGGCTTCGTGTGAAGAATGCGGATGAAAAAGAATTTCTTGAAGTTGCTGAAGAAGTTCTCAAAGCTCTTCGACCAGTAGTTCAAAGGCATCCTGAATATGAAAAAATGGCTTTACTTGAACGTTTTACAGAACCAGAACGAGCTATCTTATTTCGAGTACCATGGGAAGATGACAATGGTCAAATACACGTCAATCGAGGCTATCGAGTTCAATTCAATGGTGCGATTGGACCATACAAAGGTGGATTACGTTTTCATCCAACTGTTTATTTGGGTATTATCAAATTTTTGGGCTTTGAACAAATTTTGAAAAATTCATTAACTGGTCTACCCATCGGAGGTAAGAAGACACACGAAAAAGAAAACTTGGAACTTTTCATTGAAATATATATACATTTAATTTGTAGGTGGAAAAGGTGGCTCTGATTTCGACCCACAAGGCAAATCCGATGCTGAAATTCGTCGTTTTTGCCAAAGCTTCATGAGTGAACTGTATCGGCATATTGGACCTGATATTGATGTACCAGCTGGTGATATTGGCGTTGGTGGCAGAGAAATCGGTTATCTTTACGGACAATATCGTCGAATTCGTGGTGCTTTTGAAAATGGTGTTTTAACAGGCAAAGGCTTAGCATATGGTGGCAGTCATATTCGTAGTGAAGCTACAGGTTTTGGTGCAATGTACTATGCAGAAGAAGTAAGAAAACAAAAAATCAATGAATTTTTCATTTTTTTTTCTAAATTCATACAATTTATTTCATTCTAGGTTCTGAAAGAAAAAGGAGACACATTGAAAGGGAAAACTATTGTCTTATCTGGCTATGGTAACGTTTCATGGGGTGTTTGCCTTAAAGCTCGTGAACTTGGTTCAAAAGTTATTTCAATATCGGGCCGTGATGGTTACATACATGATCCAGAAGGAATTGATACGGATGAAAAAATAGATTTTCTTTTAAAAATTCGATTGGATAATGATGTTAAATTAGAACATTACGCAGAGAAATTCGGAGCAAAATTTTATCCAAAAGAAAAACCATGGAATTTAAAAGGTGATATAGCTTTTCCATCAGCAACACAAAATGAAATCGAATTAGAAGAAGCCAAAGCATTGACTGCTAATGGTATTAAATATGTATTTGAAGGTTAGTCAGATGCTTTTGTTATCGACAGATATTTGTACTTAGAAAAGTATTTGTTCTCTCATGATATACAGGTGCTAATTTTCCAACAACACCTGACGCGATGGAATATTTCAAGAATAATGGCGTCATTCTTGGACCAGCTATTGCTGCAAATGCAGGTTTGTTATATCTCCAATATGTAATATACTTGAGTTAATAATTAACTTTTATGATTTCGTGTTCAGGTGGTGTTGCTGTATCTGAACTTGAAATGACACAAAACTCGGCACGTTTATTATGGACAAAAGAAAAAGTTGATGCAAAACTCAAGGAAATCATGGTTAACATTCATAAAAAATCGAAAGAAGCTTCAGAAAAATATGGACTGGGCTACGATCTTGTTGCCGGTGCCAATATTGCTGGATTCGAAAAAGTAGCAGAAGCTATGATTGCTCAAGGATCATACTAATTAAAAAGAAATCAATATGTGTTTTACATGTAGATCTTAGTAGTTTTCTTTCTGTGTTCATACGTATTTGATCGAAAGATATAATGCAAAATAAAAGTTTTTTTTAGTGAAATGCAACGCTAGACATGAAATCTTTCTTTACCATAGAGTTCCTTTGTTGTATACTTAGAAAAAAAAATGAATTCTCGAATGTAACTCATAACTACAAGGGATTCTTGTCTTGGACGTTTTTAATAGAATATTATGTTGTTTTCCATAACTGAACAAAGCGAATTCATTTGAAAAATACTAAATTTAGAATCGATGAATATTTCGAATGCTTCTTATTGATTACCGATGATGTTTGGTATAACAAAATGGAACAACCAATGTAGGTTGCAGAATTTCGGCCGACGAAAATGACTTTAAGGGTGTGTTGATGGATGTGAGATTGCCGAGCATATATTTATCTAATAGAAGAACTATATCCTAATAGTCTCGTAAACAGTCGTCGCTCAAACAGTAGTCATATGCGGATCTTATGAAATAATCATAAAGGATAGTGAAAATGATTATCATTGTTATGTTTGTCTGTCGTGGGATTGTAGGCACATCATGAGCTCTTATAGTGTTTACTCCGATGTGAAATTCAATGGTTCGAATTCTTGAATCATTTTTTCATTTGAATAGATCATAGGAAGATAGGTGTTAATAGTGGAATATAACTAAACTCAATTTTTGCTAAATTGCTTCCACAACCATCTTCTTTCTCTAGTCACGATAACTATCCTTCATTTTGTGTTTGATAATACAAAACAATAAACAAATGCACACTCTTCTGTTTGTTATTTTCATTTTTGTACGAAAACAGATGCCTTATGGGAAGAATATTTTGTGTTCAAGGTCATCTTTTTTCTGTCTTGAAAAACGATTGTTGAATAGGATAGTTTCTTTGATTATTGCATGATTACATCATCTGCAAGTAAACATTTTTTTCACCTTTCTTTCGAATTCAACCTATCTAATGCTGACATCTGTCATGAATGCCAAAAATACATATATTTGTTATTGATTGAATCTTATAATGACAAATAAGAAAACATCTCTGTTTGAAATATATTTTTCATCGATCTCTCAGCATCATTCACAATCGTCTGTAATTATCAGAAAAATAATGACTATAGACAACGATTCATCAACATCAGGAGAAACGTCAACAAGCCAACTCATTTTTGTAAGAAGTTCGAGAACACAAATATCTTCATAAATGCAACTCTATTTTTTTATCTGTTAATGATCTAGGAGGAAACCGATATACTTTATGAAGAAGACTGTCTTCGAAATCAATATTCAGTGAAAGCTTGGCTTCGCTATATCGATCATATCAAAGATGGACCTAATGAAAAAATAAATCTTGTCTATGAACGAGCATTACGTGAACTACCTGGAAGGTATACATAATACTCTGATGATTTGTTTTTTCTTCAAATTTTCTGCTTTGATAGTTATAAACTCTGGTATAATTATTTGAAACTTCGACGAAAACAAGTTCGTTCGAAATGTATCATTGATCCTGCTTATGAAGAAGTTAATAACACTTTTGAACGCTCTCTCGTGTTTATGCATAAAGTATTATTCATTCAGCTCTTCATTTTCTCCTTCTTTTTAACAAAGTATTTTTTTGTTTCGTCTAATTTTAGATGCCTCGGATATGGCTTGATTATGGTCAATTCTTGATCGATCAATGTAAAATTACGCGTACACGTCGTTTATTTGACCGAGCTATTCGAGCATTGCCAATAACGCAACATAATCGTATATGGCCATTATACATTAAATTTGTCACAAGTTATCCTGAAATACCAGACACAGCAATGAGAGTTTATCGAAGATATCTGAAAGTAAGAATTGTGTAAGAAAAAATGAACATGTTAATTATTTTATTTTGAATTTAGTTACAACCTGAATGTGCCGAAGAATACATTGATTATTTAAGAGAAATTGGAAATTTAGATGAATGTGCTAAATTATATGTCGACATATTAAATCGAGACGATTTTGTTTCACGTCAAGGAAAATCAAATCATCAAGTAAAGTTTTTATATTTTTTCTCCGTTGTCTGCCACATTCAGTTGTTTTTAACAGACAGAAATCGGTTGATAAGTGGTGCAAATAAATCACTTTCGTCTGTTTGGTTTCATTTTTTTGACAAAAATGTATTCTTGACTGAATACGTTTTCATTTGCCGATATCTTTCATATTGATTTGTTAAGAAAAAAACGTATCGTAGCGATTGAAGTTAAAATATAGTCTTACTATACATAAAAACTGCTTCTAGTAATAATTTTTAAGATAATCTACATTTATTCTTTTTTCTTTCTACAACTTCATTGTCTTCCTTATAAGATGAGATACTCAGTGAGTATCTGATGAATTCAACAATGTTGTGAACCAGTAGAGTAAAAGTTTTGACATTTTACGAATCAATTCAGATTTTTGAGCGAATTATCTCATATCTTATCACATCAATCTGCGAATTTGTTATCTATATAGTAGACATGTCTCTCCATTTACCATTAACATCTCAAGTCTTATCTTTGGCAATACTCACATGCATAACAAAGCATCTAGTAAGATCCCTAATTTTCTAGAACATCGACAAATACACATGTGAGAGGTATGTTTACTAAATGAGCACATGATGTTGTCATCTAAAGCTTGTACTGAATTTGAGGCAAGTGTCGACAATCGAATCATGACTTTAATGGTTCATGATTTCATTAGATTATTCTAAAAGATACTACCTTGTAGAAATTTTCTAGATGACATGATAAACATAGCTTTGCATTTACACGAGTAACTGGGTTCGATGAAAGATTAAAAGTGCCAGCGTCTAACAACAAATAATATTCATCCACGAGAAAAATGATTGCGCTGTCGCTTGATCCTAACATCTGTTTATGTTAATAATGTTTTATTTTTCTTTATCATTTTTAGCTATGGAATGAATTGTGTGAGTTAGTATCGAAAAATCCAACAAAAATAAAATCCGTTCAAGTCGAGCCAATTCTTCGACAAGGAATTCAAAAATATAAAGATCAAGTTGGACAACTATGGGCATCACTTGCTGATTACTATATACGTAGTGGTTGTTTTGAAAAAGTAGGAAGAAGAATGTTTGTTGTTTAGATGTTCAGTAGATTATAAAAAAATATTTTAGGCACGTGATATTTTCGAAGAAGCCATTGAATCCGTTCTTACTGTTCGTGATTTTACACAAGTATTTGATGCGTATGCACAATCTGAAGAAGGTCTTATTAGTGCTCTAATGAATAAATCAAATGAAGATGACGAAGAAATAACTGATGATGGTAAAAGAAAAATCAAATATATCTATAAGAAATAAATATTCAATTTTCTCGATTATCTTAGATGATCTCGAACTTGAACTTCGTCTTGCACGTCTAGAATATTTGATGGATCGTCGGCCATTAATGTTAAATAGTGTTCTACTTCGTCAAAATCCTCATAATGTTAATGAATGGTTAAAACGTGTTAAACTATATGGTGAACAATATGATAAAATCATTCAAACATTCACTACAGCTGTACAAACAATTGATCCAAAGATTTGTACAGGTAAACTACAAGATGTATGGATTGCATTCGCTCAATTTTATGATAAATATCAACAACCGGATGAAGCAAGATACATCTATGATAAAGGGATTAAAGTTAACTTTCGAAATGTTGATGATCTAGCAGCTGTTTGGTGTGCTTGGTGTGAAATGGAATTAGAACATGAAAGACCTGATGAAGCAATTAAATTAATGGAACGAGCAACTGTTTTACCAAGACATAAGGTATGTGATTTATTTTTCGACGATCCATCTTTAAATTGATTGTTTTTTATTCATAAGAATAATAAACAGGTCAAATTTTATCATTTCAGAATCATCTAAAAAATGTTATATAAATAGAATCAGAATATTTATTCAAAAAACCAAAATAAATGAATATCTATAAGTCCACCATATGTCAGACTCATTATTTATGATGGAACTAGAGTTTTCAAAATAAAAGAACTATGATTATAATCGAGATCAGAATCTATCACGCACATAGATTGTATGATAAATTTTTATCCATCACATTTAATGAGTGATTGAACTCTGCATGATGGATGCAATAAAGATTCTTGAACAGACCAGAGTTCATTCTAGTAAAAATAAAACAATCATAGTTTTGTCATTTGACGAATGTTTAACTATAACAAACAAATCCTTTTGATTTATTACATATTTTGAAAGAATACACAGTTAGCATCATGGTTTTAAAATACTACTATCAAGATACGATCTTATTACAACAAAATAAAAATCTAAATGAAAGTCTTTTCATAAGTGCTAGTATAGTTTTATGTTAAACAACGAATTAAATGTTGTTTAGCATTATTATGAGATTTCTCGATTATCTTTTTCCAACGGTCTTGCCTGTACTCGAAAATTTAGACTCGATTAAACTACGAAGCTATCGTGGAATAGATAAGTATGATGCACTTATCAGATCTGCTATCAATACTATCTGTTGTGGTCGTCTGCCAATGAGTTATTTGAAATGGTACATATTTATTTGCTTGTCATCACGAATGATTCATGTCATCGTGATTTCTGACATAGGCACAAGTTTTACTAGAGAAAGAGAGCAATAGAAATGTTGTTTTAAAACACATCTTTTCAATAGAAATTTCCATACAATACAATCAACAGAAAAGTGAGCGCCTCATTAAACTTCAAAATTTCAAATCATAAACTAGTCATTCTTTTGCTAACACGATGTTTTCTTCTCATAGTCACGACATTGTTTTCATATGTAAATTTCTCTTGCTTTTAGGTCGACTACTATGATGCCAACGAGCCAGTTCAATTACGTTTACATAAAAGTCTTAAACTATGGTCATTTTATGTTGATTTAGAAGAATGTTATGGAACGTTCCAAACATGTAAATCTGTTTATGATCGTATTCTTGATCTACGTATAGCAACACCACAAATTATTATGAACTATGGACTTTATTTAGAAGAAAATAAATACTATGAAGATGCTTTTCGTGCCTATGAAAAAGGTATTGCACTATTCAAATGGCCTAATATTTATGACATTTGGTTGACATATCTATGTAAATTTGTGGCACGCTATTCTGATGGTTCAAAACTAGAGCGTGCACGAGATCTGTTTGAACAATGTCTAGAACATTGTCCAGCAAAATTTGCTAAAAACTTATATTTATTATATGCAAAATTAGAAGAACAACATGGCCTCGATAGAAGAGCATTGAAAATTTATGAACGTGCGACTAATGCTGTTGAACCGAAAGAGAAAGAAGAAGTATGTTGTGTTGTTTTTTTATCATGTGAAATAAATTTCATCATTTGAATGACTTGTGTTAATCTTTTTTTCTTTTCAAATAGATGTTTAATATTTATATAAAACGCTGTGGTGAAATGCAAGGTATAACAGCAACACGTGACATATACGAAAAAGCAATCGAATCGTTAGAAGATGAACGTGCTGTTCGAGATATGTGTTTACGGTATGCAGATTTAGAAAGAAAATTAGGTGAAATTGATCGAGGCCGTGCGATTTATTCCCATTGTTCACAAATGTGTGATCCACGAGTAAGTCTTTGTGGTTTACTTTTTTGATTTTGATACAATTACTTTTGTTTTTGTTTAGATACACAATGATTTTTGGCAAACATGGAAAGAATTTGAAATTAAACATGGTAACGAGGATACTATGCGGGAAATGTTAAGAATTAAGCGTTCTGTACAAGCAACGTATAATGTTCAAGTGAATTATATGGCGGCACAGATGATGGCTGCATCGATGGGTGATGATACATCAGCAAATCAAGTAGGAAAAGAATTCTCATCTTAGTATGCGATGTACTAATTTATCTTACTTTATTCTTTTTTGTAGGCCAATTAACGAAGATATTCGACTATTTTTTTTCTTGTCTTTTCTATGTGCTGTGTAATTTTCTTGGTACGTGTTTAAAGAAAAAAAATTAAAACATTACTTATCTTGATATTTGTAACACGAAAGCTATGTTAGAATGCAAGCAAACACTTTCGAATTAATTAAATTGGAAGGTCAATAGGAAATAAGAAAATATTAACTGAAGGCTTCATAGAATTACTCGTTTTATTTAGAAGATCTTACTATGATGCTGATCATTACAGAACTTCGACATATATGTAGAACAATAACATATTGTGCATTGTTTTATCTGTGATTCAAGACTTTTTAAATCCCTTTTACATATTTTAAAGTTTCTAAGGCTTTAGAGAAAACATATTATTAGATGTCACCTTAATTTTCCCATCATTATGTACGCTAGCAGATCTATAGACAAATATTTTAATACACTACTAAAAACTAATATCTCATCGAGTGTCAACATTCAACTCTAAGTTATTGAATTTTTGAAAGTCTATACGTTCTGAAGAATGAAATTTGTGAGAAAAACTAGAGTATAAATCTTGTATCGTATTAGACGCTTTGTAGCAAATTAAGGTCAACTCTTGTCAGGTTATCTACTAAAAAAATAGTATGTGATGAGTATAAGTAAAAATATCATTGAAAATAGAAAGTAAAATCTGCATATGGTTTTGATTATTAGGTTTGATTCAGCGAAACATTAGTAGATTCATAGGCTTCCGTACTGTTGTATAGTGTTATAAGCAACCGTACGTACTCTATTAAATAAATAAACGTGTATAAAAATGTGTGATAATTGAATGACTACAAGAAATACCATCATGTGTGAATAACTACATCAATTATAATGAACGTTTGATGAAATGAGAACTTGATGAGCCCATTTTTTTATGTCGTTATGACCGTTAATTTCCATATAGTTTAATCATGATTGACTGAGGAGAAAACTTCATCTAATATTATTGTCATGATTTTTTTTTGAGTATTAGATCTTGTCGAAATTTTATTATCATAGAATTATTAGTTTTTGTGTACGTTGAATATTTGTACGTCTATCAAAATGAAAATAGCCAAAATAATATAATACTATTCATTTTCGGCAATGCTACCAGATAGTTTCCTGTTTTTTTTCCCAAAGACAAATTTAGAAAAAAAAATTTTCACATTCAACTGAACAAAAATCTTCAGAATTGCTAGAAAAATTAGCCGCCCGTCACTTTGAACAGATGATTACTAACATGTGGTAGTTGTGAACAGAATAATGAGAGATAATGAATGAATCAGAGAGATTGTCAAACTCTTTATCGATAGTGTTATTTAGAAAGGTGTTGATATGCATCGATACACTACTATTGTTAATCAGTGTTACTATGCTCACATCTTTATTTATCGCTTTTAAACAACCGTATCCAATTATTCAATACTTCTTACCTTACGATATACAAAATATAGGAGAGAAATTATTCAAAGAAGTAGTCTGAAAACTGAATTGTTTTTACGAAAAACAAACACTAATGAACGCAATCATAGGCATGTTTATCTGTGTGTCAAGTCGTACTATCGATCTAGCATTGGACACAACGTCATAACGTAATTTTCTCCGGGAAAGAAAAAATTCAAATCCCATTGAATCGAATCATATTTCGATGTTTTCGTCTATGTTAGTCTCCTTCGTTGAATTCAACTATAGCTTTTTTATGCCGTTATTTTATTCCACATGATTTGATAACAAAGAAATGAATTTCTTCGAGTGACATAAGCACGGTCCCTTAGCTCAGCCGGTTAGAGCGCCGTGCTAATAACGCGGAGGTCATGAGTTCGATCCTCATAGGGACCATTAAATTTTTTTCTCTTTTTCTTCTTTTTTTTGTTCTTTCAATTTTTCACGAACGACTACAACCTGCAACTACAACGATGTTCTCTTTGACAGGATGTGAAATAAATTTTTTTAACACAAATTTTATTCGATTACACACCTATTCATCTTTTCTCTTTTTGTCAGATTTCCATGAACAATTAAGCGTAGTGCTTCTAACCGTATGAGAAGCATTATTTGAATGGCAGAACCAGGAAATCGTGGGTGGTAGGGAAATGTTCTACTATTATCTTGAGAGGATATGCATGAAAATGAAATATAGTATCAATATTGGTAATTATAAGGTTTTTTCTTCTTCTTCTTCTAGTGGTGGGGCGGTGCCTGGCCTAGCCCACCCTTGGTGTTACGTCACTACATGATCTTCTGATGTCATGTCAAGAAGGAAAAAACAAACTCCAAAGAATTTTCTTTTTGAACTTCTGAAAGTCAGCTTAAATGGAACATGTATAATTGATTCGTTGTTTTTTTTTCAAAATAGCCAAACTAATTACCCGAATATGTATTGAATAAATATGTGATGAGGCTATTTCTTATTTTTTTTCTGTTTCATCAATGCTTGTCCACGTGAAAAAGAGAATATTTATATATATGTATATAGAAAATGAAATAAAAAACGAAACGATTTCTTATCATTTGCCTTCAATCAACCTACAAGTTATATCGATCAGTAAATTATCAATATTGAATATAACTTCTCCCAAAGAATAAATCAATACTTAAATAATCGTCTTTACCTACACTAGTGTACTTGTTTTTCTTTTTCTCTGAATAATTTATAACAATTAATCAATACCATTGTTTGATCGTTCTTATTCATACACGTATTATATCTATCACTAACCGATGGTCAAAAATCTCATGCATTTATACGATAAAGACAAATAGCTTTTCTCAATGACTGTTAGATGAACATATTGCCGATCAAGTGTTTATGCACATACACTTGAATATTTTTGTGTACAATCATTATCGTTATTTCAAAAAGAAAGTAAATAGGCAAACATTGATCTTATTTTCTAATTGTCACATGAAGCTGTTCGTATTGAACGAATTATGTCATCGACGTAGGGTTTCTATTTTTTTTTATGAACATGAGAACAACATTTCAACACGTAAGACAAAAAACAGAGAAGCCTCTTGATGTGGGAAAAATGCAAAGACATAGAATTGATTCGATTAAAAACGATTTCATTTCGTCTCTTTCGTTGTTGTTTTCATCTCATTCGATTTAATATGGAGATCATCATCATTGAAAAGAATAAAAAAATTGAACAACAATAGATCAATCAAGCTTAACAGTAATGGAGTGATCAAACTTCAGTGATGCATGCCAGTGCTGCCATAGGGCCGATCAAGCATTAGATTCTGTCTGCTATTTTTTCACACAATTTAAATTTTCATTAGAAATTCGTAACTTATTGTTGTCTTTATTTAATATTGGGATAATTTCCTTCTTTTTTTTTCTGTTTGTTATAAAAGATGTATTGTCAAGTTTATGCCGCTACCGACAATAATTATGTCAATGATGTGTGAACGAAATCAAATCAAATAAGAAAGAAAACATATCTATACATTATTGACAGTTTTCTATCAAGATTTACTGTCATCTTTTGTTCTTTAATTTATTTATACAATAATCATTCTCTCATTTAACAAAACTGAAAACAAACTTAGGAGAATAGTTTTTCTTTAGACCAATATTGACTTATTACTATTCATCGGTATTGATATTGATTGATGTAGATCATCGTCGATTAATTCCACATTAGGTAACATGGAATGAAGTATTGTACGTAAATGTGCTGGTGAACAATCGAATGCATTACCAAATATTTCACTTGGATTACGATGAAAATAGATTTGATTGCACATCGCTATTTGCAATTCATTTTCTAAAAGAAAAATGAACAAAATAAAACAATGATTGATATTGATGTGTCTATTTAGTTTCTTTTCTATGATTGATGAATGCATGTATATATATATATATATATATCAATTGTTGAAAACATACTTCTTGCCCATTGTGGTATTGGTTTCTTCTGATCTGTACTTGTTTTAGTAGCAAATATTGAATTATCATTATTGTCATCTTCAATATTCACATGTAAAATAGTCATATCATAATTGTTTTGTGTTTGATAATCTTCTGACGACTTCTTAGGATCAGATTGAGGTCTTAATGAAAAAGTATTGCGATGATCAATTTGATCTGTCAAAAGAATTGAATATTTACCTTGTTCGTAATGGACGTTTTGTCTGATGACGATGATGTTGTTTTTTATTTTTCAATGCTTGAATACCCATTAGCGGTGGTCGAGCGTTTCGTGACGGTGAATTTTGCTGAATAATTAATGGAGAAGAAGAAGATGAAGATGAAGAAGAAGGTGGATGCGGAGGAGACTAGATTTAAACGGCAAAAAGAAAAAAAGAAAAATTAGAAATAACTTACAAGCAACATAAAACATTGGAATAGTGACTTGAGTACTTCCATAGTTTCGATAAAAAAATATATAGAAATCAACTGACGTTTAATTGACACAACTTGTTATTTTATATACAACGAAAAAAAACGAGCTCAGCAGGGATAGTCTATATAGCATATCCTAATCAGTCGTATCAACATTAATTGTCATCGATGCAAGACTTTTGACAAGTACTCATGAGAATACGAAAAATAACATAAAATTTCTAATTAATAGAATTCATACCTCGAGCAAATAACGAAGAATACTCTTTCGAACATAATCAGGAATTCCATGAAGAAGACCAGATTCTTTCGATGTTGACCTTGTGGTTGTTGTCGTTGCTGATTGAAATTTTCTTTTGAAAAAATTTTTATTTTGAAATATTTTTTTAAAACGTGACGACGACGATGATGATGACGTTTTAGTTGTTGGTATCGTTTTCGAATTCATAGGATTTGAAAGAATTTCATGTGAACGAAGTTTCATTGCCTAAAGTTT
Organism: Rotaria macrura; assembly: GCA_900239685.1. Lineage (NCBI taxonomy): Eukaryota > Metazoa > Rotifera > Eurotatoria > Philodinida > Philodinidae > Rotaria > Rotaria macrura. The sequence goes on from OENT01000005.1 coordinate 112,282, forward strand.
TTTATGTATTAGAATATTAATTCATTTTCAAGTAAAGAACATTTAACGAATGACCCATGCTTCCGTTCGAACGTTAGATTTTTTCCTCCCGTTCTCTCATTAGTAATGCTGTGCTGTCTCATTTTTTTTTCTCTCTCTCTCTCTCAAATGTCCAACGTATCATTAACAGAGTATTATACTCCCCCTTGTATGATTGATTCATGTTGAGAGTGAGGAAACGCACAGAAGAATAAAACAAAACAAAAAAAAACGAATCTAAAGTTTATACACGCAATGCTAATTGTGATAACTAGATAAAGCGAAAAAGAAAAGCTACGCCATTCGAAAAACGCACTAAACGGAAATCGACAATTATAAATAAATGAGCTAGCATGAAAATTTTTGATTAATTTACATAAATTTCCAGAGAAAAAATATGATGATAAATACATTTTACAGTGACTACATACCGGCATTCTTTTCGTGAGTATAATCTAAATGAGAGTAACGTTGGCAAAATGAACTTATATATATATATAAAGATAGGTTTGATGCAACTGTTACCGCTTTTTGTTTCTATTAACTGTCGCATGTGAGATGATGCATTTTGATAGTTCTCTGCGGAATAGATCACAAAAAAATGATAGGTCAAGTATTTGAACACTTGTGTTTATCTTGGTGACAGCTTGTCCTTCTTGTCTTTGTGTATGTCTCGTTTCTTTTCAAGATTCCTTACACCTACTCTTGAATCTTGCTCAATCATGCATTTGAGTGATATATAGAGACAATGTGTCAAACGACAACTGTTGTTGTGTATCTGTACATCATCATCATAATCATCAACTTTTTCTTCTTCGTCTATTCTGTTGATTTAACCGACTGATCACTTCCAAGTGCTACTCACACGCGTTTACAGTGTGAAAAGATATTGATCTACGTTTCGATTGTATCAAACGGCGGAAGTATGAACCAACGGCCCAATGAATATAGTATACTTCCTTATAATAACGTTTTTTTTTTCTTCGTTTTTTTTATCACTTGTACAAAATCTTTTAATGTCCTTTCGATTGAAATAAAAATAAAAGTGATTGATAATTGTTATATGCCTATTTCTGTTTATCTATATGTAGATCATGCGAAGTTGAAAGAAGAATAGATTTATTTGATAGTTGCTATTGCAAATTAAATTTTTTATTGCCAACAATAGTAAATTTGTTTGAAGGAGAACATATGACTGACTGTCTTTTCCAAAACAATATTCGGCTTTTTTCTCTAATCAAGAGACGCCAAAAAATAAAATGAATCAATGCGACCGTTAATGAACGGCAAACAAAAAAGAAAACGTTTTGTGATGATAATTGCACTCCTGTTTAAAAAATCTACGAATGTTGCTATTTGCACCATACTGAAAATAGAACAATTGTACAGGTGAAAAAACATGATTAGTCTTGTCAAGACAGGACACTTAGTGGAATCTTATCTTTTTTTTTTGTTTTTATAGTTGTTTGTGTTCTGAATAATTGTTACAGAATTATTTACTTTGATTATTATGGAAATTGCGAATAGAACAAATCGAAAAATAAACAGATTAATTTGTTATAGGTACATGTGATTTGATTGATTTTTTCTTCTTCTTTCATTTGTAAATCAGATATCTACGACATATTGACAAGCATACTGTGACTTCATCCTACTCATTTGAAGTTATTCTTTTTTAGTTCGAATAGTTAACAGATGGTCTGTCGATTTGGATGATTATCTACGTATTCTTATTGGTTCGAAATGTTCACATTCACCAATCGGATAAACAGATCAAAAGAATATGAAATAAATATTTGCTTGACAATCAATAATCTATAGAGATTAAAGACATTTAAAATCATATCATATCTATAACACAAAATCGACAAAGAAAAAACAAAAAGGAAATCATCATAATGGTTGCGATGGTAATTTATTTTGCTGCATGAAAAATTTGTTCCTTCGTACAGACCAAAGCTTGAAATACATAACTCGTTTTTGTTTGTATCGAAATCGAGAATATCATAATGATATTTAAAATCTTTTCATCAAAATACTATCCATCGAATGACAATACGAAAACAAGAAGTGAACTTCTTTCATTGATAACGGAATCATTACCATTAGATCATAGTGGACAATTTTCTTCGATACCAATCACGAACAATGAAGAAAACTCAATTAATGAACAAGATAAAAACGAGTACGTAATTAGATCTTGAGTAAATGTGCTCCCGATTTCATATGAGATTTCGATACTATTGATCAGATTCTTATGAGAATTATTACATTCGAATGTATATCTAGAATCTTGATATTATTAAAAATTTTAAAAAAGCAATGAAAATAGAATCGTGAATATTTCCAGAAAATCAAAAATTATAATTAAGTTTCAATAGATTTTCGATTCACAACAAGTTCTTTCTTTTGCAGATGATTCAGATTTTTATCATTCCTCTCGAGTGACTTAGCTAGAGCATGAAATTTCAATAGAGCATTTGTATTTCTCTAGTAGTAAGTGAAATAAACAAGATAAGAAGACAATCTTTGTACATGGTCAACAGTAATGCGTAGACGATTATCTTAACGGTCCGTATTCTATTGTAGAAATAGTTGGTTCTTTGTGCATCGAATTCAAGTCTCTCCTCTATCATGCAGCTATGACTATTCTAATTAAGATAGAGAAAAAAATCGTCTATCAATTGTAGAACTGGAAATCTCCAAGTTTGTCGAATCTGTTATTCAACGGGTGATCTTCAGTCTTTGATCGCTCCATGCGAATGTTCGGGTACGATGGGTATACTTCATCAGACTTGTCTTGAACGTTGGCTTGAAATTTCAAATACAACGAGATGTGAAATATGTCAACATGAATATGAAGTTATTCGTTATCCAAAATCATTGTTCTATGTATGTAATATATATTGAATGTTTAATAGAGTTCGATATTGATATTTGAATAGTTTCTAAGATATCCACTACATCCATCAGATATTCGTTATTTAATTAATGATATCATTTTATTCATATTTTTAACAACAATCATTAGTTGGTATGTTCTTCCGAGATTTGTGTTCTTTAATAATAAAGATTTCTTTTTTTTATCTGTCGATGATATATAGGTTAATAATTATGAGTGTATCAAAGATTCAGATAACAAGAATATTTTTTGATGGGTTATCATATTTTATTCTTCCATTTTCTGTACTTTTCATATACATTGTTTGGTGTTGGGTACAATTTGAAATTCTATCTACTACTGTTTTGATAACAATCACGCTTAATGTATTTAGGTTAGCTTTCGTTATCATATTCAAGTAATTCGAGAATGGCGCTCTGCTAATCAATTGATTCGTGTAATTAACAAGAACGAAATTAAAGTAAACCAACAACAAACTAGTCGAAATGATAATAATTTATTATCAAGATCAGATATTGAACAGCAATTATCACTTTTAAATCCACTTAATCATGATAATTCGAATCAGTTGACTAGTCAATATCAAGAGAATTCATTACCGAATATACGAATCATCAAATAACGATTAAATAACTGTTAACGACAAAGAAAAGATTTTTAATTAGATCATTGTTTTGTTTTTTTATCTATTCAAATCAAATCTTATTATCGAGATAGACGCTCAATATTCAGTGGTGAATATGAGACTTTAGTATGAATAGCTATACTAATTTTGTAAAAAGGAAGATTGAGTTTGAACTTTATTAAAAACAATATCAGATATTCTCAATTGATAAAATTCATTACAGTGAAGAAGCAATGGTTCCTTTCTTCGTATCGTAAATCACCATGCGACGATTTAGTTGATTAAAATGATCGATTTTTTGTTGTCTTATATGTCAAGAACGTCATACCATCGTTGAGAGTCACCGTGGCGTGGTAGCATATTGATATTTTGATCATGACCTTGTTAGCCAATACCATTGCTTTTGTACTGTTTACGTAAGATTGAAACTTCTATTTTAGCCTAAGAGAAAAAAAAATAATCTTCGTTCGAGAGTGTAAATGTAAACATGGATGTGTAAGTGTGATAACAACTTACAATTCAGTCATCATTTTCGAAAAAGAAACTATCTACATTTGCTTTCATCGAAGACTAAATTCGAATCATAATGTGAAAGGTTTTTGTTTTAAAACAATAAGTCATTTTCTGATGGTTTATCACATATATCAACATTAAACATTGTTCATATTTACTTGTCTAATCAAATTTCAAACGACAACGTATCCTGATGATCGGTCTCACCTGTTTGAATTCTCGTCGATAATTAGTACCAATTAACAAAATCTTGCCAGAGGTTGTCGCTCATCTTTAGTGGTATCGTCTTCTATGTAGGTTTAAATAGTTAGCAGATACTCTATTGAATAAATTATTGCACATACAATACTTATTAATTCACTTTCTTGTTATATTAAATAAAATTTATTGATTATTGAATCTTTCACCTTTGCTTTGTTTGATTCATTTTATCTTGTTAGAAATTTTCAATTTCTGCTGACCGAACTCAAACCTTCATAGAATTAAAATTTGAATCATAACATGTGTTTTATTTGAAGATTTTTATTTTGTTCATGTTCACAATCTCTATATAAGAATAGTACTTTTATACTTCGAACAGTTATGAATACGTCAATTTTTCCATGTAATATGTTTAATGATAAATCTATTTCTAAATCAGATCCAATGATAAACATTTGATCCAAAAGACACTATAAAAATACTAAAACTATAGTAGACATCGAGGTACAAGTGTATATTTTGTATTGATTGTTGTGACCAGTCTACATTGATCGTCCATTAAATCTAGTACTTTTACATAGACGTCTTACGAAAAAATTCTAGTGACACATCAAGCACGCTTTTTCTTGTTCGCTACATCTCATGCATCGGCATTTCTTCATATAAATTAAAAATGGCACTCGAACTATTACTTGGTTTCATACTTTCATTAAATGGCAATACTAGCAATCATGATAGCTAGACTATTTGGTCTTTATCTGAAATTATTTTTATTCAATAGAAAAAATATAGAAATCTTTTTTCTTTTAGTAACTATTGCACATATTTGTCACATAGATAATATATATTATCAAACATAAAAGCTTCTAGATATGAATACATTCAAATCCTTAGAAATTCTAATGCAAGAATCAAACTCTGATAAATACTATGTGTAGCTTGTTATTTGTTGATTGAATACATTTATATCAAGTACTATGTGTTTTGTTCAGGGATTTGTTTTTCTGTTGATCAGTAGGGAGAATGAAAGTCAGTCTTAAGGTAAGTAATGTGAAGTATAGGTGTATTGATCTAGGATTAGTTGCTTAGAATCGTAGACGCAAAGATTTTTCTATGTACGGTGTTTCTGATACTGCGACTTCTAATAATTGATTTGAAATATTTTCATTGATTGATTATTAAGAAATGTAGAACTAACTGGCTTTTCATTCTTGTGAAAATATCAGCTCTTCAATGCCATGAATGAAATATAGTTTTTTAAATACATATCTTATGATGATAAAAAATTTTATTGATATCTCAGAATGAATCATCACAACAAAATAGGATGATTAATCACATTATCAGCTAACGACAGTTGGCGAAGAAAATGCGAACGATTACTATTTGTAAAGAATCATGGTTTTTCTTTCTCGTTTTCAAGTTGTACAAAGCCATATTCTCATGTCGAAACAAATTTCATCAATAAAGTTTAATCATTATGATAAGAAAAAAAAAAGAAGAACTGATTTATGATCACATAAATATAAGTTAAATGACAATAGAGAATATAAGAATAGTTATTTAAAAAAGAAGAAAAAAAAAAGAAAATAAATCATAAGCGAAAATAAGAAACGTATGACAAGCAAACGAAAGATTGCATATATGTATATAAATAAAAAAAAGAATAAGAAAGAAACAACCACCGATACAGCGATCCATGGGAGAAGAAAAAGCAGCGAACAAGAAGCCGAATGTAGTTTATCTATGAACAAGGAATGAATCACTTTTTTTTCTTGTGCGTAGCTTACAAAAAAAAAGACGGAAAGAACATCGATAGAGAATCGATGATTTTTTCCTTGTGTGTATTTAAGTGAGACTTTCTTGTCGAGGAAATGTTGGTTCAAGGTTAGGAATAGTTGGTGGTATGCCATTTGCTTCTTGATCACTACTCGTAACAAATGATTCATCGTGATTATGATGAGGAGCAGATCTCGGATGTAAGTCCGATCTTAATCTTTGCGGCGGTGGAGGAGCAAGTAAAACAACCGAATTTTTTTTCTGCATGTCGACAGTTGGTAGATGACTCACATCAATTCTACCCTTATAAATAATTCCATCATGTCCTTTAATGTCAACTTCACTTCTAAAAGAAAAACAATAATAAAAATTTATATGAAATGAATTTTTGTTTTGTTTTTAAAATTTACCTAGAAAGTATTGTTTCCTCCGGTACCGTAGGTCTTGATACGAAAAAGACAACGAAATAAACATACTGTAATAGATTTATGTTTTTGATATTCGAGTCTTACTGTATTTTTATTTGCCGTTTAAATGGTAGTGTCATTGTATGTGAACCACCACACTGTCGAACAGTTGCATAGACGTCTGCCGCACCGCCGCTCAAATCACTACTAAACTGCTGACTGAAATTTTTGGAGAGAAAATAACAATAGCGATCTTTATCATATGTTAGGATTCTAAACAATATGTTGAACCTCTTTTGAAATTGGCGAATTTGGTCCAGTTCGTAAGTTGTGTATGGTCGGGGTGACTGGATGGGACGCATACCCTGATTTGCGGGAAGACTCGGTTGCTGTCTGTTAAAAATAGTATAAAAAGAAATTGTCTCTTAGAACATGAATGTATTCGAATATATGAAAACTAGTTTTAATCATAACAAACGACACGAACGGATGTGGTTGAACATCGATAGGACGATCACAACTGATGCAGTGAAAACGAATGAGCTGCTTTCGTAAACCAGCTGCTTCATCTTCGGACATAAGGTGCACGTGCTGTTGTTGAGTCTGTTGTTGCTCTTTCTTGAATATCACGAAACATAAAACAAACACAGACAACAATAAAAACAGAGAGACGTAAAGTGGAAAACAAATCTATTTGAATTTTCTCGTGTGAATATCTTTGTTTTACATGGACAAAACATACGATTGATCAGACAACACTTATCAGAAGTCGTGCAAAGTGAATACGTACGGCCAATTTCTTCAATTTCTTCAATTGTTTATCGATATAATCACGTAAAGCATCAAGTTCTGTTCGATCTAATTTTCCATCCATATCCTGATTGATCTTTTCCAAATCTTGCTTTTGTGTATCATCCTTTAAGAAAACGAAACAATTTTTTGTGAATCTTTTTCTTTCTGCTTTTTTTCTCTCTCTCTTAATGAATTGAATATTTAAAAAATGACATACATGCACATGAAATTTTTGAATATAATCATTTAGATTTTGTGATAGTTCGTTACAGGCATCGTTGAAATCTTTTTTCGACACACGACTATCAATATCTCGTTTATCAGCTTTCTAGACATAGAACAAACGATTAGTTTTGTTATTCATAAAAACATAACTCGTACTTTATCGAGTTCATTGTTGATAGTAGTTTTATCAGCTTTTGTTTGATTCAATTGTTCGATCAATTTTTTGAGTGTCTAATAATGAAATAGTTAATCTATCATAAGTAATCTTATATGCAGAATTTTATTTACGACTTACATCAATATCTTGAGCAGATAAATTTTCTTTATTTAATAATTCTTGAAACATTTGTTTAAGTCGATCAAGATCTTCACGTAAGCGTTGTAATGCTATGCGAAAATCTGATAAATCACTGGAATAATCTAGACGTGGCTATATTCAAAATTATATATTATATCATGCGATTGTAAAAGTCAATAAATTTTAATATAGAATACCTGCGAAGGAACTTCTTTGATGATTTCTCGAATTGTCGTAGAAGTAGGCGCATTCTATGAGAAGAATTATGAATGATTATATTTTTTTATTATATTAGTTATCTAACAATAGTATTGATTGATCGATGTGTGTGTTCAAGATTTGCCTTTTCTTTTCAGTCTCTCCACCTTTTTTCTCGTTTTCTAATAAAAGCTATATTCGCTCAGTCTGAAGAACATTTCAAACTATTGAAATAAACACATTTAGATTTTTAAAAAAAATGTAGAACAAATAAAAACCATGCTAGGTTGTTACCAGCGCAAATATATTGTTCATGTTTCAGGAAGAACAGAGAATTTTTTTTCTGAAGTGTCAATGTTTGACATCAACCAAGAAATGTAAGACCATCTGGTATACCTTTCTTATCTAGGCTTGTCGTCATATTTATTCTTAGTTCAACTAAACCAAATGACGACTATAATGATAAAGCTGTTTTCTTCATGCCATGTACGTTATCTCTGTCTCTCTCAATCTCATTTCTCCCTAGTTCTCGCTTAACATGCTAATATTGTGTGCTCAATTTTTTTCTCTTTTCATTTTATACAAGTCACATTCACTTTTCTTCAAACGAGACTATCATACACACGTACACACGATTATAAAGGTGTATAGTCTTGTCGTGAAGACCAGCATGATTCGTTGTTAAATTTAATTCGTATTATGCTGTGATTTCACGATATGATGTTCACTTCAATCGAATCATGAATATGAGACTCTTGTCTTTATCTTTCTACGCGAAATATTCTTGTTAGAGATTGATATAATAATTTTAATAATAATAAAATTATCTGTTTTGTTGGTTGCCTCTATTCTCAAAACATAAAGAATACGATCATTTTCTTCTTAGAATAATAATTTTAATTTCTAGATTCAAACAATTACTTGAAAACAGAAGAAAAACAAACATAAGATTCAAGTATTTTCATAGAATCATATGTGTTGTAGAAAGACAAATACTTATGTGAATAAAAAAGAAACAATAAAAGAATCTGTTTCTTTTCTCTTATGTTCAAATAGATTGCACTTACATTATCTCGTTTTGTTAATGTGTCATCAAAACTACGTTCAAGCGAAGTAAGACGATCAATGAAATCATTAAATTGTTTTTTAAATGTATCAAATTCATCACGATTTAGTTTTTTACGCTAAAAAGAATTTATTTCATAAATACATAAAAGTATAATTTTCTTTTTTTCTTCCTTATGATTTTATTTACTTCAAGTGCTTCCACCAATGCTTTCAATTGTTCATGTCGATTATTTAATGTTCCTAATTGTTCTAGAAGCTCTGCGAGATTATTGGATGGTGTGCTAGTTCTTTCCGTTGATGGCGATCGTCTTCCTACGCTAGGTGTTTGCTATAGAAATAGGAAAGCAAAAATGAAACGAAAAACATGGTAGACCAACAAGATTTTCTGTATCTGTACTCTTGCTTTAGCCGACTATAAAGAAAAAATAAAAGAAATTCGATTCTGATTCATATAGAAAATTTGAAAACATACTGTTTGACTTTGGCGTTCAATAACTTGAATGGGTCGTCGATTGTCTCGTGCTGAAGCCAATGCAGCAGCAGCATCACTTGAAGATTTTTCTATGGATTCTCGAATACCCTTCAGTGCATCTTCTAATAAATCCCAAGTGACAAAACCAGTTAAGTCAGGCATGGGCATCGTATTGTTATTTGCATTTGATAATTCATCAAGACGATCTCTTAACGATGTCTTCAAGATAGAAAAGAAATATATTTTCGCATCGGTAAATGGGTTTTAAAAACGAAAACAAAGCAAAAGATTACACACAAGTAAATTTTGTAGGTTACGAATTTTCTCATCCAGGCTGTCAACATCAGATTTTTTGGCCTAAAGGAAATGTACATGATTGAAAAAATGAATGAAAAGAGCAATTCTAAACCATTAATCAGTACCCAATCATTTTTTTCCTTATTGAATGTGTCAACAAGTTTCTGTAAATCATCGTGTTGTTTTTTCAATTCATCTGTTGTTTGTTTTAGTGTTTCATGAGATTCTTTCAATTCGTTCATATCCGATATGAGATCTTGAAGTAATGAAGCAAGCTAAATCAAAATAGAAAATATATACGATGACAGTTGTGCTGCCAGCTAATCATACACGAGTTATGCCATTTTCAGCTGATTCAAGACGTTTTTCCATTTGGGTATATTGCCATACCTCAAGTATAGGGCCTTGATGAGTTTTTATGTTTGAAGAACTACTATCATCAGTTCTAGTTCTCGGCATATTTTTAGCTCGATCAATCAACTCTGAATTCGATGGTATTTGATTAAGAGCATTCAGTTGGGATTCGAAACGATTCACTTTTTCTTCTATTGCAGTAAGACGATCTAAACTGCGATCACGAGTTTTTCGGCGTAATTGTTGTTTGATTTCATTATTTAAATCGTCACTCTCATCAACCTGACTGTTTGATTCATCTTGATCGAACTTAATATGAGTTTTTGTTGGTTTTGTTGTTGTTGTTGATGATGATGATGACGATGCTAGTAATGCTTCTTTAATTGTGCGTTCATCATGATCGGACATGGTCGGCTTATGATTAAATAAATTCATCGCTTTAAGCATTTGTAAAAGAAGAGTTTTTAATACATTAAAATTTACAGCACCTGCCTCAGGATCACCTAAGGAAAGATGAACTAACTGTTCAAGTGAAAGTATATCAGCCATCTGAAATAGAAAAGAAATTACATTATTCATTTATTTGTTTATTTAGTTTGCTTTTCATTCGATCATAAAATTTATTAGACACATAATGAGGTGATTATCGATTCAAGAATATGTCCCATCTAATATTTTATCGAAATAAATATGATACACCTACCGATTTGATTTGATTTTTCCCTTGTCAACAATTCAGCTTTCTTATTTTGTCTGCGTTATTTTATCATAACTATCCGAGCAAACACGCACATATATAACTATATATAAAAATCATTCAGTGTTGTGTGTGTATGTAGAGCGCACGTCGATTCTTGAAATAGAAGTAATTTCTCTCAATAAGGTTTCTAATGATGGAGACCAAATGGAACAAACAACGACATCGGAGAGTTGGCAAAAGAAATGGAAGAGCTCACTCTTACAATTTCTCGACCACCTCTTCGTTTCATTTTTTTTATTGTTGTCGTCGTCGCTCGTCTAACAAAGCTAAGCTTTTTGTCAGTTTTTTCTTCTTCTTCTTCTTCTTCTTCTTCTTCTTTTGGCTGATTGCTGTTACCTTTCCGAACGATACATATACACTATACTATAAACGTTGTTCTTTTCTTTTTCTTTCACAGTCAATTCAGTATTATTTTACCACGTAGAAAGGAACAAAAAATGTAATCAACATCATAATATTGGTTTGTTTTGTAATAGAAGAACTTCTATTTTTCTTCCTTTTCTTTTCAAGCAACCATTTGCCTTTTCTTTTTCCATGGTTTGATCTCTATCGACGGAAATTAATACTGAATAGGATTGATCAACTAGCGCCATCGTTTCAAGCTCTCAGAAATTAATCCTCACATCAACTGAAGTACTTGAACGCGATTCACCTCAATGGAATTTTATATAATGATTGAAATTGTGAAGAAAAGCACATGCTCTATCGTAACAGATGTAATGTTTACTATTCACATTTACAACATATAAATTTCGCTTATGAAGTAAAAAGAAGTTAAATTTGTCTAAAATAAGAAAGGAGCCATTTTTTTGTGCTTTGTGTTTGATAGTTACCATGTTTTGTGATAAGAAACAATCTTTATCATCCTATGTGGTAGGTTGTTACGGAATATATGTACCTTAATTATTTGCAACATACCTTTTTTTATTAGTGATTATTCATAGTAACATGTGAATGTCTGAAGAAGAAAGATGTCTAAAAATATTCCTACCAATATCGAATACAATACGTTTTGATAAGAATACTCTCTTAATTCAATAAGAGCAAGTCCATCCTTGTAGCTTTGAAAGAAGCAATATTGTGCAGGATGGTTCTGTTTCAAGATAATGCTTTATTAGAAGGAATGAAGAATTTTTTCAAATAAATCAAAGCCTATTACAAGTTGACATCTACAGTTAGTGTAAGAGGCCACGCTTGTATTTCTATACATAAATAGTTTTGCTTTGTTGTTCTTGTGTTTTTACTGTTAAGCTCGATGTTATTTTTTCGTTTCTATGATCGAATGAATAATAAATCCATTATGCATTTGAACATGATGGTGTAGAAACATCGCAGAAAACAAATACACAATAGTTTTGAATTTATAATGGCTACTCTCACTGTCTCACGATGTTGGCAATAGTGTAATTTCGACTTTTTGCAACAAAGACTTTTTCTTGTATTTTTTTTTCTTCGCCTGTATTACTTCAATAAATTGCTTTGCTCTCAAGAATAACAACAATAAACACACGATTTCTCGTATGAAATATTCACAACGAAATCAGATCATGCGTAATACAGGAAAATAAAACGATCAAAACGAAATGACTACGATGAACACGAATCGAAAGCAGGAATTGTTTCATTTTGATGAATAACACCGAATTATTTTGCTTAATCTTGCTCGTCCACTTGAATTCTGAAGAAAGAGAAAAACAATATAGAAACAAGAATATAATACTGGTTGTTTTTTTCGTCGTTCTTTACTCACTGACGATGATGATTATCTATATCATTATGATTTACGCCGTTTGGTGATGATGCTGTTTTTTTTGTACTGTTTACTGATAGAACTACATGAAGCTTGTTTTCTATAATAGTACCTAATATCAATAAAACTAATTCAAGAAATCAACGATACATACAATGGACGAGTCAAGAATAGATGTCTAATTATCGAAGATGATGTTTTGCCTTATAATTTTCCTTGGTTGTATCCATCAAAAGAGATGAAGGCTCATTAATATTCACAAGGAATGTTGGGAACAAAAATTAACTTTCTCATAGACATGTGATGGCTTGTCTTTGCAACTATCTCAGTTTAGTTGTCATCGACAATATGCATATCAATTTTTTCACATAGTTTTATCAAAATCATATAAGATATTCGTTTGCTATAACATCATATTATTGATATTTGCATTGCCATATCTTTATATCTTATCGTACTCATCATAATGAGGATTTACACTTGCAGGTTCAACGAATATTCGTACCCAAATATTTTCTCAAATACGTTCTTATAAAAAATGATTATTCTAGTGACTATTTTCGCGCACTCACTAATGAATACTACTCATTTTCTAATTAATAATTTCATTCATCGTTAGGTCACTGATCAAATTTTATTTTCCCTATAAAAATATTTCAAGTTACTTTTTTCATTGGATACACCATGAATGGTTCCTGCCTTAGATGTAAGTAGATCAGCTGCATCACCCAACTAGACATATGCAGCATCAATGTTGTATGTGTTTTGTTTCGATTCTATTTCAAAGGAAATTTTTCAAAAATTCATCCGTAGCACACATCTGCAATAATGCTTCCATATTCATCTTTTTGATTAATCGACTAGACTACTGAAGCATAATACTGTCCAGGGTAGTTTCTTTTGAATTATAGTCTAATTAATAAGATTACTGAGATAATTTACTTCAACCGATAGAGCAATCTAAGATAAAACTTCCGTTATAACCTCATATATTGTTATCGTATGACCCTGATGTCATACATTTATAATGTTGACATTATTATTTGTAGAACAAGATATCAGTATGCTTCTATAATACACTAATAGATGATGAACGATACAAGTTTCGTTTGACAAGATATGTAATCAAGAATATCATGCAGTTCTACATTTCGATTCTAAACATCGCTCGCCTATAACACAAAAGAATGGATATCTCATGTCAAAGAAACCATCTGAAATCTAAAATCCATATAAAATACGGCAGTGTTTGTATTTTTCTGAATAGATTTTGTTTGTTTCATTTTAAAATTCTCGAAATCAAGATATTGCTTGTAGAACGAAATGCTTCGAATAATTACAACTCTCAATCAATGTAATAATTGAGACTTTTAATTTCAGAGAACTGTCATTTTTCTTTATGTAAACAAAACCATTCACACCGTTAGAAAAACTCATAAGTAGATTAAAAAAAACTTTTACTCCTTCTTTCGATGACAATAATTATCATCACTGCCTGACTCTGGTCGTCATTCTGACCGACAACGATTTTTATTTTCTCGTTTTGATGTTTTGGATGGTTTGTTTTTGACGAGAAGAATCTTTCACAGGTCAAAGTTTCTATTTATTGATGCAATCAAAACCAACATCTACCTTTCGATGACATTAATTGTGTTCGTGATTTCGACCTCGAACTTCTTTGTCAATAATTACGACTCGATCGACTTCTAATTTATAATAAAGACAAAATTGTTCGTAAAACAACTATTTTTAAGAACTTTTACTGGTATCAATAAGAGAGACAATTAAATTGAAAACGTAATATACAAATTCAAATATTTAATATGGAACTGTCTTTCATTCACCACTATCGGCATATCTAATAAAATGTATGTACTCTAATCATATTCCTTGAGCTTTACTGGTTCTCTTCCAATGAGTACAGCTAATAAAATTTGATCGATTCATCCAAAAGGATTAGATTCCATTTCGTCGAACAGTGAAGTGAAACTTAATCGAAAGAAGCAGGGTACATAGCCTTTTGAATTAAATTGTTTTACATCTTACTAACGAAAGATAATGAATAAATAATACTAAATAAGCTTTAACAAACGTTTATTATCGAATAATATGAGGTATAAATATAAAAGATATGCGAGGAAAACAAATGTTTTAACGAAAACTATCAATGGTTCAGATGATGTTTTATGCTCAGCTGATCGACAAAAGATAACATACTTTTCTTTTATCGTTCTGTATGTATTACACACACAAAAACATAATGATTTCTTCTTTTTTTTATCACATTTATATACATTTTGCAGAGTGGAAGTCATTAGCATGGTGAAGCAAAACTTCGATCGGTTTTCGTAGAAGATTATTGTTCAAGACATTCAAAACAACTACGTAAGCTGGCTATATCAATCGTGCTTGTTTCATTGCAATTCATTTTTTTTTCAACGAACGGTAATTCAGCCCCCAAAAACCAAAGAATAAACACGTGCGCATACACACACAAATAGAATACAAAGAGAGGAATACAGACAAAACAAGATTCAAGTAACAAAGTCGAATGAATTTCATTTTCTTATTACTGTTGCTGCAACTAATATGGTTGCAATCTAATCATTCATATACACCATTAATCCTCAACAGCTAGAGATATGATCGAATTACATGTCGAGAGACTATGGAAGATATCTAACACTATACGTCTATCTATTCGAAGTTTTATGAATTATAGTTTAGAAATAATTACAATGATATTCGGATTTTTCAAAAATTTCCGAATCATTTTGTATTTTTCTCACACCACTGGGCTACCTTGAAGAGCGACGTTTACTACATCGATCATCACTACAACGACTACAATATTGAATCTGGATCCCTAAGACGAAATAATGTTAACGATGAACTTAGAGAAAAGCGAAATGTGTTGTCCTCTTACTCGAATTCGATTCAATTCAGGAGAGAGAGAGAGAGAGCACAACATAAGATGGCCAACCACGATCATTTCTCAGACGAGCCGAAGTCAAACCGATTCTTGACCCACAAAGAACTCAACCGAACAAGATATCAATGATAATCGACAGGATAATTTTAACAAAAATTAGATCACTATCAACTTGCTAACGAAAATGAATGAATCCAAAACGAGATCACTTTGAAGTGACCCAGACTTTATTTAACGATCAATCAGGTCGAAAAAGTTTTTCTAGTTCATGTTGATTTACACCAATACCTAAATTACATAAGCGCAAACGCTAACTATCTTCAGTACCATAAATTAAATGGTATGTTTCGTGGTGCCATTGAGATGCAGGCCTACATAGCCGATCTCGTGATTTTGCTGTTAGACAAGAACTCGTAGATGAAAGTAATCGAGAACACGATCGAGATCGATCGATTATTTTGTTTTAGCAAAGAGAAACAAGAACAAGACAAGCAATGACGGCTCTAGAATAACCAATAGAGACTAGTCAAACTAGACACAATACACAAGAATAATCGAAGACACAAAACAAGAATTTTTTTCCATAAGAGTAAACAAAACAAAAAAAGTTAATAATGAAAAATTGGTCAGTCTTGTATAGACACGTCATAAACACAAAAATTTTATTTAATCAGAACGATCGTCACTTTCAGCATATCTAGAGAAAAACGAAACATTAAATTAATAAACTCATAATAGAATGATTTTTACCTATGAACAACATTAACTGGTTGTTGTTGAGGTGATCGATCGTTTGGTGATGCTCTATTACGACGTGGTCTTAAAAAAGCAAAAGTAAATTTTTTTCAAAACAATACATTCGTTTAGTTTTACTTTGGCGATGATGATCGTGATTTTGATCTTTGTCGATTATCACGTTTATTATATTGCACGGGACTGCGGGATCGAGAATGTCTTCGTCGTCGATCATAACTTCTATTTTGATTGAGAAAGACGACATTATCAACTATCAATAACACACCAGAAAAATAAGTCACGCCATATGTTACCTATCATCTTGTCGTGGTGAATAACGACGACGGCCACCTCTAGATGAATCATAATCTCCGCCACGAGCATATCGATCACCACCACCACCACCACCTCCACCATTACTATATGGTCCACCTCGACGACCGCCAATAGTACGTTTACGTGCAAATGAAATACCAACACGTGAATTATTAATAGTTCTAAACGAATGAAATCGTGATTTAATCTTTAAGAAACAAATGACTTGTTGAAGTAAACTAACTTTCCATCTAAAGATTGCATAGCATCTTCGGCATCGGCGCGATGTTTAAAATTTACAAATGCAAAACAAGGAGGATTCGTCGCCATCCAAACCTAAAGAATATTGCCGTAAATTACGTCGTTACTATTATTTGGCTCCTTTTTGAATAAGTGGGAAACGTACTTCGTTTATTTTACCGAATTTCGCGAATATTTTTTCAATATCACGTCGAGATGTACGTGGATTTAATGGAGATACATGTAAACGATAACCTGATTCCCCATCCCATTGAGGTGCTTGAGCTGCGCGACCACTATCAAAAAAGATTTCATAGAAATATAAACAAAACATGAATCGAGCCCTACGAAGACGTTGATGATAGTGAACGTGATCTTGATCGAGATCGTGACCTTGACTTTGAACGTGATTTTGAAGCTGCTGCTCCACCTTGACTTCGATTTCTAGTTTGGCTCATTGTTTCGTTTGATTTCTTTTCTTTTCTTCTTACAATTCACATAAACTCTATCTAAAAAGAAACATATCAACAAAAGATTTATAATTCTGAGCAATCTTGTCTTCTAAGTTTGATTCATATGATATTGTAATTTCTTATTTTTCATGAAAATAATAAAAATTATGAACTATTAGTACCAATAAAAAATATAGTTTTAAAATTGAATAACAATCAAGAGAAGATTCAGTAGAGGTTATCAAGTATTGTAAAGTATGGATTTCGCATCTGATTGGTCTACTTTTAATATGAATTATATATATTTATTTAAAATAAATATTCACTGCTTGTGGTTCATTGGTTCACTTTTTACCACCATACCAAATGTAAGTCTATTTATACGCAGCTATGGTGTGCGTCTGTCATTAGTGACATCTTGCGTTTTACCACTATTTTCCCACACATGCTATAGATTATTAGTTAAGGTTCTCATGAAATTTTACTTGATGCTAGCAGGAAGATAATTCGATCTGTATGTGGTTGTTATTGAAATACGTTAACAAATTTTCCTTGCCTTTTTAAATTCGAAATTTCTGTCTAACTATTTTTTCTACCGAAGGTTTTGCTTAAATTTTAAAAATGCAAGTCATGCGTATGTCATAATTTCTTGCTTTTTACTTTGATTGTATGTAAATCTATCTTTCTCGTTAGGCTAAATCGCCGTAGAGGGATGTTGAATCATAAAGATTATCTCATGAATATACTTATACCAGGACTTTGAATTAAACTGTACTCGCATATATGAAGGCCAAAAAAAAGACAATCTAACTCTAATAATAGAAGATAATTTTTTCAATGTGCTAGTTATGTTTTTTAGCAGTGATATGGTTTTTCGATTTTTTCTTACTCTTCTGTTGATTGATGAGGTTATAATGAGTTCTTTTACGGATTTTGTTTTCGTTTACTTTCTCCTTTCAGTAGACTTAATAGTATTCATTTTTTCTTCTTTATTGTATTCTAAGAGTAAGAAACATACTTTCGGGTATTCTCTCATGGTGTCATGGGAAACAGTTAGATTACTATCCGTTGATTCAAGAATATTTCCATCGTTTACGATGAATCGTTTGATATAGGCAGTCTCATTTATTGCCTACTATTTCAAGTTTCGAACATATGAAATAATAATTTTTTTATTAAATCGTTTGAGATCAATTCGAAGCCGATCAAATAGATAAGATCCATTCGAATGAAGATGGATCATCTGGTGCTTGCGTCCAAGAAGAGCATGGGTCTCTGATAGAGTACTGCAACCTGACCCGACCGGCGGGCGGGTGCAGGTACAAGTCCTGTCGGCTCGGGTCGTGTTCGGGTTTGATTCAAAAAATTGTCGGGTTCTATTTTTTCATAGCACATGTTTCTGTCTTGTATCTTTTTCTATGGTACATAGAATGAACAGTGAAGTAGGAATCTATTGATTGATGTTCAAAACAATTTACGAATGCATCCGATATGTAGTATTTTTAGCGTTAGCTACCTTAAGCAAAAGCAACGTATCCCGAGTATTTGAGACTTTTGAAAAGTACTGTATTTTTTTAATTAGCACAAAAAGCAACGTACCTGTAGCGTGATGTCTAAGATAGAAGTGTACTTTATTTCATTTTTCATCATTATTTAAATTGCCCCTCGTCTCCCTCTTGTTTATGTATTTTACTTGCAGATGAAATTGAGGATATTTTCTTTTAGTTCAGTAGACCATGCTATCGAAATTTCTATTGTCCTATTAGATTTTGAGACAATCAATAATTATCTTCCGGAACTGTTCTTGTTGAATAATATATTCCTATACGATGAATGTTCGCTAAGTTTATCAGGTTATTTTGCTGACACTTGGAGGTACTTGGTTATCTACAGTAAAGTACCAAAATATACTTTGCCAACAGAAATGAATTACCCATTTGTACTTCTTTTCAGATGTCCATTAAAACGCTGCGAGATATTATCGTTCGAAGAAAGAAATATCTTGTTTTCATATTGAAAAATTTTTTTTTATTATCGTTCAGAAATGAGTTTAATGGAAAATATTCGAAACTCCATTGAAAATGGCGAATATCCGATACTTGAAAAACCTAAATCAACTGCTACATGATGGAATTGTTTTAATCCTATTAACCGTTTCTCGGTGTCGTGGGGTCCAAGTGGACCCACTTGTCGGTTTTGTATTTACTACAACTTTACCACTTGGTGTTTCAGATGAATCCTCTTCTCTAATCTTTAGTCTTCAGTAGTTGTACAATATGCATAAGAGAAATTGTATATAGGTCTAAACAGGAAAAAATACAGGTATTGGTCCAGTTGTACCCTAGAACACAGAGGAAGTTATAAAATGATGACACCAAGGAAGGGTTAAAGACACTAAGGATGAAGTCGATAGTTACGTACAATGTGTTACATAATGTCTTTGTTGAAAAAAAAAATTTTATATTATTGCTCGGGTCGGGTGCGGGTTCAAAATGTTGAACCCGTGCAGGACTCTAGTCTCTGAATCGTTAACCCTGATTAATCTGAAATCAGTATGCTGAAGAGGATTTCACTTATCGATTTGTTTCATCGATTCGATACAAATCATGGATTTTACTTAGAAGAGAATGCTTTCTTCAATATAACTTAATCATCCAAAGTTACGAGACGAGTAGTTATTGTCCATGAAACATTTCTTTATTTGAAGAAAACATGTGTTAGATCAGTGTTGGTTTCGTTAATTTCAAAAGAAACAAGTGATACTGCTCGATGCATATTTGTTAATAAAAGTTATTCAATAGATTTATTTACACTTTTAGTCTTACCCTATGATTAACATGCACTAGTGAAAAGCTTCCATCATTAGATGAAGTCTATGTATATGATTTTTATTTACGAAGATTTAGAACAAAAATCCACAACAATAATTAGAGTAATTGTTAACATGCAAAACCAATCAATTCAGTATTTTGTAAAGAAAATTCCAATATAAAGTAAATTGATGGAAATAATTTTGTGAAAAATAAATAATTAATCAGGTCTATAGTAACATTGAGTGTCTACATAAATGATCAATCTGATGGAATTCAATATTCTTTGTAAGTTCTTCTGCAAGAGAAAATACGGTATGACTGTCTAATCTTAATCAGAGTTTCATGCAAAATTTTGAAGAACTTCATTAATGAGAAAAACACGAGTATGTGCATTGTTGCGTTATAGCTATGATTTGATCGAAATGAGCACTAAGTCATATGAGAATGAAGTTTTATCTAGCATAACTACATGATTATTGTTTTCACAGCTTTAATATGCCACACACACTTACATATATATATATATATAGCTGGATCCATTCTTTCAACCAGTAGTGGAAGAAGAACTATTAATAGTTGTTATTCCTGACGTATGTTGTGGTCTATTAGTCAAAAATAAAACGAACTGAATTAGCACACTACTTGAGAACTTTTTCGATGTCTGTATCGTTTTTAGAAAGATTGCTGTTCAGAAGTTCTTCGTTGGGATAATGCAATACATTTCTTTTATCTGTTGTTATCAGTGATCCTATGAATAAAGAAAAATAAAAATAACCATGAATCATAATATATTTATGGATGTATATGAGTAAGAGTGCAGAGCATGAGTATAGATGAAGGATAGACACTAAAACGTTTTCACTAAAAGCCAACATAATTTCTACACATACTATCCAATATGATCATACACCAGTGTTGAACTATTAACTCACATCTATATACAAAATTCAGTGGTTTTCTGCTAATGATAATAATTTTGCTTGTAGAGAAAAATCATGTTAATGATCAGAAAATCGACGAGTACATCAAAATTTTCGACTAGGTCTGTTGGTGATTGTTCATGCCATTTTTTACACTATATACCATGTGTCTAATAATCTTTTTTTTCCACAATACTTATTGATTAACTGTTACATACTGATAGTTTACGAAATTATAAGAGAACTAATTTGAGATGTCTCTAACTATGAAGACAACAAGGAGTTGTTCGATTGTGTGAAACTGTTCTAATACAGTTGCATAGCAACTTGTTAACAATACGATTATCTGTCTTCCATTAGCAGTGCATCTATGAATGCTAACATAACAAACATGTATGATAAGTACTGGCAACAGTTTTGTCTCGCTTTTACAATAGAACAGCTCATTAACATCCATGGAGAAACAAGTAATCTTTCGTTCTAGTTGGAAAAAATTGTTACCATCATACGGTATCAAACTATGGGAAAGGTTTTTTGTGTCGATTGAATCTAAATCTACAGTATCGTCAATAATATAAAAATAGTTAAGTAAAAAGAAACAGAAACTAGCATTGTTGAACATCGATTGAAGATTGAACGCAATCTGTGATGATTTTTTGGAAGATTGCGGATAGAATTTCATAGGAAAGAATTCAAATTGAATTGATTCTGTGTATCTGGATGGAAAATCTTGTGAAAGTTTCAATTAAAGTATGCAGACCAAAGCAAGAGAGTTACATTGAATTAAATCCATTCATTATACAATGTTTATAGACAATGTTTTCAATTTATGTCTAGATATTCTTCAATGAAGAAATCGACGTTAATATTTGTTTTGATGATTCCATTAATGAAAATATGAATCGAGAAAAAAGGTAAAAAGATGAAAATTGATTTAAACTATGGAGAAACGAGCAATGTCAATACCACTCATTTCTATGTGACACATTATAAAAAGAAGAAGAAGAAGATTGTCGGAAGCTTTCCGGTGTTTTTACTTTCCGTCTCTTTCTTTATTTATTATACAAAAATTCAATATATAGTGATGGTGATTGACAAGAAGAGAATAGTAATAGGATTTAAATCAATGAGAACTATGTATTCATTAACCATTCTTTTCTCTTTCTTCTTCGTACTCGTTTACACAAACTAAGTTGCTATTTCTATATTAGATTTTACTTGAAAAGAAAGCTTATCATCATTTCAAAATCGAACCGAATCTCTCCTACTGATCCATCGCATTCGAATATATGAACCATGCCTGAGCCAAGTTCTACGGATACACATGAAGCTGGACTTGTTCGACATATCTTTTATGGTAATTTGAATAATTTACCTAGTCTTGCATCAAAAATCGTGCGTATTTTTACTTCATCGACATTTACTGGTAAATTGATTAACGTTGCACTTTTTTTTCTATCATTAACGCATTACAATTTTCAAATTTTTAAAGATACAAGTATGGAACGTAATTCGCTAATGCAACATACGTATCCAAAACTCAAGGAGTATTGTCGGGAAAAGCATGGTCTCGAATTTCAGGTTGTTGACATGCGTTGGGGCGTACGGGATGAAGCAACAGATGATCATAAAACAACAGAATTATGCATGCAAGAAATTGATAATTGTCAACGAGTTTCAGTTGGACCGAATTTTGTGGTATGGAATACTTTAGTACGATCACATCAAAGTTTTTTTCATCTCATACATATAGGTATTTCTTGGCCAAAAATACGGATATCGTCCGTTACCAACGAAAATAGAAGACGCTGAATTTCGTAATATTTTATCTGTTTCAAGTCCAGATGATGCTCGCTTACTTAGTCTATGGTATAAACTTGATTCAAATAACATTCCAAGTTTATTTTGTTTACAACCTGTCAGTTCAATTTTCACGAATTTTACTAATAAAGCTCATCCTCGTCTTATGGAAGAAGATCAAAGTCAATGGTGGGAAACGATGGGTAAGCTCAATCGAGCGGTTCGCACTGCTGCTTTGACTCTTTTAAATCAAGGCAAATTTTCACCACACGATAATCATCGATATAATTGGTCAGGTGGGTTCATGAAGAGTGTTTGTATAGGAGATTAATTTTCTTGAATTTAGTGACCGAACAAGAAGTCGTTCGAGGAATATTGAATGCTAAAGATACGGTCGATCATACATTAGCTTTTTTCCGTCATATTGAAAATATTAATATTAGTTTACTGCGACATTCAATGAAATTCATTGATATCGTCTCGAAACAAATTGATGAAGAAGCACAACGTATGTTATCCGATTTACGTGATGTTCGTGTAAGTTAATTAGCTACTGAATAGAAATAAGAATCGATAGGAATTACATTTAGGTACCGGCAACATTACCTGAAACAAGTATTATTCGATACACAATTGAATGGACTGATGAAGATGGCTTAAATAAAAACTTTCATGCTCAATATTTACACAATTTCATTCAAACATTTTATACTCGAGTTGTAGAATTGATCGATCGTGGTGTTGGACAACAAAAAGGTTTGGCAACTAATAGGTAACACGTGATTACATTGTTTTATCTTATATTAATCGTATAGTTGATGTTATTTAAAAATTTTTCGGTGAAAAAAGTTTCTTGATAATTGATATTCGACTAATTCTTTAGTTTTTAATTATTTTTCGGTAATATCAATTTGTAATTGAAGATTATCATGTTTGTTGATAGTCGAACAAGACATCTGAATGAAATTGCACTGAGTAAGAAAACAAAATATATTTATTTTGTCGTTCGTTTTACTAGTTGACGAAGATGTATGAAAATTCTATATGTCAATGACTGATGAGTTTAATTTAATATCTTGCATCAAAGCGAACCGAATCAATATAATTGTTCAAAGAAAAAAATTGAATCTGGTTTGTTTTGATATCATGAAAGTTATTATTACGTAGAAAAATCTAAGTAGGATAATGACACCTTGTATAACTTGGAAGAAAGATATGCTTTTTTTCTATCATTAGAAGTGCCCAAGAAGTAGTCTTGAATCAATTGAAAAATTTCCATTCATTTGTGATAGTTATAGATAAACATCTATTGAAAAGGAGACCGCTGTTGACTAACAAAGTGATTTAAACATGAGTCAATTGATCAATCGTTTGCTATTTTGTTAACAAATAAGAGTTTTAGAAACAAGAAAGATCCTACAGGAAGTCCTGGATATGTAGACTGCCTAAATTTTCACCTTTTTTTTTCATTTTCAACAACGTAGAAGATAATGAGATAATATGAAGAAAGATTTATTTGAAGATGTGTTCCTGAATCTACGCATATTTTTTAAAGAAGTTCAATGCAAGGAAAGCATACGGTTAATAGCAGACCAGGAACATATTCAACGTTTGTTTACATTTAATGTATGTATACGATGGCTTATTCCTGCTAGCTTATCCTTTTCAAATGAGTTACGGATTGTGGGTCTAAGTGATGGTCTAAATTTTGCATGAATCATTGCTTTATTTAATGTGTCAAGTAATAAATGAAGAAAAATTGAATAACTCGTGCAAAACAAGGATTCATTCTAGTAACGAGTGACTAAAGTCTTGGCTCCTTATTGGTCATTAGTTATTTATACAGTAGGATTGAATTCGTTCCATACATCAACCGGAATAAAGTTCAATTTGATGATATTTATAGAGACGCTTTTAGACAAAAAAGAGTTGAAATATATTGACTGATTGGTTGTTGCAATGTATTAGAAAGAAAATGAATGTGCGAGTTTTATTTTTTTTTTCGTTTGTCAGAGTCTATACTGAAATTCTTCAACAACTACACGTCGTCAATAATTTCAGCCAAGATTTTCAAGGTCGTACTGATATTCTGGAACGAGTGAAGAATTACATACAAGCTTCTTCAAAACAACCGTTAGTTCTATGGGGTGAAGGCGGTTGTGGTAAATCAAGTATGTTGGCAAAAACAGTAACAGAATCAAAATCATGGTTTACATCGCATAATTGTACACCCATACGACTTGTACGTTTCCTTGGCACGACGCCAGACAGTTCGTCTGTCGGTCCACTGCTACGTAGTGTTTGTCAACAAGTATGCTATGCGTATGAAATACCAGATAATGCAATACCAACTGAATTATCACAATTAACAAATTATTTTAAACGTGTATTAGAACAAGCAACGTGTGATAAGCCGTTATGCATTTTCTTCGATTCATTAGATCAACTATCATCAGCTGATGGTGCACATTCGATGTCTTGGTTGCCGCCAACTCTTCCGAATCATGTTAAAATTGTAAGTAAAAATTAGCTTTAAAGAATTGTGCTTTTATTTTTATAAAAACAAAATCATTGATGAACACGTCTAGATTGTTTCAACATTACCTGGAATATATAATATATTGAGTACACTTAGAAATTTAATAGATAGTACAGAAAATTTTGTTCAAGTAATATAAAATTTGAATATTTTTTTCTTACGCTAATTAATACTTCCTCGTTATTTTTTGTTAATGAATTAAGATAAAACCATTGGGCGAAGAGTTAGGTAAAACAGTACTAAAAGCTTGGTTAGCTCGTCACCATCGAACTATCTCTGAATCACAATGGTTTGTATATCAATTAGACTTGTTCTTGTTTTTGATTCATCTAAACCTTCGGTTCATAAAATAGGGCACTGGTTCATCAACGTCTTGCTGAATGTAATACTCCTTTATATGTTAAATTAGTGTTTGATGAAATAAAGTTATGGAAATCTTATACAAAAACACAGGAAAAAGATTTAGCTAAAACAGTATCAACATCAATAAATAAACTACTAGGACGCATTGAGAACCAACATGGACATATTTTAGTTGAACATGCTTTATCATACATAACAGCATCAAAATCTGGTTTGAGCGAAGCTGAATTAGAAGATTTAATATCACTTGATGAAACTGTTTTAAACGATGTTTATCAATATCATTTACCACCAATTCGACGTATACCACCATTATTATGGACGCGTATTAGAAATGATTTGCCCAATTATTTAGTTGAACGAGAAGCCGAAGGCGTTAGTGTTGTTAGTTGGTATCATCGACAATTTGCTGAAGGTAGTATTCGTATTTTTCAAAGCAGCAAATAGCCACTAGAATTTCTGCTATTAATTGAAAATGATGTAATTAATTATAATTCAATAGACTGAGATGGAAAAGAGCCATGATAACTGTATGGAACATTTTTTCTCATGTTCTACTATTTTATTGTGTTCACCTACAGCGCTTGCTTACTAGCAATCGATAAATAAGGTAGCTATAAAAGTTTGGAATGATATCAGCATGAATGTATTGTATATTAATGTTTACATCTCTGAAATGTCCAAGCCTTAGAACTATGTAAAATTAACCAAAGGTATCGATGATTTTTGGTGACGGGTTCGACATCAATGATCAATTCATAAATCAAACACATGAGAAGAGTTTCACACGAAAGTTTTTCCATTAGTAGAATCACTGTTGAATACTTGACTGAAAGATTTCATATCATAATATTTTTTATCGATCTGTATGGATATGGTCGTCTGAGATATGATAATGAACGACGATACCGATTTCATGCGAAATATATATACAGATGGATTTATCGAACAAGAAAAATATCAGAATTGAATGCTACTCGTGATCTTCAAACCTATACTAAAGACTGAAATATTCAATAATTTTCCAATGCCGTTAGTGTAAAAAGGCTTTGTGATAAGTTCAAATATAGTTCTCTTTGGATTGTATCAGAACAATGCTGAGAGACATTTGACAGTAAATTACTGGATAAGAAAAAGAATTTTGTGTCAGACAAATTCTTTTCAAGTTGACTGAAAGGTTTAACTTCTCATGTATCCACGCCTATAAACAAAATGAATGTCACTTAATTTATATTAATTTTAATGAAACGTAGACATTGACTTGAAATTGTCGACGCAAATGAATTCTTATTTTCATTTTCAATAGTTTCCCGTGAACGCTATTTGGCAAATGCGGATGAACGACGGATATATCACTCGAATATGGCAGATTACTATCTTGGTATATGGGCTGGATGTGCCAAACCTTTTCAATTCACTGAACAACAAAAACGTATGTTCAATATAACGACTGCTGATGGTGAAGCTGATCGTAAAGTTCCAGCTCAACCACTTATATTCACAACAAGTAATACTGATAGCACGGCTGCTACAACATCACCTGTTCGTTATAATTTACGTAAATTAAGTGAATTACCATATCAATTGATACGTTCACAACGTGAAGACGACTTATATACTCATGTTTTATTTAATTATGGCTTTATCCATGCAAAATTATCGTGTATGCCATTGAATTTATGCATATTCGATTATGAAAGTGCCTTGGAATTCGTCTTTGATAAAGAAGTAAAGCAAAACAGAAGAATCTGACGATTTGAAAGATGTGTTGAAACGTTTTATGCATATATTTAGGTAAAATTGGTTAGTGATGCACTTCGTCTATCAAGTTCAGTTTTAGCTGTTGATCCAAATAATTTAGCATGTCAAATTATCGGTCGTCTACTTCCATTTTATAAAACATGTAATAGAATAGCTTCACTCATTGATCAATGTGAAAGTACTGCTTTACATGTCATGGGTCTTGTACCAGCTTTTAATACATTAGCATCACCTGGCGGCCCACTCGTATATTCATTGGAAGCTCATGCATTCGCTGTCTATGGTCTCGAAGTAGTTTCATCTGGTCAATCTCTTCTCACTGTATCAAATAGATTCATTATTTTTGATTTATCAAGCGGTGATATTGTACGTATTATTGATCCTAAAATTGAAGGTATTATGACATATTTAGCTATTGCACCCGATCAACGTTATTGTGTAACAGTAACAATAAGCAATCAATATATTATATGTAATTTATTAACTGGAGATTATACTTTACGTGATTATAAACCGCCGGTAAATTTTCAACAACAACCAAGTGAAAATACAACTAGATTTAAATCAAGTAGTGGACAAGCAGCTGACCCAATACTAGGTGCATATGCAAGTAATACTCATTTTGTATTCTGGACTGCAAAAATCTATCAAGTGTACACAAGTAAAGGTATTATCATTGTTAGTCTTCGATATATGGTTTGAAAATTTCGTGCTCGTTTCCGAATCAAATTATTAGAAGACAATGAATAAATATCTGTTAATACTCGTCTAATTATTTCCTAAGGAGGCAAAAACATGAGCAACATATTTATCATGAGAAAGTCTGAATAGAAAAGTAGAAGTAATAGTTCAATAGCGAAGTACTGTGAGTTTTCTTTTGATTATATACTTTTTAAAATTTTTATTAAATTACTTTTGGAGCTGTGCTCCACATATATATATATATATATATATGTACATACGTATTTCTGAATGATTAAAGTATGATATAGAATTTATCGGAAAGTAAGATCTTCATTTTTTTTTCATTCTGAATTAATTTATATGTTAAGTTGATCATAGAGTGTTAATGTTTGAATTCAAAATTTGGCAACTTCTAATCATTCGAACTTGGCTATTTGACGGAGACATTAAACAACAACAATTCTACAATACACCTTATAGAATATTTTAAAATATTTCAAAGTTTCGTTTCAACTATCAGCGGTTGAAATTATTCTGTCATTTTACTGCATCAAATATTTTTATTACTATATTTTAACGAATCAATAGTTATACTCTACATACCGAGAATGCTAACGAAGTCGATGAGTTCTTCTAGTAGGATCTATGCATGATGAATATAACTAGTGTATTAAAGTAGTTCTGAACTGATTCAAATAGATAGTTTTGTTTGAATATCTGTAGTAGATAAAATCTTTATATAGTCATCTCTCAAGAGGCGAAGATATCAGGATATTAAACAGAAGAGCATTTTTCAGTAGGAAGATGAAGTGATTCTATTCCAAGTATGTCATAAATAATCAAAGATTATTTCAATTGTCATTTATTTCTGTTGCATAATAGTTTGAGTTCGATGAAAACATTTTTATTTCCCATGCTTCTTATTCATAATAATGAAGTTTAAGATCATGTGTAAATTTCAACAGTTTACGCCTTTCTCTAAGGATTTCGATAATAACTTCTTTTTTTTCAATATCTCTAATTATCGGGTTACAAAAGAAATTTTTCTTCGAGCGACATTCATCTTTTGTTTCTTCAAGGTGAATTACTCACAACCCAAGCAACACGTTATCAAATCATTCAAATAGAACTATTAGATGGACCGCAAGTAGAAATCGTTTGTCGTACCGAAGATGTCAAAGATGATCAAGACGTAGTTCGTGATCGTCTCGTAATAGATTACTGCTTTGTGTCAACTGATGCTCATCAAACCGATACAAACAACGATAATAATGCTCTACGTTGTTTAGTTGGCGGTAGAAAAAATATTCATAGTGCGCTTGTACTAACACAAGATAAACGTCGCATGTATACATTTTGTGAAATAAATGATAATAATCTTGAACTGTACGTTAATAAACCACATCCGGTTCATTATTCTACACGGCGAATATGGGCATTCGATCATCAATTATTTGAAAACAAAGATCGGTTAGTTTCTTGTAGCACGATACCGTTTCTCTCTAATGATTGTTTTCCATTTTCTTTTAGTGTATTTTCGTTAATTTTAAGTGAGGATGAAAATTATATCATGGGAGTCACATTTAAAGGTTTTAAGATCTTTTCCTTTCGATCATACTTGTGGAAAACATGTTTACTACCTGGTAGTGTACGTAATATAATGAGTGGTGCAAAGCGTTTAAAATATACTGCAGCATTTTCTCAAGATAATCGGTACGCATTATCTTGAGTTTTTACATGGTTCTTTTCTTCAGTAATTGTACAACAGAATACGTTTTTCTATTTAGTTATTGTATAGCATGTGTTAAATCAACTGTCTATGTATTTGAAATAGAATGGGGCGATTTAGTAGCGATATTTGACTCACATTTTGGTCGCATACTTGCTGTAAAATGTTTATCAACTAGTAGCGGTGGAAATAATTATGTTATAACGACTAGTATGGATAAAACAACCAAAGTATGGAATTTACAGAATGCCAAAGAAAAATCTATATCAACAGCACAACTAGATAAATGTATTGATATGATGCATGTATCAACAGAGGCTCGATTAATTATGGCACAATCACGTACACAATTATGTTTATTTGATATACGAACAGGATTGATAACAGGCCAATTATCTGCTAGTCCACATGGATCTGTTTATGAATGTTAGCGGAAAGAAAAAGAGAAATTATATCAATAGTCGCAAACAAAGTACATTTTCATGTGTTCGTATTTTAGGTACAGTGTTGTGTGCCAATGGTTTATTTGCCGCATCAGCTGAATCGGGTAATTTTGTCATATATGATATTGAAGAAAAGAAAACGACGTTTATAACACCATTGAAAGGTGTCTTTCAACTTCTACTTCACTCAGCTGAAACAATGGTAAGGATAATCAATGCTTCGAAGCATTTAATACATTGAACAGTATTATTGTTATGCTCGTAGATTTTAGTTTTAACCAATGAACCAATTCTAGTATCTGATACAAGTGCATTGAATAATACATCGACGAATCTTAACCCAAGTGTTCATCCGATTCAAGCTATTTCATACGGATTACCTGATGGCGATATGATTTATCAAATAGCCTCGCATACGAAACATGTGAATAATCCAAAAAAAGTTGCATGTACCGCAGACGACACATTCTTTGTATTAATCGAAGATAAAAAAAATACGGAAATACTTGTCATATATGATCCCATGACTGGTGAACGTGTGCATACTGTTAAATTGAATTATTCATCTTACAAAGATATAATTTCAATGGTTACAATACCGAAACAACCATATCTCATCGGTTTGATTGATAGTGAAAAGGGTGTTATTATGAATGTTAGAGATAAAAAAGTGAATATTAAATTTGATTATTAGTATTTTAGAGTGATTCAATTTGATTTATACACATTCAATATTAGATAAAGATCGATTGAGACCGTTGATGGTAGATTTAAATTTTCATATTTATTAAACCAATGAACATATTGTAACACGATTGGAAAAGCAGAGGTTATTCAATACATAGAGAGATTCTTCTTCAAGTTTTGAAACTCTATTTTCCGTTGTCTAAATCATTTTACCGATAATTAGTACCGTTGACTAGTGCAATTTATATGGTAATATTTTCATCTTAGAGTTATTCTTGCATGTAATAATCATGTCGTATTACTGAGAAGAAAATCTACTTGTGATAGCTTTCCGAATACTCTCGATCTATTTCAATGAATTTCTCGTCTACGGACTCGAGGAAATACTAGGATGAAAATTCCAAAAACAATAGCATTCTAATAAAGACTTCATCGAACCATCAGTCTTGTAATATGTAGATACATGTTGTATTCTAGGTTTTTGAAGTACTCGTATTGTTGAATCGTTTCTTCTTTACAGAACTTAATCAAATTGGTTTCTAAAGATAACGAAGACATTAAAAAGTAAAATTTTATTGAGACACAAAATATTCAGAACAATTACCCTTCTCTGCCTTTGTCTTTGTACTACATATGTAAAATATCCGTTATTTTACAACATCATAATTCGATCGAATCCAAACTTAGTGACTTGCTTTTCCGCTATCCTTAGATTATCATGAACTGAGAACCATGGTAAATCCCAAAAGTTCAAAATTCAAATGTTGTTTTTAAGAATGTTTGAAAATGACAAAGAGAGATCCAGCTGAGTGTAGGGAGATAAATGCTATTCGTTTTGTTTTTCCTTCTATCTGATAAATGATTTGTATTTCTGTGAAACTCTACTGTGAATAGGTTCATTTGATATTACCCAAATGGGGTGGTCAAATATCATCCGATGGGAAATATGGTTTATATGCACCGACTCGCGGTGGTCTGGAAATATTTGATAGTCGCAGCGGAAAAGTAGTTCGAACGTTAATTCCAAAAGTTGCTGAAGGTGTGTTCGATGTCATCGCTTTTTTTACACCGACCAACGAACATGTCATATACTATCATAAAGGTAAACGAACAATACGTGTGTTTCGTGCACACGATGGTCATCAATTGGCTGATATGAAATGTCCCACCAAAGTTCGACAGGCTATCGCCACAAACGATGGACATGCATTAGTTGTTGGATATGAAGATGGAGCTATTCAAGTATTTTTAATTGTGGATCCTTCGAACGAATCAAGTATTGATTATTTAAAAGGTTGGAGAAAGTGACAATTTGAAATAACAGCCAAACCTTTACAATTGGGGAATGCTGAAAAATAATTTGAACTTAATACTGTGATTTTCATCCTATAAATTAATATTTTCTCCTATTTTATGTTAACATACTTAAAGCTATATCCATCTTCGTGCTCAAGTTTTCTTTTCGATCACTTCTGGCTCTCGAAACAGATCGGAATTCCCAGACTAACATGTTTATAAAAAGCCGTTTGGATGTTTTTAGGAACAGAATACTTGAAAATTTGGAAGTAAAATATGAGATTTAATCTATAAAATATTTAAAAAGAACGTTTCTTCCACTATCTGACATATGATGGTCAATCGACTGGATTTGATTGATTCGAGCCCTAGAAGTGATTGAAAAAAATGTAGGAAGGTGGTTCACTCTCAACTACAGTGTCATTCTTTTCTTGCTTTTACAAATGATCGTTCTCAATGATTTTATCTTTTTGAAGAAAGCAAATAATCTTCAAAGATCTTTTCTTTCGTTAAATACAGTCAGCAAAGAAATCAATAACGCATCGTTGTTTTTTAAAGTGAAATATTTCGTAGAATTTGGTTGTGTATGTTTCATAGTGTGAAAAGTTCAGTACATACTCTTATGAACTACATTCAAAGTCTACTTAATGTGAGTATCAAATGGAAATTGAACGGAAAACTAATTTGATCAATTATTCATTGAATTAATGCGGATATCTATGCATGATTTTGTTTAGCAATAGTTTTCCTCAAGAAAACACCTAAAGAAATTGACTCTTTCAAATCATATTTAATTAGATTGAATAAGTGGATAAGTTAATTTGCCCTATAATAATCATATACTTGAGAACGTGAGTGTGACTTTAGTTGTGGATTGTAAGTGCGAGTTTTAATTTTGGACCTGACAGTGTTTGTGTGACGTGCTTGCTGTGGTTTTGAGCATTATTTCTGGAACCCCGAGGCGCATCGAAAAATGGGAGCAATGGGAACACCCCCCCCCCTCCCACCGC
This sequence comes from Rotaria macrura, assembly GCA_900239685.1. NCBI lineage: Eukaryota > Metazoa > Rotifera > Eurotatoria > Philodinida > Philodinidae > Rotaria > Rotaria macrura. The sequence goes on from OENT01000005.1 coordinate 145,660, forward strand.
TTCATCTATCACATACCCGTTTTCATGGGATAACCCTTTAAGGTCGTTTTTTAATCTGTCATTGTGTCTCAGGAACGTTGATTTGCTTACTTATATCTCTGAAGTTTTGTCCAGTGAAGTGATTTTAGTTGGTGATAAAATTAATCCAATATTGACTTTGCATCTGACACTCGAAACTCGAATATTCATCAAATGTCAAGTTTTATTCTTATATGGACTTTCCACATATCATTGTTAAACTATACTCTAATCTTGTGATAGGTGACAGGTACAAGAATGTCACAGAAGATTTCATCAAGCTAACTATAGCTGCGGTAATAATTTCATGAAATGTGAATTGGAAAATATACAGTTGTTGAAAGTTTATTTTTCAAATGTCTTAGAATAAGAACATTTGTTTTACTATCATCATAACCACTGGAATAACACTTGATGTCATAGAATATGATTATTTTAATTTCCCATCGAGCTACAAGAGTAATTTCAATTTGGGCATATGAATCCTTGTATGTATTGAAAAGTATTGAACACAAATATATTTCATACGTCAATAATTAACCCATCTCCAATCAACTTAATTCTATAAGAAGTATATTACAGTAGTTATAATATGCGTGGCACAGGTCTCATTGAGCACTGCTCAATGAGAACTAAGTTCGCTTAAATGAGTCATTTGAGCTTCAAATCAATCTGTATGACATCGCTAAAACTTTTCATATCATTTGTTGATATATCTTAAAACTATATTACTGAAACACTATTATTGGTTTTGATTCTAAATACAAGAATTGGTTCCATCAAAAGAAGTTCCACTAAAAGGCTCTCGTTCAACAATCGTATAATTCTATGTCATCACAGAATGCAGACTTTTTTACGCTAGTGAACTACAATATTCGTTGAAATGCGTTCAGAAAACATGGATCTGTTGTTAATTTCTGATCAAATTTTCCCGTCATTGGTTAATCAAAACGTTTTTTTTCTTAAACTTGACTAAATGAAAGTAACGATGAAAAGTAGTTCGTAATCAGAATACGTATTATCCTATTGATGTCTGCATCGCTGACAGAAAAGTTTTTAATTTCAAGCACATTCACAATAGTTCACGAAAAAACGTCTTGGATAATCTTGCGAACACAAAATGTAGAACATCGGAAATATAGCTTCAACAAAAAGTAAACAGGTTCATTGAAAGGTCACGACCTCTTTTACTTAATCGTTAAATATGATAAGCAGTAATTGAAGAAGAAATGTATTGTTTTCGCTCGTATATTTATGATGCGTGATTTTCATTATGTCTTTTTTCTTGATCATGCAGTCTGCTTTGTATTTTTAATAGTGTTTTATTAATCAGCAGATTATATTCAATGAGATTTTATTAATAAATAAAATGCACCTGACTAACTACGTAATTTGTCTGTAAAATATTCATGTAAGTTAATGGGCATAAATAACTACGACTTCACAAAATGTCTACGGAGTGCATAGTTAATCTTTCAAAAATGATGATTGTCTCTTCTATTTATTAGCACCAGACGTAACATATAGTAAATAATTTGTCGACTTCTTTTAGCCATATTTTTCTATAAAAAGTGGCATTAGTGATATGAAATAATCTCTCATATATTTCACTCCTGTTTATTTATGTTAGAGATAGTTTACTTCAAATTAATTGGTAAATCAAACGTATACAACAAATACAAACTATTAAAACTTAGCGTCTATAAGATTCAACTCATTTACATTGTCAGAAGAATTCAAGTGCACTTTTGCTTAGTGACATTCTTTTTACTCTCAGTATGCATGCTTCCTTTGTGTCTCGTTGACTTACGGAGTACCACCAGGTAAGTATTTTTAAAATATCCATGTATTAGCAAAGAAAGTGAAAGGATACGTCACAGTACATTGTACTATAATGCTAGTATCTAAAGTAATCAAACAGATTCATATTGATGAAAACAATAGCTATGCTATAAATTGCGTGCCCGAAATACTTTTGAAGAATAATTTTTACCGAGAAGGAAATGCTGATAGCTAGGCCACTGTAGAATCACTCTGGACATTCTACTCTGAAGAACATAACTCTGTTAAATGTTTCTTTGTATACATAGTATAGTGTATGTAAAGGAAGAAAACATTTATCGGTCATTTTTGCAACGTACAAAAGTAATTGTTATAATTATGTTGTTCGAGGCTAAAATTGCTTTTAGTTTTTACGCTAAAATATTTTTACTTTCTTTTGTATAAGAATGAAATAATTGTGCAGATCAGACTATGTTGGTGTTATGCAACAAGAAAAAAAGGAATTAAATTTACTTTCAGAGTACTGGCAAATGTTGAAAGAACCTAGTTCTAGCATAAGACAATATTTTAAGAAAGATTCCTTATTTAAATTTTAGTCTTTTTTAGAGAGTCTACTATGAATCTGATTGATTTCAAGAAAGTTAAGGAAGAAAGACATTCAATTGATAAACCGATTTCGAGTAGAAATGAAACCTTTCGTTTAGACTTAAATAACAGATGAGTATGTCCACAATAGTTAGCATCATACAATTGTAGCCCTTGAGATGTTATGTCTTTAGCATAAGTTTCTAAATGCTTGTCGTGGTCTCCTGTAGTATCTTAGAAATGTTCATTTTTGAATGTTAACAGTAAAAATTACTTCGATAGAGACTCGAACTTGAATACGAGTAGTTAATTGTTAATGTTGAAGATCATCTCTTCTATTGATTTGTGTCTTTAGATGAGAAAACTAAATCTGTTCTTCCCATATCAACACTGTTGACAAAAAGATGCTCTAGCATTTTTAGTTTTCGATTGTAGTACAGACAATATGAAAAATTGACATGAAAGATCACTATCATAATACCCAATCTTCTATTCATATTGCTGCACTAAGTATCGTGCATCAGTTCCTTGATTATAGGAACAAGTCAGTAGAGCTGTCATCTATTAACAGATATTGCAGAAGTCCGTAGGAACCTGGAAGGGATAAGTGTAGCCTACATGAATTCGTTTCAGAACATTCATAGTTCTTCAGGGTGTGTGTGTGTGAAAGAATTTAGGTTTACATCAATCACATTGTTATCTCTTTCTCAACAAATCTTGGTTTATATCGGCTAGAGTGGTTGGAAAATACCGAATTTTCAAGCTGTAAAACCATTGCAAGGATTTGTGTTTTTGAAAGAGACATTTAGTTTAATAATTTTCTTTCAATTATAATTCATTTCTAAGAATTATTTTTGACAAAAACAATGTAGTTGAAAAATAATTGTTTCGAAGAAAAAATAATCAAACAGTGTTAGAAGCGAATGCTTTCGTTCCTTGGAATTTCGTATCTTTTCTACTTGTGTTTTGACTGACGTTCATACATTTAATAGTGCTTTTTCTCTTAAAATTAACGAAATTTTTGGAACAAATACAAATCATATACAATTTTGAGTGATCATTCGAGTATTGTAATCATAGACTGCTTTAAAATGTTCGATTTGAATGTTAGTAAAAAAATTGAACTATAGTTTAAATGAATTTCGAATAAGATTAAATTTTCTTCAAAGTAGCTTAACATAAGTTCGAAATAGAGAAAAAAACATTTTTTTTTTCGTTCTGGTCTTTTATTGACGTTCTACGATATTCTCAGGCCAATAACAAGCTAGGAACGAAATAATAATATAATGGTATATAATAAATTATTTAGTTTCACGTCAGTCGTTTATATATAATTACATAGTTTTATTTTCCTATTAGTATTTTCAATATGACGAGTATTGAAAGTAAATAAAAACGATGATGAATTTATTTATCCTCTACTATGTCAACTAAATCAATTTTTTGATAATTTTCATTCTGTCTCATCGTCTTTATCCAAGTCGTTACAAGTCTATAGTTTTTGGATTTGGATTTGATTAAGGTCACTGTTTCATAAACAATCTATCTGTCAACCCATCGTAATAATAAAATAGGCATTCATTTCAAAATGAACATAAAGTAAGTTGTTAATGCCCTTTTTTTATAAGTTTTTATTGCTTTGTCTTCTCATGATTATTTCACGCCTGTTGACGATCATCCTCATACTTTCACTGATGGAATAGGAAAAACTAGATTCGAATTTCAAAAGTTATTTACTTTCCAAAAAACAGAATTTTAGTAATCGGAATTCGACCAGGCAGTATTGAAGATCTGGTCTAATTTCCTTAAGACTTTTCATAATCAAAACACTGTCAAATATCCGGCGGAAATTGCACTAGTTTAAAAAAAGGTTAATTTTACTGATGCATCATTTCATGCCACTGTAGCTTATTACGAATTAAACATTATTTAAATATTCATTTTCTATATTGTGGTCTATCTGGAAAATATTCAGACACATAAAATAAATTCATGTAACGAAATTTTTTCATGGGAAAAGCGATCAAGAAAATCGATTTTTACAGATCATAGTCGTTCCGTTACATTCTAGTCAATGTTGCAAGGAAATGAGTACATATTATTAACTGCCACTATTTTTATAACTGTAATATGCAGCCATTCCCGAAATTATTCGAATGTGTCTATTCCTGATTTTTTTCACTCTATCAATGCTACTAGAAAAGTCAATATTGATTTATAGTCGGATCCACATTATTCATCATCATTGATAATGCAAATTCCAGTCGGTTTGAATAATCTAGAATCACAGAACAAGTACTAGTCTGAAAAAAGAAACATTTTTCATGTTTGCCCGATAGTCTTTTGCCGAGATACATTAATCCTCTATAGGAACGATTTATCGAGATCACATATCATCGTTTAGAAATAAGCAATTCGAATTTAATTAAGAATCGTTCATTTAATTGAACAGAAGAATAATGCCAATAAGATCCAACTATTTAGTTTCAGTGATGAAACATTAATGTTTCAGTTTTTGCAAGATTCTCTCCATCAAACACTAGCAATCATTTTTGTCAATGAAAATTAATTCCATTACATAAAACACTTTTCACAACTGTATTAATGTTGGCAATCGAGAAAACAAAGATAAAAATAGACTTGCTCAAAATATTGTTCGCGTCAACATATGAGAATATTCTTAAATCTATAAAAGTACTTTGAGTACAGTTATTTGAAAAGTAGAAGAATGCAATTAAACATTGTTTAACAGATACCATGAGATCCAAAGTTTACTTTATATCTAACTTCCATCAAGAAAACTTGGCTGTATTGTCTATATTCATGTTTTAACGTGATTTCCATTGCCAGTATGATTTCATATAAAACAGAATTCGGAATTGAGTTAGCATCTGCTCTAAAAGCATTTAACTTAAGCATTAAACTTCTTGTGTACCATATATTGACTTAGACACACTAACTGTTGTGTATCATTCAGATAAAATCAAGCATGACACCTCTATTATAGAAAACCTTGCGTGACATATTATTACCAGTTTGTTTTTCTCTTTTGTTCTTTGCTTTCTAAATTTTCTCAGTATGATATAATCTATGCTGGATTTCATCATGAACTATACATGTAATATAAACAAACTCATATCTAAGACTGCCAGTAGCATGGGAGTTATTGGGTTAAAAAGCAAATACAGCATAGACATCTCATGGAACATTTATTATGCAGATTGAATTTCTCAAACTTTATGCCACAGTTTGATTCAGAAAAAAACAGCTTTTTACTAGTATTATTTTTTGGTAGCGTATGTCATATACGTTGTTAATCTTTTTTTACGCAACATGCATTCATTCTTAGGCAGATCCCGCATGAAAAATATCTCTAGAAACAATAATATATGTATATATATAGATTTAATTTTAACTTTGAATTATTTGTCAAATATGTTTAGTAATAGAAAATCATCAATTATGCTATGAATAGATATAGTTTATTCGATTCCAAAATATTGCAGTATCAGATTTAGAAAATAGTGGGAGAGAAACTATCGTTCGTTTTTATACAAACATATTTTTTGACTTTTTTAAATTACAAAAATACATTGAAAAATCAAATTATATGATCCTTTATGTGTGCTCATGGTTAACTCTTGTTTTCAAACAAAATATATTTCATTCGATATAGTATACTATAGAATACTTTGCGACCATTAGTGCCATCTTTCGTTGTCTTCAATTTGCTCTCAATTTACTACGAATCAATGTTCAAGTCCTTCAGATACATTATCTGTAAATAAACATCTAAATAAATGCCAGAGATATGATTAATTATTTTTTCATTGATTAATAAGTGTTCCGCTAATTCATTTATTTTTCTGTATATTGAATTTACCAACAAGCATAATTAAACGGGCAAGTAGCCAAACAACTGGAACCATGGAAGATACCACAGATTGTCATTTTAATCCATGTTATAAAGCTCAATCAACATCTCAACTTTTATCACCAGATTCAGTTAGTGTTAAATCCATTTCATCGACGTCATCAACATCATCGCTAGCAACGGCAAGTAGTCCAAAACAACATCATTTATCATCATTCCTAAAAATGTCATTGACAAATCGAAAGGCAACGACAACACGACCAAAAGAAGATCGTTTTATTATGACAATTATAAAAAGTCCATCAGTTAATTCGCAACGGGCATCATCGAATTCTTCGAATGACTTTCCTACAGCAGCATCAACACCAACACCAACAACCATGAGTGATGATTTATCGAATAATAATGGTAAATTTTTGAAAAGTAAAGTTACAGCCGCATTCAATCATATGAAATATCGTAAGTTGCAACATTTTTTAGTTAGCTAGTTCAATTTACTATGTTTCGTTGCTGTTTCCTAAACTAGTTCTTTTTTATTAAGGTTGGGTTGTCAAAATGCGACCAAATTTTCGTACAAATGAATCCCCTATTTATTTTCTTGGAAAAATGTTTAATGGAAAAGAAGGTAAATAGGATTTAAGTTACTGATTTAATTGTATTTCAAATAGAATATTTAAAAAGTAGAATATCATTCTCTAGAATGGATTTTTTCATTTTAAATCTATTGCTTTTGTATTTGTTATATACGCCACTAGAATTTCTTCATTAGTCAAAGTTCGAGCCAACCAACTGTGGAAGGATTTTATAACTTAAGATTACGTTAACTAGATTGAGACTTAAATATTGTTCTTAGATTTACACTGATATTATATCCTTGTGTCGTACTACAGAATTCAGTTTTCTTATGTTGCCCTATTTAAAGTAGAACATAAATCGCTCTCATGGATTTCATTTTCGGCGTATTTTTAATCATATAAAATCTTAATTGAACAAATAATGCTCATTAACTAATAAAGATTTTTCAGTAAGTCAAGAGTATGAGCTTTGTATGAATTTTAATTAGCTACGAGTGCAGTGACAAGATATCACACTCGGAGCTTACTCCCTGTGGTGTGCTGAAATGCTACAATATTATTGCACGGAATGTTGTCGTATCCTACAAACATAAAAACCAATTTTTAGAAAATTACTTCAGAAAGTTGAATAGATCGTGTTATTTTTGAGAAAAATATCGATCCGAAAAGCTGCTAGTTACGATTTAGCCTTAGTTATTATACTACTCTTATTTACTTGTGAATTTAGGAAGATTTACAAATAACTGCAAACTGTCACGTTATACTATCTTGTTTCTTGATGTGATATCTTTCGACTTGAAATTTAGGAATCAAATTTTCTTGTACGAAAATATTCTTCTTTCGAAAAATTTAGTAGCAACGAAAACAAAAATAAGATATCTCCTTGAGCGTTTCTCAAGGTACTCATAGTCTTGTTTCGATGCGTATAATTTACATATTGAGTCGAAATTTGAAAATAATTCAGAAGAACTAAGCTAATTAGCTCGAAATTGATAACTATGTATTGAAATAAAACTTAAATCATATAACTATATTTTAGAAACAACGTCCGATGATCTCCCACGTCCATTCAGTGAACAATCGTATGCACATTTTATAAAATCATTTTCACAGCGAATCTATTTTTCATATCGTAAACAATTTGAGCCATTAAATGGTTTAAGACGGAATGGCGACTTAATAACATCAGATTGTGGTTGGGGTTGTATGATACGTTGTGCTCAAATGTTACTTGCTCAAACATTACTTAATCATATGACCAATAAAATCAATTTACCTTATTCAAATATTCAAATATATGATAAATGTATGTTAGAAAATAAGATAACACTTTTTATTGCTTGATTTCTCTTAAGGTCCAAAACGAAACTCAATTGAATGCTTTCGAAATGTGAATAGAACAAATCGACAAACACATATTTATACTGATATTATTCGATTATTTGGAGATTATCCAAATGATAAATGTCCGTTTGGAATTCATAAGTAAGAATTGTATAGTAAGAGAACGCAGAAAAACTTCTAACTTTGCTTTTCGTCTGTTTTGTTTTATAAAGAATTGTTGAAGTTGGTACAACACTTGGTATTCGACCTGGTGATTTCTTTGGACCAGTAAGTGCTGCTCATTGCTTAAAACTTGCGCTTCAAAATGCTGTTGAATTAAATCAAATGCCTGATACACTCCGAATATATATAAGCCAAGATGCGATCAGTAAGATTATTCAATGTCGAACTTCTCTATTCTTGTTTCAATTTAGTTTATCGGGAAGATGTTATTAATTTATGTACAGCACCATCAATATTAATTAAGAGAAAACTTCACAACCTCTCAATTGAATCGACTATGAATACCAATGATACGAATTCGTCAATGTGGTTAACCTCATTACTTATACTTGTACCATTACGATTAGGTTTAAATGAACTTGATTTAATTTATGAACCATATTTGAAAGAAGCATTAAAACTACCACAAACAGTTGGAATTATTGGTGGCAGTCCTCGTCATGCTGTCTATATACTTGGGTTTCAAGATGAAAGTTTTATTGATCTCGATCCACATTTTAGCCAGACAACTGTTAATGTACTTGAGAATGTATTTGATCTATCTGTAAGAATAATCGGATTACGTTTCGTTGTTAAATAGTTGTTCAACGTTACATTTGTCGTTTTCTTACTTCATTGCAGAGTTATTCATGTTCATCACCGAAAAAATTAACGGCGAAAAAGATGGATCCTAGTTGTACACTAGGATTTTATTGTAGAGATAAAGCAGATTTTGAAATGTTCTCTGCAGAGGTAAATACTTGTTGAATCAAAGACAAACAGATATCAGACAACAATCTTGTTTGCTAGGATATTTGATTAGTTGTATAGTATGACTACTTCTTTTTGTTCAACATGAGTAAAGAATCATGGCTTACACATTTAAAATAGATGAAGAAAAAAAAGTTTTTATTTTCTGAGAAGATCAGGAGTCTGCTGTTCTAATACTAGAATACGAGAGACATTGGAACAGAGAAAAACATTCGTACACCTATCTTATTGCAAGAAATCCATGTGTATGAGTAGCTTATAATAAATGTTAATATAAGAGATGGTTTTTGCAGAAATCTCTGAATGCTATTTCATTAATTAAAATATCTCATGCCAAGAAAATTACATGAATGGCAATAAAAAGAGTTTCATTTTAATAAAGGCCATCCTATCTTTATATTCGATTCGTGACAAGCACTACAGAAGAACAAGCACCTCAACTTGTCGTGACGCATTAAGGCGAAGAGCTTGTTTTTATTCATGAAAGAAAAAAAAATAACATATTGACGTAGTTATTAATCATTGCAGATCATGTTGTATTTCCATAGAGATTCTACTGACGATTTTCGATAACAAAATCAATATAAGACTGAGCAATGTTGTTGTTTTGTCTGTACTATGAATTATAATGAAATAGACAGTCTTGATTGATGAATGAATACTAAATCGAAACCGACGAAAAACTATTTTATGCAAATCTTTCATGATTCGTTTAGATCATTGCTTTTTATCTATCAAAAACTTAACATCATATTTCATTTGACATATCCAATTTTAACATAGCTATTGATAAATTACGTTTTAACACAGCTTGCTATAATATACTTGAATGAATAATCGAAATCGTAAGTGTAGTGTTTAATTAGTCCTAAAATATCGTTTATCATACGACAAAGATTTGTTTTGATTATTGATCATTAGAACCCATCACTTCTGAATTTGATCACAAATAGTCGTGTTCAAGTGACATCTGAGTATGTAACAAGTCACATCTGATCGAGAAACAACGGATGACTTACCTTAATAATAAAATTCATAGAAAAAAATCATGTAAATGATTACAGTTAAAATGTTCTTTTTCATAAATTTCCTCGCAAAATTTAGCTAACAAAGATATGATATCAGATATACGTATGTTTCATACTATCATAAGAGATATTATTCAATATGAAAATAATTAAAATTGGATGAAATAAAAGTTTCATGTCGATCTGACTCATAAAAAAATACCTCTTGACTATGAAGGTTTTCTTTTAGAATAGAATTTCATAATTTGACTACTGGATACTAAGGATTAAATTTTAACGAGCTCAAAAATAGAAGGATGCATTAAACCATATTCATGTCTTATAATCGTGTATAATATATAGTTATCAACACTAATGACATTGAAAGTTGAAAATGTTGTGTAAATACTCTAATTGATGATGCAAAATGCATAATTATTTTTGTTATAGTTTATATTAAATTTTTTCATAATATAATAAAAAGAAATTTCTCATGTCTTTATTCTGCTTTTTTAGTGGAATCATATATGTCATATGGCGACAGACGATCGACGTACATGTCCAATATTTCGTATTGAACGTGGAACATTTCAAGAAACTCATTCACGCATATTTAATTTTGATTATCCATCGTTAAATGATGAAGAAAATGTTATATTACGTGTAACAAAATTATCAATATCTGAAAGTAGTTCGTTACTATCATCAACAGATTCCAATCGATTGCAAAAAGATGTAAATTCATCGATAATACACTATTGTGATACATATGATGATGCTTGTCAAGTAATTAATGACACCAAAACAAAGAGCAATCGTCATAGGAAACATTCGTTATCTGATGATTACGTTTTTTTATGATCTATTAATATTTTTTTCTTTTTCTTGCCAATAATTCTAGTCAATAAGATTTTTTTGTGCAAATAATATTGTTCCGAATTAAAAGCCTTCTGTATATATATATATACAGAACCAATTATAATTATATAAATGTATGTTTTTCCGTATTGCTTGTTATTTGTTGGTGAGCCGACGATATGTAACTTATATGTATATATATATATATGCATACATACAAGCAGCAATATGTCCAATTGCTATTCATAAAAAAAAACAGTATTAATCTATTTTATTTATTGTTTCGTTTTAGATGATTTCAACATTGATCATTGTCTTGCAAGTATTCCTTTATTTTATTTTATAGAAAAGTTTGTAATTATTAAAATTATGTTCATCTTTTCTGTTACTTCATTTAGTACTTTACTAGTTAATGCCGGAGCTATAGTTAATATTAATTTGTTAGTAGATTGAAATATTCTATTGATGTATGGTTAATTGATGGTTGATTTTATTTTAGAAAGCGAAGAGATGTTGGTTTTATTGTTGACAATCCATCGATAGGTAAGCTACAGATATATATATATATATATATATATATGTACAAGAACTGAATTTTTATTCCAATGAGTTTCTTGAATGATTTCATGACATTATTCATGAGTACGATGCAAAATTAGTTGCATCAATGCCGTTTCTATATACATGCGTATGTTTTTTTTTCTACGGACTAGTTTGGAAAGAAGCCTTGTCTTGAACAACCGTTGAAACATTTAGAATGCTATGGGTTATTCAAATTATGTCCAATTGACTTTTATTTCACGTTAATTAGTAATATAAAAGTGAAACATTGTCTAACGCGATTGCATACTTTTAACCATAGAACCAAAATATCAGCAATTATGCTTCTTTTGTAGATACACGCATGGGAATAATTAAGTTTTTATCAGATGGTAGTAGATATAAATCAAATAGTTTTTGTCTCTCAAGGATTGAAACCAATGCTTTTTTTTCAATCCGCGAACTAATCATCAATTCAGTTGGGGTCAGCCTGGCCCTTTTCATTACTGGTTGATAGACTCTTTGAAAAAATGGTAATGACTTAAATGAATAATAATTAGATTTAGAATAAATGGAATAAGAATAAAGAAAAACACTTATTCAATGAATGAATTCTATGTTGTTTTTGTATTGAATCATCAAACACCCTTTCAAAACGGACAATGATGTATTTCATAAAATAAATGACTCAAAAAGAATGATCTAAAAAATATTACACAAATAGATTAAATAGAGATGAATAAAGGTTTTATCGGAACACACTCCCATAATAAATCTATCTAAAAACAAAGATGAAAACAACTGATTATATCGGTTAATAACGATTTTGATATCCATCAGCGTGAATTACCCGCACGTTAACCGATCAATCATCAATCTTCACTTACGAAAAAGAAAAACATAGATTGTTATCAGGCAATGTCAAAACACTTCAAACATGAGCCATAAAGCTCAAAGCAAAAGAAAAGAATATTGCACTAAATTATATAAAACGATCTCTTTTGGTTCTGATGTTGTTTTAGATGATGAAAAATGTGTCACATGACGTAGAAAAAGTGCTGTAGTAAATCAACATTGTTACTCTTCTGATCCAAATAATTATGTAACATACTTAAGTATATCAATAGTTAGGTCAACATCAGATTCCAGTTGATTGAAACGATTTACTCGATAAATCATCATAGAATATTTCATATCGGTCGAGTGAGTAATCTTCATTAGTCGCATGCTTACGAATGTATAACAGTGCCGAATTATATGTAATTCGAAAGAAAGAAAAGAAAAAGATGAACTCTATGTATAAAGAATAGAAAAAGAAAATAAATATCGAATCTGTCATATGCATTTACTAATGAGAAATAGATGTTGATGAGTGTTGTTTCTTCTGAATTCTATGAAAATGACAGACTCCTGTTGAGAATAATTTTCAACTCAGTCATACTGTTCTATTAAAAATCATATTATAAATGTAGGTTATCCTGGGTCTGTACGAGAAAGCACTACTTCTATTACTATCCTTCAATTTAAGAGAGTCATATACTATTTGACATTGATAGTATTAATTTTGCATTATGCATAATCATTCAAGGAGTCATTCGAATCTGTCACATAGAAGACAAATGTGAATGAAATTATATATCCACATTTTAGGAGATAAAATACGTGAATTTCTTGCTAGTCTTCAATACTTCCGGATTTTTATTGGCCTCTGGAATATTTTAATTATGTTTGCTATGTTTACGTAAGTATATTTATTACTTATAAATTTTTATGACATGAACTATAATTTATTATTTTTCAAGTGTATTTGGTTATTGATTTGTCATGGTCGTATGTGCTTTATGAACGATTGGCAGAACTGTTTTATGTGTAATGTTAATAGAGGTTCTATAGACTTCTTTGTTTTTCTTTTGAAATAAAATTTAAAAAAATTCTGCTTGTTTGCTTGTTTGTTTCTCTTTCTTTACTTATTTCCATGTTCGTTTCGGAGAGTAGTAACAAATTGAACTATACAATTCCGATGGTTTCGTTCGTTTTATTTTATACATATACACTCATATTTCTTCCAACTCTTTTACTTCATGAATTCATCATCGTTTTGCGTTCTAATTGCCACTTGTCCCCTTCGCTAATACGTAACTTTGCTTCCTGCTCAATATTATTAGTTCAATGTATATTTATATATACAATATACAGTCGTGCAATAGCCGTCTTCTTTTTCGATCAAGTACAAAAGAAAGCAAAATGGTTCCTTTTTTCTTTCTTTCTTCCTTTCTTTCTTTCATTAATGAATGTACATTTAATGCATGGGCTCATTTCTCTTTCTTCTCACTACTGAGCTTATATAGATGCAACCTCGAAACATCATCGTTACTATCGACAAAACGGATGACTGATTATTTTACTTACTAACAAATAGGGATAGCCATGATGAACACATCTAATAGATACGTGTTGAAAGTATCAAAGAAATCAAATCATATTTCTTTTGTTTTTTTTTAGATTAACTATCGAATGTGTGTTGATGTCACCGCAAACACCGCAAAGACAAATGGTGACAATGCCATCATCACATTTGTCAGATGTCGAAATCAAACCAAAATCGATTCAATATCATCATCGTCGTCGTCAAAAATTATGCACGACTCAACGCCTTCCAGCATTTTTCGCTTGGCTTTTATTATTGAGTACTTCATTTGCTTATTGGATATGCATTTTTCCAGAAATTCTTATTCTTCTACCAAACATTTTACCAATTCCAATTTTCCATTGTATTTTATTTGTTCTTGTATGTGCAAATTTTATTCTTGCAACATTTATGGATCCAGTAAGTCGCTTTGATTCATTTTATAATTTCAATAAAAGAAATTTAATCAACGGCCATGACATATTTCTATGATTTCTAGGGTATTTACGAACAATCGTTAAAAAACGAATATTCTAATGTCAGTTTCTATACTCGTACATCCAAACGTAAGGATGTCATTGAAATCAATGATGAAGATGATGATTCCGATGAACCACAATCTCGCCTTATTCGTATTAGAGATGGTAAAGATTTTCTTTCGTTGTTGAAAATCATCTTCTGAAAGTATTTCATTTAGGATCAGTATATATAAAATATTGTCGCACATGTAAATTATTTCGACCACCACGATGTTCACACTGTTCCATTTGTGAGCGATGTATTGATGTAAGTTTACTTGTTCTATTCTAAAACGATTTCAATGAGAACAAGAAAAAATAATAGCGTACACGATACAAAGTTGTTTGCATACAATAAGTAATGTGTTATTAGATGAATTAGTTTTCTTCATGAAATCTATTCTAGTTTCGGATGGTACTTAATTTCATACAAAATTTGCATGTACATTTTAACTTAAAACGTTTTAGAGATATGATCGATTCATGTGGCGTTATACTGATTCGAATAAATTTGTTACCCATAGTAGAAAATCCATCTTCTAGAAGATGAATTATTCTATGAATAGACAACCGTGTTTTGATTGTAATTCTCATGGAAATAAATCCTAGGAGACATGAAGGTTCCAATAAAAATTCGTCAACTAGAATTTATTCGTGTAAAGTTTACTTCTATGCTGAAATCAGAACTATTTTTACTACTTAGATTCTGATTAATTGTGAATATATTACATTCAGATTGAGTTAAATGTTTGTTTCTACTGAGATTATATCTATGAATGATTAGTTTTGACTGGATATTGTCATAGTCCTTTTCTGAAAATACCATGATAATAAAGTTTCGAATTACATTTGAGTACTTAACTTAACATTTCTAATTACTGAAAATAGACTCTGGTACATATTTCAGATTTTTTGATTGGTTATATCGCAACATAACTTGATGAATGAAATCATGCTATTCATAGAACTCAAAGAAACTAGATATTTCTGATATTGTTATTTCGAAGCAGATGTAATCGATAATTCTGTGGCTTTTTCAGCAAAATTTTTTCATCAAATATTGTCTCCTTGGAAATTTTCGAGTCGAAGGTCAAAATTCTATTCGATTGGTATTTCACAGATGTCATATTACACTCCTATAAAAAGGAAACAGTCGTCTGATAGCAAACCACTATAAGCTCGAGTTCTCATGGAGATTATTCGATGCTCATATGAACTGATAAGATGGATATAGTATGGGCTGTGAAGTAATTTTAGACTTAGAAATTTTCTCTGATTACTATAAATGAAATCGACCGTGAGAATTAGTATGTTGTCGAATGATCATTGAACAGTTGAATATATTCGTTCAATTTTTTTTATGTAAATAACTTCATCGAAAAATAGTTTGTATTTTTCAGACATTTGATCATCATTGTCCTTGGTTGAATAATTGTGTTGGTATGTTTTTTGAAATCGATCACTTGTTTTCATTTGTCATTTGTCATCATCTTGATCTAGGTCGACGAAATTATCGTTATTTTTTTCAATTTTTATTTCTACTCTGTATTCATATGATATTACTTTTTACATTTTGTCTGTATTATGTTCTTCATGATCGTCATCCTAAGATTGTTAAGTCAAATGTCGATTTAATGCCATCAACTTCTCATACATTGGAAAAACAAATTGATTATGTCTCATCCATGTATTTGAATAAGACAACATTTGTTGGTTTTTCGGATTATCGTTTTATCATTTGTATTATTTTACTTCTTCTGCTTGGCCTCATGTCAATACCTATAGGTGGCTTAACAGGTTTTCATATATATCTTATATTTCAAGGCCGTACAACAAATGAACAAGTTACCGGAAAATATCGTATACAAAATGACGTATTCAACAAGGGTTGCTGGAAAAATTTTTGTACTGCATTATGTCAACCGTTGTATCCTCAATTAAGAGCACCAAAAACTAAACGTTATGATGCTGCTATATTTGAAGATATGGCATTTGGCAATATGAAATTGAAACCAGGAAAAAGTGAACGTGATGAGAAAAATAAAATTAATTATAATGAAACGAACAACGTAGATGTGAAATCACATGTTTACAATAATCTGATAGATGAAAAAGGTAAGCATATTTGTCAGTTTTCTTACTGTAGTTGTTAGGAAAAATCTTTTGTCTTCATTAAAATGCTCAAGACTTACAAAGATTTCTTTCACTAATTACCATACTTACCGAGCATATTCAAATGACTGTATACTATGTACGAATGTAGAAATATCGATAGGTTTACTTTGAAAAGTTTTAGTTCGATAATGTGACTATTATCATTCGTCAGAGCACATCATCTATGAAAATAAATAGAAATCGTTCGAACCATTTTTTCCAATTCTTCGGTAGTTCTCATGAATAATGATTGATTAAATTGACTTCAAAACATATTTGATTACTTTCATTGAATCTTATGCTTTTCTTTAATACTATTCCATGGCTAATCATCCAAAAGATCTCGAACAACAATATAAAATGACGAAATAAATATCCGAAACATGACTACTAATATAAACGCTATGATTTTTCGTATTTGTTTTGAATATGGATGAATATATTCTATCATTGCATCGTTGCTTCTTTTATAGATTTCGTTAAAAGACATAGAAAATATTTATATCACTTTTTATTCTAGTTCGTCAATATAATAATTCTGCTTATACTGCTCAACAACAGGTAAATAAAATCACAAATGTTTTAATTATTTTCTCAAATATTTATTGTCATATTTGTATAACTAATAGGCAATGTTATCTTCAAATTCCACTTCAGTAAAATCTTCATTTCCCTTTGAACCCGTCAACCAACCCCTCTTACATGAAACAACAAAATCCGGCTTTGAATCAATACGACGTAGTTTATCAAATATGTCACTATCATCACGTTGCTCGTATGATAATATTGAAGAAAACGAAGATGATACGCATCAACCATTACCTTATGAAACAGTTCATAATCATAATCATATTAATAATTCAAAACAAATAAAAAATCTATACATGAATCAAAATTCTATTCAATCAGATACTTTATCCACAAATAGTGCTGCTACATTACGCACGGATTCATATCGACAAGCACATCCTCTACATTCATTTGCGTTTGACTATCCAAAACGTCCACTATTATCTCAGTCAGTTCAAAATAATGAACACAAGAATCGACGAAAACTCAATGGAAATAAACATTATGAAATATCTGTTTGAAAAGAAAGAACACCAAACAACAATGAACTCTCTCATTCTGTGATTATCATAGATATTTATTTTATATTGTCTGTTTGTTTATTAATAGAATTTTTCTTTAGGAAAACAAAAAAATTTATGTGCCTGTGTATGAAGAAATAAAATATTAGGATTTTCGCCTCTCTTCTTTTTCCTGTTTTTTGTTATTGATGTTGTTGTTATTATTTCTTTCAGCAAAAAAAAATGGATGGAACTCTTGTGTTTGTGCATGTATTGTTAATCATTTTTTTGTTTGATACTTTGTATTATACAAAAAAACATCAACGCTTGTAATTGTTGTTCTTTTCGTTTTCTTTTCTCTTTCAAAAAGAGACAGAAAAGCATCTTCACTTGTATTTATTTATTATTTCGTTTAATATTTTTTTTTCATTCCGTACATCTATCATTACATAATTTGCATTCACATTGTGTAACACGAGGATATTGAATTTTTCGCGGCATTTTATTTTCACATAAGATTTGAATTTCATGTGGCTTAGTATTTTTTGGTGAACAACAATACAGCTGATGTTGATGTCGATAATGTGTTGGCGCATATTGCCAATCGTACACAAGATAATCAGCTGAGTAGCATTGACCACGACAACGTGTTGTTTCAATCGATATAGGAGTATTTAAACAATCTTCAAAGTTAATTGTTTCAGTATAAGATTCAACTTGACATTGATGTATGTTTTGGTTTTTAGATGCTATTAAAATAGTGACATGAACAAAAAGAAATAAAGAGATAAGAATTCCGGTCATTGTAATTAAAGAATGAATAAAGATGAAAGAATGTCAGAAAAGAAAAGTTAGAAATATTTTTCTCTTCTTCATTATCCTCAAGTGAAATTCATTGTTTGTTTTTTTTTTCATATCCAGATATTAATTCTGTTTCTGTCACGCCTCATCATAAGACAAAATAGGAAGAAAATCTTTTAAGTACATTCATCATCTTGGTTTTTTTCTATTTTATTTCGTAGCCAATGAAAACAACAACAAGAAGAATAATGAAGAACAAACATAGTAGTAATAGTAATAGTAGTAGTACACAGAAAGAGAGAGAGAGAGCGCAACGAAGAAAGAAGATAGAGAAGAAGTAGCTGTATACAAAAAATAGAGACAAGCGCGAGTTTTTGTTTTCATACATCTCTTCTTTTTCACATACAAAACAAGAATGTCATTCTACAACAATATAACAAGTAGTACACAGAGAAAAAAAGAAAATTTTGAACTCGACAGCAGAAAAAAAAGAGGATATTAAGGGACGGTCAGAGATCTTTCTTTTTTAGTTTAATTGTTATTTTATTCTTCATCTTCATCATCGTCATCTTCATCATCGTCATCATCATCATCATTATCTTCATCCGATGATTTTGATTTTCCAGTAGATTTCTTTGCTGCAGGTTTCTTGGCTGGTTTTTTGCTTGGTGGTGCTTTTGATGGACCTTTACTTGCTTTAGCTGATGAACTGGCAACAGCACTACCACCACCACCGCCACTTTTCTTATATTCAGCAAGACGTACTTCATATTTTTGTTTTTCAAGAGCAGCCTTTTGTTCATAACGTTTTTTTACGTCATCACTGAAAAAGAAAATTAAATGACAATATTATAGTGTTCGTTTTTAGAAAATTTCCTATTCTTACCTAACTTGTTTCCATCTTGAACCTATTTCTTTCGAAATATCACCGACGGATAGCGATGGACTTTTTTTCTTTATATCCGGACGTTCATCTTGTGAGAAAAGAAAAAATGCAGATAATGGTCGTTTTGGTGCATTTGGATCTTTGTTTCCTTTTTTCGATGGTCCTGCATTGCGAGGCATTATTGAATATTGTTGTTTCTTTTTCAAAAAGATAGTCAAGCAAAAATTAGAAGAATCTAAAACGAGAGTATATAAATTTCAAATTGAAAAAAAAAAGAAAGAATATCATCAACTAAACTAAAGAGCTGAATACATACACTATCGAATAAATACGATCGTTGCTCTGTGTATGTGTGTGTGTCTCTCTCTCTCTCTCCTTCACTTCTCTAGATAAAGACTGCCAAATGAATCAATGAACAACGAGTTAGACAAAGAGAGAAATGTGACCCAGTCAGTCAGTGGTGTGTCGTTTCTCTCTGCTGCCTAGCGCTAAAAGGAAGAATCGACACAGCGAAAGAAAACGCACGCATATAACGTGTATATATGTGTGTGTGTGTGTGTATGTCTCTGCTTTCTTGTCTCGCTTCTTTTTTCAAACATGAAGCGCACACGCTATAGCGGTCGTGCATGTGTGCAAGGAGCTTTGCTTTACTTTGTATGTGTGTGTGTGTGTGTGTATGTGTGTGTTCGTCTCCGTCTGCTGTGTATGTGATGGCGAATGGTGATTGCAGCAGCAGCAAAATGTGTAGAGAAAGCGCGCGCTTGCAAGCAAGTAAGAGTGCAACAAGCACAACAGAGACCCTTTGCGATGCGCTTCATACAATAGTGTATGTAAGGAAGAAAAAGAAAGGGGCAATGGTTGGTAAAGAGAAGAACAATTATTAAGACACGACGACAGCGAAATTGCTTGCTTGCCTGCTTGCTTGCTTGCCTGCTTGCCTGCTTGCTTGCTTGCTTGCTTGCTTGCGTGTGCACACATACACACACAGGCATATATGTGTTTCATACGAAAATGTAGTAGCAAAAGCAATGCGTTTGTTTTTTGGTATATATATACGTGTATATATATATACATATATATACATGAAGAAAAAAAAGGGACGAATAAGATGGAAATAAATTTATATATTCATGCAAAGAAAAAGAAATTCCATATTTAAACAATACTAAGCGATTCATCAGAACAGTGACAAAAAATTATAGTTCAATTATTGTATTGAAAAAATGAGAGACGTTAATGCGCAATAATGAAAAATTAAAAACGAAAAAGTCTTTTTGAAACATGCTTTTGATGATAAAAGTAGTGCAAAATATTATATCAAGAGAAAACTTTTTTTTTCAATTAATTAATATAAAAAGATCCTTTTGTAAAATGAGATAATCCTTATATACTTTAGATTTGCTTTAAATTAAATATATTAACATCAGATTTAATGAAAATTGTTCTTGTTATCGTTACTTTCGAACGCATCGTAAATATTTCACTGGGCATGATAATATACAGTAACATCAACTACATGAAATGTTTTCAAGTTCACTTGATTCACTTTTATATTATTTTTTTTTCTTTCTTGATTGAGTTACATTCCATTGAACTGGAAGATACAGATTCAATAAAAGCACTTGGTGAAACAGTTCAAGGCGTTTTAAATAAAATTGAGACATGCAATAAATCATGCTCAGATATTCACATAATCGCTTATTTAGCTGAAAATCTATACTCAAGTTTAGCACAAGATAAAGTAAAGCTCCCAAGTATTGATGTATTAAAAGTGATATTCTACAGATGATATTTTATTTTTGGATTTTAAAGACTTCTTATTTTTTTAAAAATCTGTATGACAATGTCGTTGCTCTACAGGCTACCAGTACTAAGAAGATGATTTATGTTAGTTTTATATTCATTCTATAAAAGGTTATCTGGAATTGTTAAAAATCAAGCAAGGTAAGTCATTAACGTAAAAAGATCTGTGTTGTTTGAAAAGAAAACAAATTTTGACTTCATATTTCGTTATTTGTGATTTCTCTGCCAAAACCACGTGAGAAAATGTTTCGGTGAAGTACTTCGATGTTACATGTAGGTGAAAAAAAGCCTATCATTGATAACTCTTCATATTCAAGTATAGCAATCAAATTCATTTGCATAAAATAAACATCCAATAGATGTGATGAATCTTTGACTATTCGAACGACATCGTGTAGAACTATTTGAACATGGTATTGATATGTACTGTTAAAGATATGGAAATTTTCTCTTGTGCATGGTTTATTATACAATGTATTTGATCCTATGACATATTGAATCAACATGATAATCGTCAGGTTTTGAACCATAAAACTTTTAACTGTCAATTATGTTGAAAAAAGTTCATATATCTGATGAATTGGCTAGACATAAAGTTGGACATGTAGAAATTAAAAAATATTTATATTTTAGATTTGTTCTGGTTTATAGGCATGATAAATATAACTCTATTTTACAAGATAAATCAACAGATGACAAGTTAAAAAGAATTTTAAAAAAATAGATCATTATTAGTATAAAGGAGATTTATCTATTGATGTTGGACATCGTGTTGGTATGAGAATTTTTATTTTTGATAACAGAACTCATCAACTCAATGAAAGAAAGTTCGTGTCTTGTCCATCGATGTTTTGAACTTTGTTTCTGTGCGTCCCTTCAAGTGGATATCAACGTTTTCTTTTTCATTTTATAACTATACTTTCTGCTTAGTTAAAATAAAAAGTTTTTCGTGAATTATTCGTTGAACGAAAATATCATTGAAACTTAAACGAAAACAAGGATTTACATGAGTTTCACGGTCTCTTATAACGGTTGTTTAGCAGAGTCAGCAAAGAAGTTAGTGCTGTTGATGACCTGTTCTATTGCAGTGCAAATGTGAATCACAGTTATACTAACATAGGCATTCTGTTAAATCAAGGAGTAAATATAACCTTGTTTATTCTATGAATATCCTTGTAATGTTGTGATTTCAAATATTGTGGGGCATGAAAAATATGTCTAGATGAAGAAAAATGATACTATAAAAAGTAGATTTGTAATGGAAGATGTTCGCGATAATTTATTCTTTAGTATTAAATATGCAACCATAGGAAATGTCTACGGGGCTAGCAAAGTGTAGAACAATCATGTGAAATGAAATTTATGAAGTAGTGTTTTCTTTTATCTAGAATATGACCTTCATTGGAAAATTCGTCATAGTTTTATAAATGTATAAATGATAACAATCAAAATATAGACTTCACTTACATTCACTATATTAGTCTTCACTATTTTGATTGAAAACTATTAAAGTTGACTAGATGTATTGTACATTTCTCTATTTATGAATACTTCATATTACACTGTTAATAAGGAATGATCTGATTGATAAATGTAATATGATTCAATGTATATAGATGTAACATATTTTTAGGCATTATCCATTTTTCAAAGATTATATGTCGCAAAGATAATATTTCATATTGGACTGTATTGGGGACGACACGTGAAGTTTTTCTTTTGATTTCATCATTACTCAATTAGATATAAATGTACATAAGATACACGATGATGGTGATGTATAGTGAACATAATTTTGATGAAAATATATCTTCAATTGAAGTATGGGGCGTGAAGGAGTGTTATCCATCAATGTAATTTCTTCCATATTCTTTAGTTATTATCTATTGATAATGTTTGTATATCAATTCTAACTGAGAAAAATGAAAGTGTGAATCAGTAATTTATTTGTTGCCGATAAAACTTTGTTATTCATCACGTACATCAAATTCTATGAAGATCTTTTAGTAAAATGTAGGGAAAAGAAAATTTCCACATATATTCATGGCTATAACATACAAATAGATCAGACAAATAATATAATATAGTTACATTGTTTTGATACTGACAAGGGTTGTTGTGAAATTTCGTTTCATCGTTAAGTGTGTTACTGACAAAATGAGCAGGATTTCTTTTTTGGAAAATAAAAATTAATCTGTTTAGTTTCTTTTTCACATCAGAATCGCGCATATATCATGTCTACACTTCGCTTGTAATTAAGCTTTTTTTTATTTTCGAAATATTGTTACACTTTAATTGATAGTCATAAATTTAACTCGTGTACACGAGATAAAGACTAGTCATTATTGTTATATGCAATTTATTTTTGATTTAAATATCTGTCATGATCCTGATTTAGATGTGCTTGTTTTTTTCGAAAAAGATGAGTATTTTTCAAGAAATGAAGAAGTTTTTTTATGATTCAATTCTATTTTATTATTATATTTCATGATGATAAAATTCAAAATTTGAATGTTCACTAAAATAAGATATTCAGTTCAATGTAATATTTTTCTTTTATGAGAAAAGAATATTTAACCACTCTGTTGTCGTTGGAATCTCGCAATAAATCCTATTATATAAGAGTTAGAAGTTAAATAATTTTGTTGTTCTTACTAATTTTCCATGAAAAAACTTTCTATTCCAATCATACTGACAGATTTCTTCCAACATTACGTCATATGAGTCATGATCAAGTTACTTATATGACTACAGAACAGGAAAAAAAACAAGCATGTAAAACTCACTTTCTACTACAGCCAAATTAATACGGGTGAAAAAAAATAGAAATGGTCCCTATGAGGATCGAACTCATGACCTCCGCGTTATTAGCACGGCGCTCTAACCGGCTGAGCTAAGGGACCGCGTTTGTTTCCATCTTCGAAATGAATTTCTATTTGCACAGTCGGTATGTTCGAGTCTGATCAAATTTTAGTACAATAGTATCATTGCTTCGTATAAAAATGAATTCATAAAATAATTTGTTTTTCATAATTTTACCTTTATCTATCCAATAATTTTTCGAAACGCAAATAACAAAATGAAGATATCTATATCGTAATTTCTTATAAGAACAAAAATACTAATTGAATAAGTTGCATGATAAGGTTACAAGATCATGCTCAAATAACGAAAAACATCATTAGCACTCTTTGTCCGATCCCATGGAATGTAAGTATATTAAGAAAGGTTAATAATTCATTTTTTTCGAAACATAAACAAATAAGTGAAAGTTCATATTACAACTCTATTATGTATATGGATATCTAAGAGATTGACATTTTGATAATATACTCCTTCTCTTCTATACTTGCATATTGATGTATATTCTCTTAGACGATTTACCATTTCGTACATGTTTTAATATAATGATTGTTGTTTTTTTCTTCAACCCAGTAGCATATACAAGTAGAGATCTTTATTTATTAATTAAACATGAACTATTATTATATCTTACATGTGTTTACATACAATTTTTGATCAAAAGAAAAAAGGAAAAAAACTAACCCGATCTGACATTCAAACGAAAAAAAGAGGAAACAAAACCAGCAAGAAAAGTCAAATACGTTGTTTTTTTTTCTATTATAAAGTATCTACAAAATTACGAATTAACTGTTACCGCTTCTTGTTTAAGTATGTATTTGACTGCTTCGAATACATCATATTGAGTTGTTATCGGTATTTTCCAATGTTCTTTTTCTTCAGTTGTCTGTTTATTTGGATCATAAACACCTGTACATACTAATATTGATTCGCACGATGTTGCAGTTAAATACTTAGTATCCGAAATCAGATCATAACCACTGATACTTGTTCTAGCATTTACATCTTGTTGTAATAAGCAATGATACATATTTGCACCGACAATATCTACATCGGGATTATCACTAAATAATAAATGATGAAAAAATTAAAATTAAGAAAACAAACAATAAGTTATGAGTAGAAGAACAACAAAATTACCCTATGAAATAGATTTTATCAATTTTTGGTTGCCCATTAGCCGATGCAATTTTATTAGCAATGATTTCAGCATATTGAAATGAGATTTCAAATGGCTTGCCAACAAATGCTTTATATACTAGTTCACGTCCACTAAGATTCTTTAATGAGAGGCAACAGAAGAAAATAAGATTAGATGAATAAAATTTGTTTGACACAACTATCTAACTTACTTTGTATAAAGCTTCTAAACATGTAAGAAAAGCTCCATGACCAAAACGTGGTAAATCAGCAGCAGCTTTAAATACTAAATCTCTGTTACAAGCAATGACTGGTATATGTGGTTGATCCACTGTTGCATCAACAGGTACAACACCTGGATTCCCATCAGTTAAAAGAAGATCAGTAATCACTTGTAATGAACTTTCCCAACTGATTGGTTCACCGAGTAATACAATAGCTGTGCAAATAGACAAGAATCAATCATATAGTATAACAAAAATTGATTATGATAAAATAATTTACCATCGATTGAACGAAAGTTTGTATCTCGAACAAGACTTTGATTTTTAATCATTTCACTCTGAGAGAATGAACATGAATTCATACGATGATAAACGTTATTTGTTTTCACTTACAAACTTGGCTCGATTCATATGATTAACCATGTCTAATTCTGGAAATGCTTCACACACTTTTTCTATTGTTGTTATACTTTTAAAGCCAAGCCTTCAACCAAAATAAATCAAATGAAATTCAGTTTTGAATATGTATGCACGACTTACATTCGACCAATTTCTTCAGTTGGACCTTGTCCAGATATTAAAACGTGTTTATTATGATATTCTGTTAACGTACGCATGGGTGTTTGAGCAAGAACAACTTGTTCTGGACTAACCTACAGATCCGAAAAACAAGTTCAAATAAATTTCCATAATATTATCATAACTTATACTTACGGTTATGCCAAGCATTGCTGTCAATTGTTTAGCTTTATCAGCTTCCACTGCACACGTATTGGAGAGAAAAACAACAGGTACTTTGAGCTGCATCAATAAATGTATAGCTGGTTTTGCAACCGATATGAAATTTGGGCCTTTTGTAATCACTCCATCAATGTCAAAAAGACAGGCAAAGTTATGCTATTCATTCAAAGAAAGACACTAGACATAAGTATTTTACAAGATCAATCATATTATTTACCGTTTTCATGGTAGATTCTTTGTCTTTATAAGTGATATTGTAGAAGCACCTTGTTGTTTGCGATTCCAATTTTTATGTTTTTTTATAATCAAACAAAGATGGTCTTCAGTCTTTATATACTATTTTGACGACTGTGATAAGAATGGGGGGTGTGCGTGTGATTAGAAAAAGGCGTGCGAGCCACACAATGTGTTGTAAAATAAACTTTTTTTCTTGATGATGCTCAGGTGCCTGATCACTTCGTGTTTTTAGTCTGCCAGTTTTTATACGTAGTCATGAGGTAGTAACATACGCTTGCCGAATGATTCTTTGATGAAGTTATTTCATTGTATTTGCATTCATCATATGATGTTGTGGAGTTCGGCGTGACAGCATAAGGGTGAAGGTTCAAGACTATGCTACTCCACCATCGTTTTTCTTTTCAGCGTAGGAAACGATAGAATGCACGCGTGATTCTCTTTCTTGATCATACGCTCTCCGCATGCAGGCAACGTTCTGGCTCTGTTCCATTTCCAGTTGCACCGTAAAATTGGAAGATGTCTAGTTATTTACGTGCATGCATTCAGCGAATGATTGCTTGTTAGCTGCCAATGAAGAAAACATTTTTATCAAACTAACAGACGTTTTATAGTATAGTCGTAATAAAAACGTAAAGAACCAAACACAACTGATACTCTGTATTTTTGAGTACGATTTCTCGCTCTTCGTGTCTCGTTTGCTTGGTAAATATTTGTATAAAAGAACATAACATTTTCGAACCCCGACACGAAAACACACCTAAATCCATCGTGATCAAATATAAATATCTATTTATTCTTGAAAAAACTCAATGTCTTATTCTAGTAGAATGATTTATTATTTTCATATGTTAATTAAAATTTAATGACTAGGCAATGACATTAACATAAGTTTGATTTTAACGAATAATAGTCTGATCAACGTCTTGCAAAAAAAAGCAGGCAGTAATAAACAATATTAAGTTCTTTGATTTATTTCAACAATGAGCAAGAGAATTCGAAATTAATTTTAGATTTTAACTGTTTAGTTTCTGTAGATGAATATCTGTAAAATTATTAAGAGCATTATGTGTCAATACACTATATGTTTCACCAAACTGATCAAAAAAGCACGGACAATGACCTTGATAGCCTAAAAAAAGTGTTGCTTTAATCTATTTGTTGATTATCAAGAATAATCTAGATACCAGCGATATATCGTTTTTCGACATTATCATTAGACATTTTATATACACTCAAGTTCCACTGTTTTTCGTTGGATACAAAATATCGAGCATGTTTATGGATTGGTTTTAAAGGTATTTGTTCACGTTTATAATGTAACTAAACAAAAACAGCCAAAAACACAATTTTTGTAAGTGTTTACTTTAAAATAGAACTAGCATAAAAAGATGTTTCTACTACCATAGAATCCATTGGCAAATCTTGTTTCGTTATACAATTTTTATCTAAACGTTTTTGTAATTCAAAATCAAATCTATTGTATTTTATTTTTCTTTGATCATCTTCAAAGTCAATGAGAGATTTTAAAAATAAGTACTTCATAGTTTTGCCGAATTTTTCTTGCATTGTTGGTATGTGCCCAGTATATCCTGGTAAAGTGACAGTAGACGTATAGATTTGATCTGTTATCGATGATTTAGAACATTCTTCAAGTTTGTGTTCATCGATTGATTCTACTACTGGTGAAAACAATGTATCTGGCCGTGTATAAATATACGGATTAAGAAATGTCTGTCGACTCATTCTACTACGATTGAAACCAAACATTTGAGATTCTTGCGGAATTTTACCTGCATAACCAGGTAAATGATAGAAGTTTCCAGAAATATTTTTATTTATACAATTTTGCTTTGAATATGAATTATCATAATGTAGGGGATTACATTTTGAATAACAACTATCATTTGTATTTATGTTAGGCAATTTGCGGTAAACAACATTAGTGTTACTATTACAACATCTTAGGTTTTGTTGAGAGTATACGATAGACATTGATTGATTCTTTTAAATAAATGAAATCATCGATTTTGACGTGTATACATTTTTCATATACTATTTCGCGCAACTTCTACTTTTAGAAGTGTGAAAAAACCTCGAAATTCTACAAGACTGGTAAATAAAACGTCATCATAATAAACATTGATACAGCAGTTAAATGAATCATTGAAATCAATAGTTGTTAGGTCGATGTATGTATAAATCAAATATGTCGATGTTAATGATAACGAAATTAATAATAAATTGTAAGGTTGCTGAAAAATGAACTGTGTATTTTTATTGTGATCGTTGAAAAAGGTTCGAGTTTTGATAAAGACTTATAGTTCTATCTTATCATGATACTATCTGAAGTTTTTTATCTAATGATAACATGTGAGATAGACATCCTGCCTGTTGCGTCGGAATGTGCTGCTGTAGACGCATGATAATCGTTTTGTTAGAAAGAGAAAATTGTTGTGCACAACAATAGATAAGACAGTTTGATATCATTCGTTTAGTGACCCAGAGAAAAATTTGAAAACAAATGTCATCAGAAACGTATCTTGTAATTTTTTTCGATTTTCGAAAACTTTTGACGTCATGAGAAAGTTTATCATTCTGTATGAGTCAAATAAATTGTCATTCCATGACAGAGATTAACAAGTAGATGTAATGCAATTGATATCACTTTCTACCAATATTCTTTCCTCTTTATTTCTTTCTCTTCTCCCGATTGTTCTTTCATGCGCTCATCTATCTATCTCATGCTCTTTCCAATATAAGCATATGATCCATGTAGTTGGATGACATTCTAAACACATGAAATAACATCATATGGATAAGTATTCAGAGTGATAGTTAGCTTGATCATCAGTTCGTCTTCGAATCGAGGTCAAAGTTCATCAAGTACATACAGTGTTGTTATTAACACGGAAAACAAACTTCAGACTATTACCCCGTAGTTCCTATGTAACAGAAAGAGGAACTGGTCTGCTATCATCAAAACGATTATAAAACGTTTCTAGAGCATTTTGAAATTTTCATTGAACTTGACTTAGTTGAACAAAAACAATATATATATATATATTGAAAAGGACAATTTTGAACGACGATGAAGAAAAGTATCTGTACGATTAACAACAACAATGTAGGTATCAATATTTTCTTTCTATATCATATTAAAGATAATCCATAGGTCGGATCCTTATTATGTGTCGCTCTTTCTACCGAAATGAATCAGATATAGCTTGATAGTTTATGATGTCCTCTCGTTATAGTATTATTTTTGTAAGTACATTTCAATAAGTATGTGATGTCTAACATCCGGACGTTAGGTACCACTGAAGTAATTGACGAGAAGATGCAATATTTCAAGTTTTTCTAGATCATAGATCGAAGATTTAAAACGTGTTTAATACTCATAACAACATTTAGAAAATCTTATGGTCTTTTATTAATTGTTAGAAAAGATGTGGATAGACTCTTGAGGTTTTAAAATTACCTACTACTGATTTTGGTATGAATGAGGAAGGAATATATCATAAGAAAATGATTAAAATTAATGTAATATTCACAAGAAATAAAAAGCAAAGTTCGAGTTGACAGGTACAATTCTAGAATACGATTTAAATAAATATGCTTGAATAAAGAAACAAAATTCATAACACGTGAATACTTTTAGAATAAGACGAATACATACACGAGTTTACACAATAAACAATTTCAATCTACATCAATAACAAAAACAAAGTAATACTAAGATTTTGCTACGAGCAATAAGAAATTCAATCAATCGATTATTAATGGAAGAAACTTTCTTCCTAGAAGAATAGTAATATTCTATCGAATATGAAAGCATAATTGACTGAATGAAAACTGTAACTCGTAGCAATTTGTCAATTCAAATATAATTTCGAAAGAAGCATTATTTCTAAGTGCATGAAATCTTATTCATATTTATTGATATAAGAACTTAAAATATCTTGTTTTTCTCAGCTAAACAGAATCGTCATCGAACGATAATTAAGTTTGAAAAAATAAATTCAACACAAAAAACTTTTTGTTGTCATAATTAAACTTGACTAGAAGAATCATGAGATCTCAATTTCCACGTAACATTTATGCACATGAAGTAGTCACTGATTTTTATTCAATGATCATTACTTTTTTTAACAAATGCCAGCATTCGAATCTACATATTGCAGAGCTCCAATACTAACTGTATACATTTTACACAAATAGTCATTGTTAACAAACTTGCTATTTAATTTTCACTACAAAGTGATTTACTAATCGTAAAGGATCAATTCGAGATATGAATTCATGATATTATTTTTCATTATCAGGTACATATGTAGTGAGTCGCCACGTCTTACTCTTCTTTGTTTGAACATATTTTTTGCTTTTCTTCGTGAGTACAGTTTGCATCATATGTCGTCTCTTCAGTTCCATTTTATTTTGTAGAATAAAAGAAGTACGGACGAACGCCGGTTTCAGTGAGATTCAAGAGAAAGAGAACAATAGAAAAAAAGTCAATGAATGATTCATTTCATTTACTTCCTTATATTTATTAAGTGATACATTAATATATTACTTAATAAATTACAAAAATCTAATCATCTCAGACTGATTATATCAGTCGCTATCATAGATGAAGTGGTGAGTCTCCATCTCTAATTTAATTCTCCAATTGGATAGATTGTATAATGTTTATGAGTCATAAAAAGAAAATTCTTTTATAAAACTTTTTCTTCCTGATGTTTATAAATAGGAATCTGGATTTAAAACCAGTGCAACAGACGCTTATCGAAGGTACTTGTGATCTTAGCATTGAGAGTGCAGACATGAAAAACCAAATCGACAAAGAAAATCTACTCAATCAACATCTTCAAAAATAAACTCGTCTACAACTTTTCAAGCATCGAAACCCAAAGCTACTCACAAAGTTAGTGTACTCGGTTTTACATTGATAAAATATCTTGATCGATTGTTGGATATTTTTTTTACATCAAAATTTTCAATAGCTATCTATTCTAGTTAGAAATTGTTCATAAGCAGTGCAGATAATGTTCAATCATTCGATTAGATCGAATGTATTCAAATTTCGTTCTATATACTTCACACAATCACTTGAAATTGTGTTTTCGAAAAGTCGAGAAGAATACATTTGTACTTCGTTTTTGCTACAGTTCAATTTAAATTCTTCAGTACCGCACCACTTTTGGTAATGTACTACCACAAAAGTCAGCTGAAGAACCAGGAGAATTTTAATCAACAATTATTTAATTCTGTTGATTACATTTGTCTTTTTCTTCTGAACAAGTTTAAATAGAAAAGGATCGTATTGTCTTTCCAACGACCCTATTTTGTACATTGTTTTAGAGGCTAAAACAAAATATTTCTCTAGTATTATATTAAAACGATAATGTGCGTCGTAATGAAAACTAAATCTTTTCTCACGTATAAAAAGAATCGCTCACATGTTCTAAAACATATTCACATACTATTCTGACAGTTGATCTTATATATTTTTCAGAAAAATCAACTGTTCACTTCAACGAAATGTATCTAGTATTATCCGTAGCAAAATTGATGCGTTTGCTAGTCGATAAAGAAAATCTTGATTGGAATTAAGCATTTGAGTTAACGAAGAAAACCATTGCAAATAAGTTACAAATAGAGACCTGCGGAGTCAATTTTTTTATTCCGAAACCCGACTCCGACTCCGAAAAATTTTTCAGTCACTACTCCGATTCCGAAAAAACTTGATTTCGCTGACTCCGACCCCGACTCCGAAAAATATTTTTTTCCAACTCCAACTCCAACTCCGAAAAACTCCGGAAAACTCCAAAAAATTATTATTGAAAATGGATGACCTCTCGTGTATTTTATTGCTTATTTTTGAATACATCAAACTAGATAAACAAATGCGTTAATGAAAATCAAAGAAAAATCAAAGAAGTAATTTTGAGTTTTACATTTATGGTACTCTGAAAAATAAAAAATGACTAATAGCTGTTTGAGAAAAAACGAATTTCAAAAGGTGATAGATGAAAATAATGAATCTGGGAAACTCGTGAAAAAGAGAAGCACTTCAATTCTACTCAAATGCAGCAATACTTTCATGTAGTTCTCGTCAATGATTCGCAGAGTGTATTTCTTCAAAAATAGCATCTTTTTCCTTGGTCGATCATTCGAATCTTACACTGTCAAAATGGTTCATTTGTTCTTTTTTGTCCTGAAGTGGAATCTCACTATATTACCAAGCGTTGTATTTTATCTTTTTTCTTCTTAACATGAAAAATGAGGATATTGTCGTGTGAAATAGCGAAAATCTATCACACAATTATAATTTTTCGGAGTTAATCGGAATCCGATAAACCTCGACAATAAAATTGACTCCGACTCCGATTCCGAAAAATTTTATTCCACTAACTCCGACTCCGAAAATTTTCGTTTTTTAACTCCGACTCCGTCGGAATCGGAGTCGGAGTCGGAGTTCGGGGGCCCCCGCAGGTCTCTAGTTACAAACCATACATGACTACGTGAAACATTCAAGCGTTGGCCTAATAATCTGTGTAGATGAAAAAGCTATCAGCGCATCATCTACAAATTGTTAGCTAAATGCATTCACGTTATTTAAATACAAGATATGACAAATTTTCAAGTGTAACCCTATCTGATGATGTATAATAGTTTAAAAAATTTTTAAAACAACATTCGTGTAATTGAGACATTTCCTAATGCAACTGCTTGTCAGGTACGTTACTAAATTACAAAACTAGGAATAAACTTGTGTTAAAAGCTTGGACATTTGAGAGGAATCTGTCGAATGATGAGAAACACTTATGATCAGCCTGTTAAAAGATGACCCAAACAATTTTTTCATTAGCATACTTTTATTTTTTGAGGAAAGATTAATTATCTTCAAATTATGTCGTCACTAAATATTTATGACTTCAATTCTATGCTAAATAAGGACTGCACAGGTGAACTCTTAAACGTATAACAAATGCTCCACGTCGTGTTTCGTAGCTAACGATTTTCTGCCTCTTAATTAGTGAAATTTTCTTTAAACTAAACGATGATATTCATATCGTGTTCTGTTCATCACGAGTGTTTTATTAAGAAACGACAATAAGAATACGTAGATATGTTTATTTATCATTTACTGATGAAAAATGACAGAATACATTTGTTATTTAGGGAAATAGGCATTCACCATTATAGAGTCAAGTTTCTTAGTTTCATCGAATTATCTTTTAGAACTATAGATTATTTTCATTCTACTGACGAACTAGTAGCCTCTATCTAACGACTGATTGGGTGCCTTTTATGAAAAGATATGTGAGCTTTCGATTGATTGAAAAAAATTGTCGTCGCCATTTGGAAATATTAATCTCATACTGCTCATGAACTAAGATAATAAATCTTGTTGCATCAAACCTAAGGATCTTTAGATAGATATATTGGCAAGCGTCTATGATTGACCAGGATGAAGTTGTCCAATAGGATAGTTAGGATGTCTGAAAGGTCGGAATACCAGTATTCCGACAAGGGCCACGGTCATTCCGAAATCCGACAACGTCCTGTTGGAATCCAATATCCAGGATTCTGACAGCTTCTATCGGATCCGATAGTTTACCTATTGGATCCAACGGGGTCCACCAATCGGATCAGACGTCAAATGTCTCTTCATTATTCATCGCAGCATTGGCGTAATCTGCAAAAATAATGTCGATGTCAATATGGCATTTCATTACTTTTTTAATGTATTTTTCGCACTTTGCAGACAAATAGAGAAAATATTAATTTTCTTCATAAGACCCTTCATTTCATAAAAGGGAATAAAGTGAAAGGGATTTAGTATTCCGTATATGAAGGAATATATACCAATGTCCTCTCCGGTTACTCACATTAGTGATTATTTGTCGACGGATATTTTATATTGTTCTAATAACTATTCTAAAACGCTTTGAGCTGCTATTAAATATTCATATCGTCTAGACAACCGTGAATTTCAAAAGAAGTAACTTTATAAAAATGTTTCGGATGAAAAATTTTGTCAATCTAAACGATTTAACAAGCGTTGCGTTAATTAAAAAACCTATGCAATGTCGAAGCAGTCCTTTTGCAATATGATATACTGAAGAAATACATGTTCTCGCATGATTACTATTAACAATATACATTTTCCGAATAAATTGTATGCAAAATTTCAGAGTGGTGTTTTTCCGAGCGTTCTTCTCATTCAATTCTCGCACAAGGAACACCAGATTGGAAGTTGAAATTCCAATACATGAGTTTTACCAAATTCCAGATACTTCTAGAAGATATACATGTAGACAAATAGAATTTGTTTAAGAAGTCGAATCTTTTAAAGATTTTTCAGTAGAATATGATCTATAGTAATTAGTATCCATTGACAAAAGATCGTTAAAATCGGAATAAGATGTCTCAAATGATCATTAGTATCGCAATACTACGACGAAATCTCATTTTCTTCTTCATCTTAGGTTGCCAACATGCTTTATTTGGATCATATACAGTTGTTGAAGTTATAGAATACATATTGATCTACTAAAATTTACATTGTAAAGTCTACTTCTCATTCTGTTTAAAAGCAATACGTGAATGGGTTATTTTAAACTTAAAAATATATTCAAAGACTTCTAGGAGCTTAATTCTGAAAATTTTTTAAATAAAACAAATTTCATAAAACTAAGTCAATTCTCTGATGTTGTTAACGATAGAGAACCTATTCAAGATATTGATGGGATTGAATTTGTGCGTTTCATTCATATATTTCTGTTAAAATATATTGTTGAGAGAAAATATCGACTGTTTTTTTTTCTTTAGGAAAATAAATAACATTTAACTGACATGTTCAAAAATCACTATAGTGTTAATATCATCACAACTTTCATGGTTGGTGTACAAATAAAACGTATGCATGAATATAAACTTCAATTATTGAATTTTCTTCGTGCTACTACAATTAATAATCGTATTTCATGATGAGCTAATTCTGAAAACGATTCCAAGCTCAATAATTTTCGTTGAAAAGGTTTGGAAGAAAAAATATATTTATATATATATATATATTCGTCTCAATAGTAAAAATAGAGTGTTTTGTATTTTTTTTCTCATATAAAGATTACACTTGGCTATCAACAAGCTAAATGCAGTATAGTTAAGTCCGAAAAATGTCGGATAGATCGTTTTTCTTTGTGTGTAATGCTCGTTTTCAAAGTCATTTTTAAGATTCATTATATCATTCAAAATAA
The DNA here is from genome assembly GCA_900239685.1 of Rotaria macrura. Taxonomy (NCBI): domain Eukaryota; kingdom Metazoa; phylum Rotifera; class Eurotatoria; order Philodinida; family Philodinidae; genus Rotaria; species Rotaria macrura. The sequence goes on from OENT01000005.1 coordinate 181,321, forward strand.
TCGAGAGATTGGCGATTGACTTACAGTTATCATTCTTGAAAATGACCGTACTAATCGTAGTATGTATTCTTAGTCAAAACGAACGAGTTCATAGATAATCATTTGTACAAAACTATTTTGATGTTATTAGATTATAGATATTGTATGGAGTTACACAACAACTAATTTAGAACATAGTGAATCAACCCACCTATACAAAGTTATTGATGCGTATCTTAGTTGTAAATGATGAACGAATTTCGGTTTTTTCTTCTCTATGATTTATGTTTACAATCTGAATATCATGAATCAGCAAGAATTAGCTAATTTTGTAGCATAAACAAGTAATAATGACATTCAGTGTTAGTTCGTTGTCAACCAATTTTTATGAGATATTCATCAAACGAAGACAAAAAATAAAAAGTATTGTCGTAATTGAATGTATTCTATATATGTCTTCATTCGACATAATAAAAAGCATGTCGCTTTTTTGTGCCTTGACATTTGTTATCATAAGCCTTGAATAAGAAAGGAATAGGTCGGATTAAAAAAAAACAAAGATGTTTGTCGTAGTTATCAGATTGGATCGTGCTTTTCAAAGAAAAGACACAAAAGATTAAGAATGAAACTCAATAGAAATATTTTGATTGTCGAATAAACAATTGTATTGGATGAACGTGTCACGAAAGTATTGTGCTTTAGTTAGATATGAATGTTCCTAGCCATAAATTAGCTATGTAACAAAGTCAACGCATCTCTTGAGTTCAGTTTATTTATTTAAATGTTCGATAGATGATTTCATAATTATACAGACAAAAAAAGTTTTCAGCCTAGGAAATGATTCCGGCTTTTGATTTATCATAACAAATATCATTGATTAGTTTGAAAGCATCAGGTATAGGCAATTATGCAAATGATATTCAATGAAACATGACACATTGTTAAATTGGATAGTGTCAATGTTGAAATAGATCAAGAAGTTATACTTGATGCAATATTCATGTTCGATATGATGATAGAAGATTTTCAATGCGTTGAATAAGAAGCAATAAAGACAATAAAAAGAGAAAGCAATGTTTCAATCATATTTTATCTAACAAGTTTCTTTTTCTTTCAGGTAGAAATCAATGATAATTTATGAAAATGCATCATAGTTAAAAAGAAGATTAAATCAAATACGAGGCAAGTACTCTTCGTTTGAATATTTCAAGCTATGCTCTGGTATTATTAGAGGTTGACTTGACTGCAATAATCAGTATGTTTGGATATTGATTTCATAGAGCAAAATCGAATGAGAAGTTTCGTTTTCTCTTTCTTTAGTTTTATATGTCATGTGCTGATTAAGTTGAATATATCAAAGCGCTGGAACGTATCGGGCAGTTATTTGGAAGGAATTGAAAACACGAATTACTTTATCCGTGTACTACTTCAGTTTTATCTAAGAATCGAATTGAATGACGGAACAGTATGTATATTAAGCAAAGCTTCATCTGAAAAGCTTTCATCGAATAGAACGAACGTTCGATATAAGAAAGAAATTATGAATCTTACAAGACCAAATAAAAAATGACCTGCACCACAATCAGGCTATGCTGGGACGAAAGATGAAGGAGAACACTTTGAATGAACACAATCTAACAATCAACGACGGCAGATTATTGAAACGAAATATTAATCTTTGAGGATGAATAATATGTATCGATTCTGTTCTTTATTTCTTCGTATGTTTCTTTTTCGCTCTGTGTAAGTTTTCGTTCGCGCATTTAAATTAGATAATATTTTAAAAGCAAACATTTTATGACACATGTCCTATAGTTGTTTTTGTTCTGAATTTGTTGACATTAAACTTTAGAACACGAATAGTTGAAAAGAAAGTTTTGTTTCCAAATTCAAGCCCACATGTGGATATTTGGATACGGTTCGATTGTATGGAAACCCGACTTTCGATATATTAATCGAATAGAAGGTCATGTTAAAGGTTTTATTCGACGTTTTTGGCAATTATCAGAAGATCATCGTGGCGTGCCAGGACAAGTAATCGTCACATATAATTAGGCATTTACACCTTAATTATTTTGCATTGTATTTAGCCTGGACGAGTAGCAACGTTGATTTCAACTGAAAATCAATATGTAAGTTGAAAAGAGGATGTTTTTCTTTTTTGAAAATCATGAGGTCATACAAGGAGTTTTTCGTAGTGACCTAGCCTCGCATAGAGGAGTTTATACATAATTATTTCCGATGTGTTCAACTTGTAGAGTACTAGAACTCAGTTTCATACACCTAAGTATTATACTATATAATTCATTTCAGCCAACTTAATTCTGCACCAGTCAAAGTTATGTTTCATTTAAACATAGGATTTCTATGCCATGAAGATTTAAGAGTGTGCAAGAGGTATTTTACGGGAATGAGAACAGTGCTACTGTCGTCATAATTTTAAAATTGATTCATTCTTCAATTGAAAGAATCAGATGCACACGTGGGCATTCTAGTTTCATCGAAACTATTATCCGCTAATGAAGATAGTCACTTTGTCAAGTTCAAAGAGTCTGATCCATTAATTCTATCTGTTTTACTGCAGTTCTTGTATTCGTATCCGCGCCGCACGATGTATTCATTTCATAGTAGAATAAACTTAGTACGCAGATGAGCGATGCCATTGAACTGAATAGATATTATCATTCTATGTACTGACTAGATGAAAAATTGGAAGCGCTCTCATAATAAGGTTTCTGATTTCCATCTGCTCTCGGAATGTAAAAGCTATTCAAGAGTTGTTAACGAATGTTTAGAATAAAATCAATAAAATCTAGTCTCATTTCCTGTACTCTTCATTCAGATACCTCTTCTCTTGAAAAAGATCACATATTAATTTTGAATCGTCTATGATAAGTCGCATTGAAATATCGCCGAACAAATTTCATTCGACAGTTCAGAAAGAAACTTATGCATACGGAAAATCTCTATTCGTGTTGATTGAGTACTGTTCACAGAGGAAAGGAGAATTTTTCGAATAGTATATACATTTTAGGAGAAATTTTCATTGAAAAAAAGCTCAGCAAAAAATATTTACACTTGCAGAATTCTTTCGAATCATAATGGAAAAATTTAATACTTTTAATTTTTCAACAAGACAAAAGATCAATCGAGGGATAGCAGTTAGATTATATTTCTGTTGAATGTCGTTGCAATTGAAGACTATTTTTCTTCGATATCATAATGATACTTTTTCGTTGAACAAACGTCATTACTTTCACATAAGATCGTAAAAATAAACGTGAATTTTCAACAACGTATCTCGCATCTTTGAAACTAAAGACTGAGTATGGTTATCAAGTACTTCATGGAAGTGTTCTCTATTGATAAGAGTGCGATATGGTATGAGAGTTTTTACTGCAATAATGCATACCTCGGTTATTGAAGTATGCGTTTTTAGTTTGCTTTTCTTTTTCATATCCGGTAGATTCTGTGAAGCTTGAAAGATATATTGAGTTTTTCTAAAAGAAAAAAGATGGCTCTGGAAAAATGTAACATTTGTATTTATCATTGAAAAAATTGTGATGCTTCCTAATAAGTATATATAGGCATATATACATAATAAATAGCAACGATTTGTCATGTGTAACGTTAAAAATAAAGAAAAGTTTTATTGACTTGAGTCTTTGATGAAGTAACTAATTTCAGTGAATCATTAACAAAATATAGAGTTATAAAGATTTTTTAAAAGCAGAGCAACAAAATGAATTCACACATATAGAAAATGGGTCCCCATCAATCCTTGAATACTAAAATTAGGTTTCTTGATCGTTGTTGCAATAACTCTAATTAAAAACACACACATGCTAATTAGACACTAGCATGAGGCGTAGTTGTTTCAAATATCGTTTTTTTTTATTTCCATTAGTCTCATGTAACTAAAATTACAGCGTAGCGGTATAGGAGAATCTTCGCAAAGAAGTTTGTGTTTCTTTTATAATATGATAGATTATTTTGAGTTTTTCAATACGCGTTTACTCTTTTCAAATACATTTCCTGTAATCATTGTCCTCATAATTGTCTGAGGCAAGTCTTTCATCATTAAATGAACTTTAATTAATCTTATTCAAAAGACATTTCATGAAAAGTTATTTCTTATCTTTGAAATGTGAGTTTTAAAAACTATTCTTCTATGTTTTCAAACTTCTTGAGGTCCTTGTTTTTTCTTTGCATTTTGCATATTCGATTGTCATGGAGCATTGCAAACAATAAATTATGTAATACGAAATTCAGAAGTTGAATATTTTTGAACATTCGAATTCGTGCAATAGTCCAAAGCAGTCATTGAAATCTTACAGTATCGTGAAGCTAGATTTCCCATTAGTTCCTCTGTATTCACTTTCATAAAGAAAATTTCAGCTATTTTGAATGTGCGATGAAATATATTATACCATGAATATTCGTGAACTTAAAATTTAAGGATTCAAAATGATCAACAATTTATTGATAGTTCTTTCAATTATTTGTGTCTTACATTGTTTTCAAAAATAAAATAAAAAAATAAAGAAATTGTTTTGACTCAAGACTTGAGTTACACTTGCATCGATGCTTTCGGTTAATCATGATATTATTTGTCTCTTCTACTTTGATATTCCATTATCGGATGAAAACATGATCTTGAAGAAATAAGAAACGTGCTTCAAATGAATACTTCAAAAGATATAAATAGCATCAAATAATGAAGGGGGAAAAGTGTATCATTTAAGATGCTGTTCAATTTTACAGAAATCTCACTTGTAAAAATGTCATTATGGCCTGACGAATGACAAAGATGTTTTTACGTGTGCTCTAAATATACAATCATTGAGTTTATTGATGTTTTGTTTCTTGTTTATTTGTTCAAGGAGTGTGTTTATGGTGCTGCCTATGAAATATCAAATGAAGATGAAGTAACTGTACGTCATGTGCTTGATGTACGTGAGAAAGATGGTTATACAATAACTGAAACTATGTTTTATCCAAACGATGTCGGGCAGAAAGAAATTATCTGTTTTACTTATGTTGCTCATTCAGATAATCCATTCTGGGGCGGCGATGCACCTTTAGATCAAATTGCCGAACAAATAGCTCGAGCTCATGGACCAAGTGGTTCGAACCGTGAATATTTATTTAAATTAGCCGAAGCTATAGGAAGAATAGCTCCAGTTGATGATGAGCATTTATTTAAACTCGATCAACTTGTCAAGAACATATTAGCTCAAGACGAACATCACACAACACTAACATAAAATAAGAAGACCAGATAGATGAAAAGATATCTTTTTTTTGTCTCGCTTACATATATAAGTGTTGGTTTCTTTCACACTAAATAAATGTTTTTCTTTGTTTTAACAGTAGATCAACATTTTTCTTTTCCTTCCCTACAGAATGCAAAAGAAGAAGAAAAATGGTAATGCATTAGTTGATGCCGTACGGTCTTCAAAAGTTAGAGTGTAATAAAAGTAAATTCACCGAATGAAATCTATCATTGACACCTTCTTTTTCATGAATGATGTAGGGGGGGGGGAGTAAAAGAGAAAAATCGGCAAAACAAAATTCATGATGCGTATTGAATTTTCACTGAAAGCATGAATGCTCTTCGTCTTTAACTGATAGATACAAGAAAAAGAGAACGAAGCTGAAAATTATCATCATTATCATTAGAATTCAGAAGGAGACACGGAAACTGAAGGAAAATAAGAAGAAGAAAAAGAAAGGAAGAGGATTAAAGACGAAGACGGATATAAGAGAGGAAACTACACGATACTAAACAGAAAGATGTGGGGTGTTGAAGACGACGCATCGCTTCTATCGTTAGGTTAAATTATCATAATTTTATTCCCGTAGAAAACGCATCAACCACTATCAGGTAAATATCTTCATTGAAATTGATGGGGCGCTTAGTTTAGGTTTTCTCATCCAACCAAATTGCTATCTTTTTCATGTGAAAATTAGAAGACAAACATCTACGGAAAATAGTTAATGCTTGAAATTTCCTTTTTCCATTCATTTATTTCATTTCTATTCCGGTCATTATCAATTTCACATGTGACTAGTCACTAGTGGAAAAAAATTCTTTTTGCTTTTTGAAAATAAAAAAAGGAGATTTCAAATTAAATTTAAAAAAACTTATAAATAAATTCTTTTTTTCTGAATCTTAGCTTTTTTCATATTAAAGTTAAAACAAAGAGTTAGAAATGTAGAATTTCTTCGTTTATATAGGATCCTTTTATATGGCGCATCAAATTGGTTCAAATCATAATCGGTAAGTAATGAAGAAGAAATAAAAGGTACATGTCGTTCTCTTTCTAATATTTGATTAGTTTCGTCAACAAAAAAGGCTGGAGAAAAACCAACCGATGGTTTCATTTGAATACTGATAATTTTATTAAGAACATAAGAGGTGTTTCTCATTAATTTGACCAGATTTATCAATTGCTTTTCATTGACAACTACTTGGTATACCTAGATAATGATAGAGTGATATTTTTGGATACAGAAACAAATTTCACGTTATCTTTCTCTTTTTCTTTGTGTGCATAATCGTGACAATAATGCAGTGTGCCACTAGATTAACACGAGCAAAAAGAAAGGAATCATTCAAGAAATCATCGGTGTATACATGATCGAAATAAACATTTCAGATTTTAAAAGCTTTGATTGATGTTCATGCGTGCGTAAGAAAGGATATTTTTGTTATAACATTAACAGAGAAAAAGAAACATTCTTACGTTTCATCTCATTGTTTTGTAAATCTCTCCCCTATGAATATTAGTTGAAGATAAAAAGGAAGTAAAAGAAAGAGAAAAAAAGTAAAGTTAACCATAAAAAGATAATGAGAGAAAATATGACTAATACTATCGTTTTCACAAGCAACAGGTTCAATAGTGATTCAGTTTTATAATTTAAAAACGAAGATGCGAACTACTGTGACAAATCAAAGACGTGGAACATCACCTGCTAGATGGGAAAGGTAACAACAATGTGAAGTCGATATCATTTTACCTCAACATAGCATAAAAGAGTTGACATAGGAAACTTTTGTTGTTTTTTTTTGGATAAAATAAATAGGTTTATTATTATTATTATCCTTTTTCTGCATCATCATCCGATTTTAAACGAAGCTCATTGATTTATTGCTTGTCTGTTAATTGAAAACCTATTTCAAAAGTTCGATTCCATGGATAGTAAACATTATTGACATTGAATTCATTCGTTAATAGTTTTGCATACGGTATGAAACCTTTTTGAACGAATGTTTCATAAAATGTGAGATCATTACTAAGTTTATCTTGTGGATCGAGTGATACGATTAGGAGATAAGTGGTGAGAGCTTGTCGTAGGAAAGCTTGATATTGAACATCTTCAATAAGGCGGTATAATGTAAATCGACGATTTTCTTTTAATACGCTGTTTATTGATTGATTATTTAAGTAATATTTAAGTAGAACCCCATTACTTAAACACGTACCTAGTGTATTTCCATTAGTATTCCATCCAGCATAGGCATATGTACCGAATTGGGTACGATTTAATAACCATTGTGAAAAACATATGTCACCACCATTACTATAACGTACATCAGCATAAATAATTATTGATTTATTCGTTTTAATTTCCAACGTAGAATAATCTGCACAAGTCTGCAATCCTGTTGCTTCTTTTTGTGTATCTGTTGACCAATTATTAACAAGAACGAGTATATCAGCGTTTGTCTCATTTTCATACTCGATATAATATCCTCCCACAGCAATTATTTGTTTAAGTACACTTTCATTAAGTGGTGCTCCTTCGTAATTTGGTATATAATTTTTTGTTGTTTCATTTCTATAACGTATAGTAAATGTTGGTATTGATGAATGTGGTTGTTGTTGTTGTTGTTTATTAACAACAATTTGACTTAATATTGCTAAACTAACTTCATCAGCACCAGGATAAAGATTTACTTTTGAACTGATATTAAGCGTAGGATCATTTATTAATTTAACTAATAGTCTTTCTTCAGCCTTATTGAGTCCATACTCAGCATTATCATCCAATGTTAACCAAATACGTTCGAAATACATTTGAGTATAATCATGTAAGAGTGTATATGTTAAATTATAATTTCTTGCACGTCGCCATAAAAATTGATCAAGAATATTCGATGGAATTTGTTTTTCTAAAATTTTCACTTGTTCTTCATCTGCTGGATTGTGAAGTACAGCATAGCGATCTGTATAGAATGACCATAAATAAATCAAACGACCATATGTTGCCCAATAATCAGGTTCTTCGAAATCACCGTTGTATGCTGGTATACGCATTATTACTGAACTAAGATAAATCTGAAGTTTCGAAGCGAATTCACGTTTGAATCCAACTAACGCATTAAGTCTTGAATTCAACTCATCTAATGATGTATTACTTATTCGACTATTAATTAAACCACCATAAATAAGTTGTTCTGTTGAAATTAATAGCGAGCATGATGTAGATAGTGAACATGAATTTATTATTTGATCATGTATCCATTGAAAAAGTAAACTAGTATTTGCTGGTTGTTTCCAATAGCTTATTAATTCAATAGGTGGTGTTAATAATTTGAAATCATCTTGAATGAGACGAGCTAAATTTATTACAATCGATCGTGTTGTAAAGCGTTCATCAAGTGGAATGAAAATGATTGTTGTTTGTGATGTAGAATTAGCTACAATATAGCATTTGATAGTGAGAATAATCAGAAATAGAAATAACTTAAAACCGTGCATCTTATTAAAAATGTGACAAACATTTATGGAATATTTCAGTTTTTTTTCTTATTTCGATATTTTATTGATGAGAAAATGATCAGATGTTTATCTTCGATATTTGACAAAATAATCAACCAAATTTATTTTTGATTTGATGGATTTCCCAATTAATTAGTGTATTATTAAGAATATATATATACGCGTCCGTTATCATGGAGGAAATGTAAAAATTGCTTCACATTACTTTTAAATTAGTGCATTAAATAGAGTTAGAATCTATCTGATAAAAATTTACAAATCTATAGAATAAATAAATGAAAGTCAACAATATTCGATCAAATATCAGTTTTTGATAAGTAGAAGTTTGCATCAAATAGTAAACATTTCTTGAGACTCCGGTGAATTCGAACTAGCTGTGACCTAATCTATGACGTGTTTAAAGACAAAGATTAAAAAATAAATACATACTAAAAAGAAACTAACGATCATTTCTCTTTTTTTCTCATTCAATCAATTATTCAGATCAAAAAAATAAAATAAATTTTCCTTTTTTATTCAAGAGCAAGTGGGAAAAGTGGAGATTCACCACCGTTAACATCTCATCGACATGTCTCATTAGCTAACATAGCAACAGCATTTTTAAGTGAACGAAAGACATCATCAAGGCGTCACAGTAGTGGTCGTCGACAAAAACGATTACCAACGAAAAATAAAAAAACAACCGATTCACGACAACAATTGAACTGTTCTAATGCAGCCAATGCTTTGGGACAACCTGTGTCTGCACAGAATATGGATGCCGGATTTGCAACAATGTTTATGATTAATATGAGCACAACAACTACGAATGATAAAAATCGAACAAATCTGGTAATTGAAGTCTTATTTTATGAATTGTTTTTTTTTTATTCCAATCTATAGAATTTCATTAATAATCATAGACATTAGATTTATTTGTATTCTTTTTTTCATAGAATTCTTTATTCTATGCATTTGAATTTATGAAAATGATTAGTTTGTTTTTCTTTGTTTATTCATATGAAAGGTTTCACTGTAATCTCTGTTATATTTTTGAGTACCGAATATCGGAAAGAACAATCACTATTCAGATTTTGAGTAAAGAAAGAATAGTATGCTGTCAACAATAGATAATTAGACGGATCAGATCAAAAGTCCCTTTTTTTCTCTATTAAGTTTATCTGGATACATTTAGTGTATGAGTTTTCTTTTATCATTCTGATATTAATCGAAATATTCTTAATGAGTTTTCTTATTCAACTATAATGACACAAAGTTCAACAAAAACTTCAATTAACACTTAAAGTTGTATAGTCATAGATTGCGCTCGTTTTCTAATAGTTATTTTATAAGATATGATTCATAAAATGAAAAATACAGTTTTAGAAAAGTATCTTTTCTTTTTTCTGCTTCTATATTGTTTCAATCCTGAAATATACACGGAGAAGATGTTTTTTCTTACACGTACCTAGAGTTTTTTTGTAACTTTTGATTGCGTTTCTAGATTTCGCTATCGGATCAATATAATCTAGTACATGTATCTTTATAATTTATTTTTATACATTTAATACTTGTTATCGAGATCATAGATGAGATATTTATTAAGGATTCTCTTGTTCTTGTAATTTTCTGTAAAGATACTTCTGCGACATCAAGATCGAGGTTATCGCAGAAAGTAAATAGAGTTCTTTTTTCTATACGTAAGTGGATTCATCTTTATCTGTCAACATATATATATATATAGATCATACTCATTTTTAACATACTTTGACAAGCCTTACTAATACACTTCCATATATATATATAAATGTCTGTCATACTAACTGTAAAAGTCGAAGTAGATTTTTTTTTCTCTCGTTTCTTATTTTTCTTTTTTTGTACTGCGTTATTTATTTTTTGATGTTAACAACTAGCCACACTATGTCTTCCGTAGCGATGTAAAATAATCCACTGAAAACTAAATGTAGCAGAAAAAAGGAGAGCGAAAAAAAAATAAGAGAATTAAAGAGGAAAAGATATTCTCTAGCTATTTCTTTCTTGTTCACGAATCGAGTAAGACATGATAATCAATAAGAATGGTACGATAAAAAAATTCCTCTCAATTCATTACTGAATATTAAAATACTGTATTAGAAATCATCGACCATTATTAAGTCAATTATTATTTGTAACACTACATAGCATGAAGTCATCAGCGTCTGTTCGAGTGCATTTGAATGTGCCCGAACAAATATCACAATATTCATCGTTCGATTTTACTCATATTCCTTCGTTACAATCAACGGTAGAAATTAAAAAAAATAAATTAACAACAATCATTCCTCACTCACTATCAACGAATCTTGATGCTGGCCAGCGATTCGCCCGTTTTAGTAGTGTTAGCAGTAGTTATGCTCAATTTTTAAAACAACGTGATATGGATAAAGTTAAAAAGATTGTAAGTCCTAGATCATATGTATATATTTCCTATTGGAATATAGATCGAGTTTATCGTCTGTGTATTATCAATAGTTTTTCATCCTCTGATTCCATAAGAATATTCAAATTTTTATTATGTTTATTTTTCTTTTTCTAGTTATCACAAGAAGATCAACGATTTTTATTATCTTCAAGTGAATGGGTCGAAGATGTTAAAGATAGTGATCCATATGTTTCTGTTATCAGTAGACTTGGTAAGAATGAAAAGATAAAAATGAATGTATTTTCGTTTTGTATCATGTTTCATTTAGGTGAAGCAATAGAAGATTCTGAAACACTAGTCGAATTCGTTAAAAAATCTTTTTCCATTATTACCAATACATGTAATGTATAAATAATTGAATCTTATGAGAAACACGCCGAAACATTAATTGATAGAAAATATTATTTCCAATGTTGAGTGTCAATTCGATTTCCTTTTTGATATGTTTAGATGTAGAACAAAAAAATATACATAATTGATAAACTATGGAAGCAAAAACTAAGAGTTAATTTTGTGAATCGTTTACTATGCTCCTAGAACTTGTCGTCGAAAGTTCAAAATGTCATGAACAAAAACATATGAAGATTTCACATTTTCCTATTGAATGAATATCCTCAATTTCCTATTCCAAATTGTAGGAAGACATTAGGTATTGAGAGTCATTTGAAAGAAAAAATAGTAAATACAATCCTCAAGATGTCTGTCTTTTTATTGTACGAATCTAGCGAATATTCTTTCATTAGATTTTTAATAAGACGAAAAGTCTATGAAAATTTAATTTCCGCTTAAATGTCAGCGCAGTTATTTTCCATATCCGGAAATATACATGGCAGATTTCTGAAAAATTAATTCTATCTTATGTTTCGTGCCCCCCCCCCTCCCTCTGATTTTTATCCGAAGTATGCATGATCTAATTAAATCTAGAATCCTAAAATGAACTAAATTGCTTGAGTTTTTCTCGCCCCATGATGAAATTGATCGTATTTATCGGTTGAGCCATATTGATTTACGTATTTCGTTTCTAAGAATGCTTAAATATTGTAGTCACCTATATACTTAAAAGTATATTTCAGAAGCCATTTTGAAAGATTCGATTAACATCAATTTCGATGAGCTTGACGAATATAGGAGATGAAATAGTGCTTGCAGGCAACTTTCAAAACATGTATCTTTAAGTTCATGTAATTAAAATTAGTTGAAATAACAGCAAAAACCAAAGAATGCAATGAGCCATGATTTTATTTTTAATATCAAAACAAATATTAATCTATGAAAACATAAACTTGAGAACAGAATCCTTTCATCAAACTTCATATTTATGTCTTCATTATGATTGCATTACTATTTTAGATGGAGCGACAGCTCTGTTCGCATTATTGACTGTTTTTCAAATCATACTTTTTTTCATAGGTAAGAAACCAGCATCTGTTTTGCTTAAGCGATGCTTTTGTTTCAACAAAAAAAGAATTGAAATCTTTTCTAATTTCAGGTGTTAAATATTTGAATGACTGTCCAATTCAACCTAATCTACCTGTTTATTTGCTTGTTGTTGGTGCCATGGGTCTTGTACGTGTGCTAAATTTGATATGGAAACAATTTCGACGACGACGTATGCGAAAATTAGAAGGAATTGAACTCGATCAAGAAGAAGAAACTGAAAGCAGTTCGTATATCTAGTTTTATTTTTCTTTGTTTAAGACTGTTATATAAGTTAATAACAAAAGCAAAATTTCTTTTTTTTTTGTTCAGATGGCTCTGGTTTTACAGATGCTGTTTTAAATCTATTTCTGCTTGCTTGGTTCATTGTTGGTCAATTTTGGACTTGGAGTGTTTTCATGCCTAGTTTCGAATTCGGATTGGAAAATCCGAATAATTATTGTCATCGAAATGTGTATATATTTACTCTTATACATATCGGTTTTGTTTATATCATGTTCTTAGCAGTGATTCTTTTTCTTTTTGCACTTACATGTTGTGCAACATATCCACATTTAATTATTAAGACACCAAGTTAAATAAAACAAAAATGATATATAAATGTATGTAAATCAATCTATGTATTTTACTTAGCAGGATTAGACTTAGATGATGCAAGAAATTGTAAAAGTGAAAAATACGAATAGGTAAAAGCACGCGATACTTTTTGTTCAGTTACTAAATCCTTCAGTTCTGCATACATTGAATTATTAGATCGTTTCTGTAGTTCTTTAGCCATGATTTCCGCTGCACGTAAAGCTGCCATACGTTTCGTTTCAGCTAGTGCTGTCTGTAATTCTTCTTCACGTTTCATTCGTTCACGCTCAGTTAATAAACGTTGTCGAGCTCGCTCTTCGTTTCGAGCTCGAATATAATCTTCACGTTCTTCAGGATTCATCATACTTAATAATAATTCTTCTTGAGCACGAACTTGTGCGTCTAATTCTGAAACAACAATAAAGATACGATCAAAACTAAAGTTGAACGATAGCAAACTGTGAACACATACTCGTAGTTGGTTCTCCATCGACACGAATACTATCTGGCATGCCCACTTGACGTTTGAGTCTATCCATTTTTCGATCGTAGGCTCCTTTAAGGACACGCGTACGTTCAGCAAATAGCTTTTTTCGACGTTCTTGATATTCTTCTTCAGTTAGACCATCATGATCACTATCTAATTTACGTAAATCACGTTCCCTAAGAAAAAAAAAGTTTTTTTTCATTTTAACATGGATGAAGTCAATGAATCTAATATTAGTAATCAATTAAATGAGTAGTTAGGGTTAGAAAAAAAATCAACCAAGTTTATTTGTGTTTTTTAACTTACCATTGGGCAAGACTTCAAAATATAAAACGAAATATTTTATTTCTATCAGTTTTTCTTTTCATAAATAACATGAAAGTAAATAAAGAAATTCCTATCTTACCGATCTTGTTCATCTTCATTCAAGTTCGTACTTGAATGATCAATAATGTCGACTAAACTTTCTCTTTGTTTTTTCAGACGATTTTGAATGGCTAACTCTTGTTGACGTTTCATTTCAGCAACTTTACGTCTTTTTTCAGCTAGAATTTGTTCTTTTCGTCGTCGTTGTTCGTAAACATTTAAACCATCTAATTCTTTCTCCTGTAGATATAATTATCGATGAAATATTCAGAAGAAAAACGGAAACAACTAGTTTTTTTTCATACATCATCAGACGTCCATTCAATATCATATTCTTGTCCAGATGGACTCTTCGTCTTTGTCTGTTGACGTTTACCGATAAATTGCGATTGACTTCTATGCTCATTAGTTAAACTTTCGGTTGGAGTTGGCGTCAGATTTTCATCCGGAGATAATAAATTACTCTATTTAAATTTTAATGAACATTTCAAATCTATTTCAAAGTAGATTGTTTTTTACAATATTTTTCTTTGTACGTGATGAAATTCCAGTTGGTAAGAAATTACTTTCTTCCTCACTTGCACCTAAACAGAATTGAAAACGATTAAATTCGATTATGATCGATTCTAATGTTGAAAATTTTGATTCCAATTTTGCTATTAATCACATTTTTATGTGAAAATATTTAAATGTAGTAACAGGATAAACAAGTGATATTAAATTGAAAATAAGAAGGAAACGAATTCATTTCCCTAAAATCTACGTAAGATCTTCTTTTCATAATGTATTGAAAATATTTTACGTTGTTTTATCATATCAACTGTATAATACTGAATTCAACATAAAAGAACAAAGCAAAAACATAACTGTTCACTATCATACCGTATATTTTTGTCGGTGCACCGAGTGATGTTGGTATACGAAGCCCTTTAGCTTCTCGAGCTAAACATAAAATATGAATTTGAAATCGCAAAAAAAGTGTGTTCATTGATCGATCGTACCTTGAACAATAGTTTCAAATTGCTCTTGAGTTACAGTTTCTTTGACTTGTAAAGATTGCTCTACAAAATACATAGATTGACTGATGTAATATAAAGTTCAAGTCATCATAAAAACAAGACAAGATCAGTCGTAATAATCAGAACATTTAAAATTTCTTTGTAATGAGCAATGAACCTAAAATACTACGAATGCTCTCATAGACTAATGTTCAACTCATTAGTCTACATGAAAGAGTTTCATGACTCTGATAAGTCTGTAGACTTATTACTCTACATTATGATGTCGTCTCGCGAAGCATATCCGGTGTTTACGCCATTATACATTAAAAAAAAGACTTCTTTATTATGATCAATGAAATCAATATCGAACAAATCCGAACTTCCTACAAGGCACAGATGCCTGTTGACAGATAGTTCCTATTTTTTTCAGATCGACATACAATCAGACACATATAAATAATATCTCGCTACGTACGCTAATCGATAAGATTAATTTTAAATGTTTCTAAGTTCGAACAACAATTCAAATTGTGATTCAAATAGAACGACATGCTTTTCAAAAAATAATACTAAAAAATTAGGCTAACCATTATCAAGATTTCAATGAAGATGACATGAGCAAGGACAAACATTGTCTTTTCAAAACTAAACATGAAGAACTACTATAATTTCATTTATGATGCCAAGAATAAATTATTATTCTGTAAAGAACGATATATACTCAAGTTGTCGACAACGCGTTCTAACTAGGATCAATTGATCTAACGAAAGTCTTTCAACCTTGATGTTTCGTTATTTCTTATAGAAAAATTATTCTATTCCCTTCGATAAAATTTATCATATTCAGTCAATAAGACATAGCAAAGAATTAGAAAACATCTCATTTCAAAAGTGCACATATTTTCTACCGCGTCAAAAGAATGCAACAGATTTGTACTAGTACACCTCTCATTTCATGAAACTATGGCTTTAGTTTTATGATATTAAATACCCGTGTGAAAATCCTGCAAACCAAGTCATCTTGTTTTCTTTTCGATCTTACTTTCATTCTTTGCATATATGAGAATAGAGAAAAATTCATAAGGTGCCTTTGTGAGACATTGATGCATCCATTAGAAATGCTTCTAAATAAGCTTTTGCCTATGTCTAGGATTTGTTACTATTAAAATGGGATTCGTCCGCGTAAAAATAGTATCTTCGAAAGCATTTTATCTTAGAATTCTTAAAACTCCCTCAATAGATACTATCAGTATGAACTGATAGTGTCAACTATCAACATTGCAATCAATCTCAATTCTAACATTTTGATGTCAATTTTAATTGTATTTACAAAGTATCCAAACGAATTGATCAGAATAGGATTAGTTATTTCTACATGAATTGATCAAAGTAAAATGCCATGATCGTAATTCAAGAGAATGAAGATGAAAAAAACTAACTAAAAACTTCCAGTTCTCTTACTTCCGGTTGTCGGATCAGTAACTAGTTCATAAGTCTTTCCATCTTTTCCAACGACAGGTTTCATACGATAAGTCTTTTCACCAGTTTTTTCATCAACAACTTGTTCAAATTCAATGTTTTCTAATCCGTAACTTTCCATCAAATCTTTACTTAAACTAATGACTTCTTTTCCTGTTGTTGGATCAATATGGACTGTAAATGCATCTTGATCTAAATCAATTGTTGTTGTAATGGTTGCCACTGAAAGTAATAAGTAGACAAAAAATGTCTTATTCTCTTGAACTTTAGTTGTCTAATCAATTTTTACTATTTTCTATATGTTTTTGTGGCACAATACGTATTGTTTGTTCACCAGTATTTGGATCAATAAGAATTTCGACTTTTTGTCCGTTCACAACACTAACTTTAGGTTTCATAACTGTTTTTCCAGTTGTTTCATCGATTTCAATATCGAATTCCATATCTTGAATATTAGTTAATCCTTTTCGACGAGCTGCTGCATCCGTTAAACGATAGGATTCTTTTCCAGTCGTAGGATCAATAACTTTTTCAAAATCATTTAAATCAATCGATTTTTCAATGGGTGGTGCTAGAGAAAACGATACATTAAATGAAAAGACCATAGCTGCTGTAGATATGAACTAAAAATGAAAAAATCGAAACTTACGTGTTCGTCCTTTCGGTCTTTTGAGAACTATTTTCGGTAGACCAGTTTTCTTATCAATGGAAAATTCAAATTTTTTATCACCGTCTAATTTTCCTCCTTGCATGTCTCCTTTCATTCGTATTTGTTCTTTACCAGTCGTTGGATCTGTGTAAAATTCAAATTCAACATCAAGTAAATCAGTAAGACCTTTTCGTGCTGCTGCTTCGGCTGTTAGTTTAAGAGTACGTTCACCAGTTACTTCATCAATAAATTCTTCAAAATCTTCATTGGATAAATCGTTTTCAATCGTTTCAACTAAACGAGAGAAAAAAACTAGTTGACATTTTAAAACAACAGATTTTTCTTACATCTAACTTCGACTTCTTGTTTCATACGTAATATTTGCTGACCAGTTTTTGGATCAACAACCATTTCATATGTAGTATTACCCTTAGTCATTTTTCCTGCTCCACCTTTTATTTGTATGACTTGCTGTCCTGTTTTTTCATCGATTACAAATTCAAAATCGATGTTATCCACATCAACGAAGCCTTTTCGTTTGGCAACTTCTTTTTTCATACGTAAAACTTTCTTTCCTGTTTTAGCATCGACAACTTCTTCAAAATCATTGGCATTTACATCAGCATTTGTTACTTCAACTATATATTATAGAAAAAGATATAGGGAAAAACTATTTCGTTTTAGAAAATCTATTGACCTGTCTTTGGAATTTCCTGAACCATTCGAAGTACTTGATTGCCTGCTGCGTCAGTCACAATTTCGAATTGAACATCTAACCAAAACAAAAGAATAATCAAACATAATAAAAATCTTAGTGAAATTCATAGAATCTTTACCAGAAGGTCCATTGTTTTCAGTTAATTTAACTCGTATAGCTTGTTTACCAGTTTTCGTATCGATATAAGTTTCGAATTGAACATCAAGTAAATCCGTCATACCAGATCGTTTAGCAACATCGACTTTTAACTTTAGCACCTTCATACCTGTTTTTGGATCAATAACTTCTTCGAAATCACTAATATCAATGGATTTTTCAGTCACTTCCAATTCAGCTATGAAAATAAATATCAATGAAAATTGACTTTTATTATTATTATTACTATTAGATGAATCATACGTGTTGGTGGTCGTTCTTTTTTAAGTTTAATTGTTGTTCGACCTGAAGCATCAGTAATTAACTCAAATTTAGCATCGCCTATAGGAAAGTAAAACAAAGTCATAGTGTCAAACAAAGTAAAGCGTATAGATATTATTTCGATAATATACCAGCAGCTCCTTGACTTCCGCCACCTTTCATGACAATTTTTCGATGTCCATCTGCATCGGTCACCACTTCAAATTCAACCTCCAGTAGATCAGTTAGACCTTTACGAGCAGCAGCACCTTTCTTCAATCGTAATACTTCTTGACCTGTCGTAGGATCAATAAAACGCTCGAAATCATTTTCATTCAATTGACTTTCAATAATATCTTCGTCTTCTATGGAAAATTATTCACAACTAAATTGCAATGTTTACTCATATGTTACTCACCTTGTTCTTGTTGAATAAGCGTTCGTTTGACTATCTTTTGTTTGCCAGTTACAATATCAACAATAATCTCGAAATTTGCATTTAATCCACCGCTTAGAACTGAGGATGGAGTTTTCATAACGATTCTCGATTCACCAGTTACAGAATCAATCACAATTTCGAATTCAACTTCGGCTAATTCTTCTAAGCCTTTCGCTTTAAGTACATTAGCCTTCATTCGTAATATTTCTCGACCCGTGAATGGATCAATAACACGTTCAAAATCATTTAAATCAATATCATTTTCTGTTATTGTGAAAAGAGCTGTACATAGGCAAAAGTTTAAAAAAGTGAAACAAAGATATACATTTATAGAGGATAGGAGAAGCTAAGACTCGATAATTGTTGAAGAATGATTTCTCGACGATATTAAATACTATGTGTCTGAAAATGACTACTGCCAGAATGAATGAACGAGAATTAGTTTACACCATTTTTAATTTAATTCAATTAACGACGGGCAATCTCACATATAAATCATGCTCGATTGTTACCGATACTTATCTTTTGTTTATATTACTAACGAGCACCATTTTTCTATGATTTTTTCTAACACTTTTTATGTATTTTCCAAAAATATTTAGTAGATTTCAATATGAACAACATATGTAGAGTTGAAATTAAATGAAGTTAATATTCATTGTTTTTGTTCAATTATTTAAGAATCAAAACAAAATGCTCGTATCGAAATCTACTAGATATCAGTGAAAGAATGCTCAAAAATTCGACTGAAGAAATATGTGCTTAGAAAAATTTTGTTTTTATGGATAATATTCATGGTTCAATTTTATTTGATAGATAATTTCTTGAGCTCGAACCATTCCATTGTGAAACTATGAAAAAGTAATGATGTGACGCTTCGTGAGATACATAGATGATTGATTCTGATTGGCATCAACAAATCGTGCCAGAATTCATACTTAGATACTCTGTATGATAGTATAAACTTATATTTGTCGAGCAATCCAACTTCAACATTTATCGAACCTTTTCCTTTGAACTTACGTTGATTCGATTGTTCATTATCCTCATCGACTATCATTCGCAGTGTTTGTTTACCAGTTATTGCATCAGTTATAATCTCAACTCGATTACCATTCGCTTGATTGGCTCCACCTTCTTTGATACGTATTGTTTTTTGACCCGTTGTTGGATCCACAAAAACTTCGAAATTTGTTTTGTTTAAACCAGCTAATCCTTTTCGAGCTGCTACATCAGCTTTTAATCTTAAAACAGTTTCGCCAGTCTTCTCATCTTTCACGAATTCAAAATCATCCATCTCTATGCCTGATTGAATAATCGGAGCTACGAAATACATAATCTATAGTTAATATTAAAACAAGAACAAAACATGATATAATCGTACGTGTTTTCGGAACTTCTTTTCTCAGTATCAACACTTGTTTTCCAGAATCTGGATCGAAAACAATTTCGACTAAAAAACATAGCAACATAAGTCTATTATTTAAATTATTTTTTTTCCTTAAACAGTAAATAAAACAAATATCTTCGCATGATCAATTCAATAGATGATGAGTGTTCCTCAGCAAAGAAACGAATCATTAAAGATCTTATGCAAATTCAATCTTTGTCTCTTCAAGATGGTGTCACAGCAACACCATTGAATGAATCGAATCTATTCGAATGGCAAGCTATTCTAACAGGTCCAGAAGAAACACCTTATGAAGGTGGTCTCTATGAATTGTATGTTTCCATTCCGTGTAATTATCCTGTTAAGCCACCAAAAGTTCGTTTCAAGACAGAAATATTTCATCCGAATATATATATAAATGGGGATATCTGTATTGATATATTACAAGAACAATGGAGTGAAGTAATGAGTATAGAAAAAATTTTAATATCAATACGTAGTTTATTAAATGAACCAAATGTAAATAGTCCAGCAAATCCTGAAGCTGCTTTACTATACAAAGAACATCGAAGTGAATTCAACCGACGTATACGTAATGATATTGATAAACAAATAAATGAGAAATTCCTATTACTAACATCGTTCAATTCCAAAGAAAATCTTTCGCTATCGATGAAAAACTAACTCTTACCTGTAAAATTTGCATCTTTCGGTAGACTGGTTATTTTTATTGTTTTTTCTCGAGTTATTTTATCTGTTGTTATATCGAAATTTGCGGTAAATAAATCCATAAAACCTTTTTGTTCAGCAATATGCTTTCTAAATCGATAAACGTATGCACCAGTTTTCTCATCGGTAACTTTTTCAAAGTCATCTGGTGAGATTTCTTCAGAAATAATGATAGCTAATAAATATAAATAAAGGTAATTTAAATTGTTTTTCATTCGAGGAAAATTTTTATAAACAATCATATTTTCAAATTACTCTTTGTTTTTTTCTTTTGTTTCTTTTGTTTTATTTTACTCTTTCTTGTTTGAAATTCACTTTTAATGCGAACGTGTTCATAACCTGTACTAGGATCTAAATATATTTCAAATGCGTCTGCTGGATAATCCATCAGTGCCATAAGAATATCATCACTGATTTTAATGTGTTCTAAGTTTCCTTTTAGTACTAAATGAAGAAAATTTTCGAACAAGCTTATAATTTAATTTGATATTTTCAATTTTCCTTACAAACATGTTGAAGTGTTTCACGAAGAATTTCTTTATAGTCAGCATCAGATAGACTTTCAAGTCGTTGATCGAGTAAATTTTTCAAATTACGTAAATTTTCGATAATGGCAAACTGAAAGGAGATACAAATATTAATTTCATATAAAATCAAGTTCATTAGGACAATCCTTTTGAAATCGAGGGAAGTCACCACATTAGTTTTGTGTTTTCGTCAGCACAGAAATCGGTGAAATTTTTAAAACGTTTGGCATAGTATAATAAAAGACACAGGGTCTTTTATTATAACGAGGCTCAGCTTATTAAACATAGAAAACTTTGTAGAATACTATTTAGTTTTGGATACATCGCATCACCGGTGTTCTACCTAATATTTTATAAAAGAAAGAATGCATAAAATACAGCGAGACATTATTCATATACGATCTTTAAAGAGGAAAGAATATTTCTGATTTGTACTATAAGGTAATGTCGAGTAGCAGATTGATATCCTTTCTAGAATAAATGCTATAGTTTTAAATCAGAAATAAAAAATCTTTTCGATACAGAATTCTTATACATCATGGTTTGTACTTCTCGAACTCATTCATGAATCAAATGGAAAACAAACGAATGGTTATATGTAGCAATCAAATTAGAATATATTGTGAATGGATGGTCACTAATGACTTCATTTCGAGTTATTCTATGGATGGTAGATGGTATTGTGATGTAAATATTGTGTTTTTTTTTAAATCATGTCAAACTAGACACTCTCTCGGCCATGTTAACCACTCCATTTGTGAGACAGGGTAATATAATTATTTAAAATTTTATAATTTGAAAAGAAGATTATTTTAGATCAAATGTTAAAAATGAAAGAAATAAAACTGAACTTGCTGTATTCAAATGTCAAGAAAATTTTGAAACTATATCAATCGATGATCTCTATAGAAGCGTACACGACTTGATTGAACCGTTTTCTCGAATAGATGAAGTCAATGTATATTCTTGTATGATAATGACTATGCAATGTGTTACTAATGGTGAATGAACGATGATAGAGTAACAAGATCAAGTTTCTCACGCTTACTATTGACACTCGTCTTTCTATAGGGATTATCTAATTCTAAAAGTACTTCTAGTACAATTAGTGACTAATTAATTAAGTTTAATTCCTTGAAGTGAAGAATGAGTTTATACACAAGACGTGTTTTAATGAACTATCTGTCCTCTGTCGCTGGAATTGTGATTCATCCATAGATATTTGTATTACCACAAATGCTATTCCATGACATGCCCTCATATTTAGGAATTCGAAAATGTTCTCGTTCTACAGGCTAGTCTTGAATTTCGAAATCTCTCTATCATTTAAATCAATAATGAATGAAGATCTTAGTTTGCATGTAAACAATATTGTCGAGGTTTTGTACGTACTTGTGCATCTTCAGCAAGATGATGTCCAGAATTAGTACGTTTTAAAATGATTCTAGCTAATGCTTGGGCATGATTGGCAAGTGCTGAAAGAAAATCTTTATCTTGCAAATCAACTTTGCTCACTAGAAAATATAAAAATTGTTTGCAAGCATTGAAAATTTACTTTTGCGAATAAAAATGCATACGTCTTCGTTGTTTAAATAAATCAAAAAGACTTTTAACTTGTTTTATATATTGTGGATCAGCACCGTTTTTCATTAGATCTTGTATCCACATATCATAAACCCAAATTGTGAAGCTTAATGATGCATCTATATCACCAGCATGAATATTTATAGCTAAAAAGCAAAAGTAAAAGCATATTAAATCGACAGCAAGAACAAGAAATATATGATCGATAATTAATACTTCGTCGAATCATAGTTTCTGTGTCGCCCAATGCATCTGAACAAATCGTTAACATGAATTTTGATAGATCTTTTACCTATGTAGTAACATACGTTTTCGTCCATGTGCACCAGAAGGTCGATAATCGGGTTTATATAAATACGGTCGTTTGACCATTGGTGGTGTTGGTGGTCTTTGATATGCCCATGATGTAAATGTGAAATGTGGTGACTCTAGTTGAAAATAATAATTACAAATAGTAAAAAGAAGAGAGATTATTTTCTTTTCAACTTAGTAATGTATGGCTTTCGACAGGTGATCGCATTTTACTAATCGAATTGTTTGCAGCACGTGTTGGTTGAAAGACTTCACTATGCATAGATAATGTTGATTGAATCATAGCTAAAGAACAACAAATTTGTGAATCATCAATATTCAACTTATTTATATGGTTTATTTGTATATATATATTCACCATGGTCATGCACTTCATGAGCAGCTCGTTTTTGCTGGTGATCTAAACAAATTATCTCATGTTATTTTTTTTATCATTGTTAAAATTCTAAGCATTAAGAATTACGTTTACGTCCCGTAAATGCTGAAAACCCAAGAGGTGGGGGAGGAGGAATGAATGTATAAGGTTGAGGAGCCATTCGTCGTCGTTCAAGTGGCATTTCATAACTCCATGTTTGTAGATCAATTTGACTATTGAGGTCACCACCAGTTAAATTTAAAGCTAATAGTTGAGATATATATATATATATATATGTACACAAATGAATTTCATAGTTGTTGTTTTCTTTTCAAAACACAATCATTGAATCTTACTTCGCCGTATAACTGTTTCATCAGGCTGTCGTTCTCGTTTTGTTCCAAAAACCATTGGTACATAAGGTGCAACTGATATTTCTTGTGGTTCATTATTATCGACTACAAATGAATTCGCTGAAGGTTGATGGAAAAATGACTCATTCTTGGATACACGTTCTTCATGGTCATCTAGTGTATTTCAGAAATTATTTCTATTATTTCTATTTATCAGTATGTAAATTTACTATCTAATTGTGTTGCTGGTCCACCGACTAAGAGAACTTCTCCATCTGGAGCTATCAATAGTGCACCGGTTGGAATTGTTGAATGTTTTGATTTTACCGTTGCAATAGATCGATGTGTATAAGCAGACCGTTTTAATACTACTTCTACAATAGTAAAACAAATTGAAAACTTCTTCGTGTACAAGAACGATTGTAGAACAAACCTGGTGGTACTACACAAGGTTCAGTTACATTCATAGCGGATGGATGAACATTTTGATCTAATAACAACAAGAATTAAGAATATGAATTGCAAAGAAAATCACTAGGTTACCATGTTCATCATCTGTTTTAGTTACAGGCGAGTGTGATATATCTTGAACAATTGTCTCTTCTATTGGATCAACAATGGATGTTGGTGGTCTATCATGAGTATCATCAATTTGATCATCATTTTCTTCTTCCGATGAGTTGATAGCTAAAAGTCTTTCGGCTTCTTCTATAAACATAAGAAAAATTCTAATGAAAACTCTATTTTAAATAGGCTTTTCTCATATTTTACCATGGATACTCAACGGAGATGTAACACAACGACCTGTTGCAAATGTTTTCCCTGTTCCTAATCTTGATGGATGTAATTTCGAACTTTTCGATGAACGTTGCCGATAAAGTGACGGTACAAAAGATTTTTCTTTTTCGACTATGATTTCATTTCAATTTAGAGTTCAAGATATTTCGTTTTGTCTAATTTCAATAAACTATTTACTTAATTGATTTGTTGCCGTTATTTGATCAAGTGGTAGTTCAACAGGTGATGAGAGATGTCGAAATTGTGAAGACTCTTCATATTTGTGCAATTGTTTTAAAAGTTTATAATGATTCGAATCATGATCATAGATTTTTCGCAGTTTTGTCGACTGTTGTCGCATGCGTGCTGTTGAGGATTCTTGATGAGATGACACTGGTAATGGTGCTAACATGCGAGACGCACGAATAACTAGAAGAAAAACAATCAAGGAAAATTTCTATATTCGACAAGAATGGAATCATAATACGTTTCGAATGAACAAAATCACTTGTTGTCCGAGTGAATTCACTAACAAAATCATCATTAGTTTTTGTTTCATTATGATGTTCAGCACTTTGCGTTCGTTGTTTTGATTTTGTTGGTAACGCTAAAGGAAGACAAACAGAGAAAGAAGTTTTGGTTGGACGAGAAAATTCAATAGAATAACTGTTCGAAGGCATTGGTCGAGTTCGAGCCCATTTACTTCCTGGCATTTTACCAAACATATAGTGTGGTCGAGAATCTGCACTATTTGCAGGTTCAGAAGATTGGAAAGTCTAAACATATGTATTAACTCATAATTTGCAAAATATTTATGTATACATTTACTAGATTTGGCTCAATAGTTGAATCTGTCGGTAAAACTGTCATAGGATATTCATCAACAAGTGTTGCAGCATCGGTTGTCACAAAACTTTGGGTCATATCCGATTCACGTACACGATTAAGTGCATCTTCAAATACTTCCTAGACAAAAATTAATCCAAAACAATCATGAATGAAAATTCATACTTACAATATTTTGTTGATCAGCAATATTTTGTAAAGCTGTTTGTATAAGTAAATTAGCGAGGATTTTTTCTTTTTCAGATGGGTCTAATCTTTCGTAGGTTAAACTGCTTCCATTTGAATCGACGATCTATATTTAATGAACGAAAAAATGACTTCACGCAACAAAACATGCTCTTTCAATATATTAATATACATGTAATGAATTTTTTATTTCAGCATCGATGAGTTGTAGATCTTCACAATCTAAATCGAAAACGAATCAAAGCGTGATAAAATATGTAAAAACACAAACAAACCATTGACAGAAAAACTCTTTTCTAATCGAAAAAAACGATATGCATCTGATAGCACTGTTGGAGAATGTGGAGTGAATTCAGGATTTCTATAAATCTGATTGCAAAAAAAAAGAAAGATATGATTTTGTTTTTCTAATAATTTAAACCGTCAAGATCATATACAAACAGGAGGAACTAGTGAAATTTCATCACTAAGAATATGTGTTTTCATCATTGAATAACGTTGAGCACGTGAAACTGAATAATCCAATTCGAGAATAGCTATCATATTTTAATGAAAACAATATTTTTCTATATATTCTTGTAAAAAAACAAATAAAAGTAAGCATTTTTCTTACAGTCAAGTTCTCGTTTTCTATCTTCACTACTGGCAAGGAGATATCGTCTTTTAATGGCAACTTGCGGACTGATACCAGCATATTTTGATGGATGAGAGCGTTTTTTCGATGGTAGTTTCATATTTATATAAGTACCGTCTTCATCGACAACACCATCAGCAAATTGATTCTAGAATATAGATAATTATCAAGGTTCGCTTTTTAATTGAATGCCCTGTATGCATGAGAAAATGTTGAGCTATACTTCCGGAGTTCCACCATAGGCAAGAATACTTCGTTTCAATTCACCTATTTTAAGAGGTGGAGGACTAATCAGAGAAGTGGAATTGAAATCTGAATTGGTAATTCTTTTATCACGATGATATTTTGGTTTTGAACCTTTAACAAAACCAGTTTCAGCGAAAAGAACCAAAGGTCCACGTCTATTAAAATATCGATGCATTTCATCTATATTTATTTATATATGTCGAAGTAGTTGTATTACTTTGTTGTATATGTTTTTGGTATATGAGGTAGCTGGATAGGTCTTGATGTACGCACAAGTGATTTTTCCTAATATATGAATGTAAATTTCATTTAAAAAAAAGTGAATTGATTTATAATAAATAAATAAATAAATAAATGCACGCATACATTTTGATCGGCAAAGAATTCTAGACGAGAACCATGTTCAGATAGTTCAACATGACCACGGCTTAATTTCGATAGATGAAGTGCATTCGTCATAGTCTATTCCTTGTCGAAACTATTGATTGTCGTCTTTGGAATCAAATCAATTCATCATACTGTATCTAAAAAACGAGCCAATGTTCATTTCTAGCTTTTTTTTTCTTTCTTTTCCTTTATTCGAGCTTTCAAATTGCGATATATAATTTTATTCAAAATATGTTTCTGTGCAACAAATAGCATTAAGCTAGTGGCAACATTCACACAAAAAGAAAACAAAGTAAACCTTTGTAATCATTCATTGATGTTATTGTTGATGCAACAAATGGAATTAGTAAGAAAATGTTGCGTCGTGTTATTAGACAAAGTCAAGGAAATTTGACACACAAACATGTGAGAATGAATAAATAACACATATTCATATTTTCTGATGACAATCACTCGAAAACTTGCATGTCGAGAAAAAAAAGTGAATTAGTTAAAGAAATCTACAATCATAGAGAATTCTATTTGCATTCTATCCAGGGAAAAGAGATGATTCTTCTTCTTGTTATCTTGATATTCAGTAGCATTTTCATGGAAAAATACAGATTTGCTGAAATAAACTCTACTATTTGACATCTAACGACCGATGGAAGTCTATTAATTGAAAATTTACATGATATGTTCTAAATCATGTACTTAAATAGTTTTCACATTTTCATTGAATATCACATATGTTAACTACTCATAATAACTTCGATGAACAATAAAAACATATAAGATATCATCTAACATGTTTAGGAAGGGATACAGTTCATGCAGAATTCATTTTAGAAGTTTTTTTCTCTCGTAAAATCTAATGAATTTCAGCAACTGCAGATGAATGGAAATCATTTTATTATCAGCATTATTGTGAATCTTCAGTTTTTAGATGGTTTCAAAACATTTTTAGACGACGTTTGTTGGTATGAAAATTTTCAATTAATTCAATATAGAACTTGCTATTATTATATGTTTTTTTTGGTAACTCCTTGTCCGCAGGCTATAATCTAAGATGACAAATAAAAAAGCAAAATAAAAGTCGATTTCAATTTTTCATAAGAGTAAATACAACAGAAAAAATACAAAGCAAATCAAAAAATATTCAAATTCATCATTGAAATATCATTTAACTGATCTCGTGATCGACTGAAACATGTTCAAAACCGACATGAACTTTGATTTTTAAATCTTTCTTTTTAATGATAAAGCTTATCAAGTATTTGAACGTTCATTATTGCATACTAAGATTTTAGCTCCATAATCATCAAGACAATCTTCCGTAGCTTGTCGATATGTTAGTTTTTACTATGACATCTTACAAGCTTCAATGAAAAATGTGAAAAGCTAAAGAATATGCTTTTGAAATCGTAATGCATTAAATGTATTTTAATTTTTATGAAGATCGAATTTCAAGTGTAGGACAAATCATGTTGATTATTGAAAATCTGATAGATTTTTCTTTTCTAGACACGATGATAAATATCTGGCTGTGCAATATGTTGTCTTTCATTATCGAGCGAGTAGCCATCTCCAAATATTTTACGTAAAAGTTGAAGTATGCCGGCAGGCTTCTTCGTTTCTTTTTGCAATGCCACATTGCAAAAATGAATGCATTCATTTTTTTAATCAGCAAAACGCCATATCTTTCATAAATTAAGCTTGCTAGACAAATTCATACGTGTCATAACTACTCAAGCATGTAATGATCTCATCGTCGGATTTATCTATGTATGCAGATGAATTTCCCTTAAAAACAAATTACTTCAATAAAAAAATGAAAGCTCAATAAATTTTTCAATCATGATCAGAACAGTACATACTTCTATGTGCATAAATATCATAATCGTATTGATTGCCGATACGAGTCTACATCTGATATCATAATGAGATTCGAACCGGAGTAGTCAGTTTTCATTTAGATCAATATATGAGATTGCTTCAGATACTGACTTAACATGAATTCGTTTAGCCGAGTAATTTACTACTTTAATCTGTTATTGTTTATCATGCATCAACCTACACTCATCGTTTACTGAGACTTAAAAAAAGAACAGCACTGCTAACAAAGTCTATGCTAAATAAAAGAATAAAATTTTATTTTCTATAATTTGATCATTCGAACTAACATCAAGAAAATAACTTTCTCTAAACAAAGATTATATCGCCAGGAAAAAATTTATACATCATCAATGAATGAGACTGATGGTGATAATGATTATTAAAATCATTGATATTCCAAACATAACAGTAACGAATATTCGATATTGCTTAATCCATACTGATTGTTGATGATTATTAGATACTGGTTCAGATGTTAACAATCTTGTACTTGTATCTGAACAGACGATTTGTTGAATTTTATGATCTTCATATTGTATTGTCGGATCTAACGAAGATGATGGTGACACAATAAAAGTAGCTGATGATGTTAAAACATGAACTCGACTCTGTTCTGGTTCACCACTAGCCAAATTTGATCGAACATAGTCATCGGTCTTATTTTCAAAATTAAGCGACGATATTGAATATTCATTTCTATCAACAATAGAATGCGATAGGGTTCTATGAGGAATCATTGATGTCATTGGCAAATAAATAAAATCACCTAGAGCACTTCTATGATGATCGCCGCTATTATGTATATTCGCTATTGGCTTAATTATTTCTGCTTTCTGTAATAAATCATTTTCGAACAACATTCAATCAGTTTTCAGGTTATATGTTCTTGCAATACTTGATAATTTGTTATGTTTGAATAAGTAAATTATTCATTGAATAGAGATAAGAAAAATTAACTGAATATTTCAATAATACTGTCAAATAACTCTGTGAGAATTAGCAGTAACAACGACAAACCCAAAGATCATGAAATTTAAATTATAATACGAGCAATCAAAGCGCCAATAGAATAGAAAATTAAGTTTTTCATCATAACTCCTGCATTCAGTTATCTAGCATCACAGTTCGGACACACATAACGACAAACATCATTCTAATAAACTAGATATCTTCCTCAATATTCATAAATCAATCTAATATAAGATTTCTCAAGATGTTCATCAAACGCAAGTATATTAGAACGTAAGCATGCTTGGGTAAATAATAGGTATTAGAGAGGACAAGAGAGAGAACAAAAAAAGAAAGAAAGAAAGAAAGAAAGAAAGAGATAGAGAAATAAGCATAAATCTACGTAATTGAAGAAAAAAATATATACGAGAATCGAATAACAACAAAGAAAAAATACAGAATTCTGGGAACAGATAAACCAGAAGAAAATTAATTGAAGTGAATGTGCGTGTGTGTTGTCTCTGATCGCTCTGTACAGCCATACACCGGGAAGTACACTCTTGCCCGTTTTTTTTTCGAAAATCAATGAAATAGAGAAAATAAAACGACAGATAGACGAACATCACACCAATATTAGAAAGAGGAAAAAGTGATTAAATGAAGAAAGAAAAAAGAGAAGAAAAAGAAAACGACTGTTTCTAAAGATCGAATGAAAGTGAATGAGTGAGGAATCTGCCTAATAAAGTTTTGGTGATATCTAGACATGGATAGAAGTCTTTTTTTTCAGATTTTCTTTGTTTTTGGAAAAACTATGAATAAATTTCAATAGTGATCGACTAGTGTTTTTTGAAAGCATCTTCGCCTGCATATGTGGCACCACTACCAAGTTCTTCTTCAATACGTAACAATTGATTGTATTTAGCCAAACGTTCCGAACGACATGGTGCGCCGGTTTTGATCTTTTGAAATAGAGAATATTCGAGAAAACAAATAAACGTATGAAAAATCAAACCTGTCCAGTGCCTAAGCCAACGACGAGATCGGCTATGAATGTATCTTCAGTTTCACCACTACGATGGCTAACCATAACATCCCAGCCGGCACCACGAGCCATGGTGCATCTATGCATATATGTATACATAGAATATGATTGCAATTTAACTGATACTTACGCCGCAATAGCTTCAGTAACCGAACCAATTTGATTGACTTTGAGTAGAAGACAATCGCATGCATTCTTCTCAATTGCTAATTTAATTCGTTTTACATTTGTCACCGTTAGATCATCGCTTGGAAAAAGAAATTGTGATGACTTTTTATTTTGAAGTTACTATTTACCCAACGAGTTGTACACCATGACCTTTAACGGCGTTCAAAAGTGTTTGAAAACCATTCCAATCGTCTTGTTCAAAACCATCTTCGATTGATATAATTGGATATTTTTCAATTAGCTGAAGATAATATGAAACCAATTCTTCGTTTGATAACTAAAAAGCGATACGGATAGTTTGTTTGAATAATACATTTAATCGTATGTTTTTATGATCTTGAAAATACTAACATAATGTGGTCGACCCTTTTCTTTATTGTTTAAATCATATTTTTTTTCTTGTTCATCATAGAATTCACTTGCTGCTACATCCATACCAATTTTTATTTTACCTTTATAACCTGCTTTATCAATAGCTTTGACAAGAATTTCAAGTGCTGAAAGTATTTCCAAGAAAAAATAAAACAGCAGCAAAGAAAAAGATGTATCATGTTATCCTATTTGTTGACTACCTTTTTCTGCACTTTCGATATTCGGTGCAAAACCACCTTCGTCACCAACATTCGTTGCATCAAGACCATATTCGGCTTTAATTCTAGAAAAATGAATTTCTTTGTTTGAATCTATTTTTAAAAAAACAAGCATCAAGTAAATATCGTACAAGTTCTTTAAATGATGATAAACTTCTGAACCCATGCGCATAGCCTCTTTGAATGTTTTAGCTCCGGTTGGTAAAAGCATGAATTCTTGCATGGCTAATTTATTACCAGCATGACTACCACCATTGATAACCTATCATATGTAAAGAGAGAAAAAGAATGCTTTTAAATCTAGTTTTATATATCACACGATCGTTTACATTGAATGCAGGTACTGGTAAACGAACATTGGAACTTGAAAGTTTAGCGATGTATTGATATAAAGGTAAATCACTATGTGCAGCTCTGAAAAAGAATGAAAAAGAAAATTATATGTCAAAATGTATTCATATTTATTAAAAAGAAAGAAAGAAAGAAAAAGGAAGAATGATTTACCCAGCTTTACAGACAGCTATCGAGATACCAAGTATAGCATTGGCACCATATTTTTCTAGATAAGATATATGATTACATAATCGAATTATTAATATGATTTACTTTTGCTTTCTGTTCCATCTTCTTGAATTAAATAATCATCGATTTCTTTTTGTTGTGTTACATCAAAACCTTTCTAAAGAAATAAAACTTATTATTATTTTTTCATTAAATAATTAAAACATACAAAAAAAAAAGAAAAGAAAAATCATTAACTAACCTCAATAAGTAATTTTCCTAATACTTGTACATTAGCTACAGCCTTTTCAACTCCTAGATTAATTATAATTAATTTTTATTTATTAGGATTACGTTATAAATATTTTAAACCTTTTCCATGATGAACGTTCTTATCTCCATCACGTAATTCAAGAGCTTCATGAATACCAGTTGAAGCACCAGATGGAACACCAGCACGAAAGAGACCTAGAAATAATAATAATCATAATAATACATTAAGTTTCGTTACAGAGTCGTGTGATTGAATTTTCTTTATATATAAGTAATTTAAATGAGAACATATGACATTTATCGGTTTTCTTTTTGGATTATACTTACTACTAGATATGAGAGTAGAAAAGAACAACAACTATGAAATCAAGTTGAAATCCCTAGAAATGTTTTTATTTTCAAGGTCATTTAATAGAATAATATTTTGACTTCGTTCTTCAGTCTCGGCATGTTAAATTGTTCTGCCTATTTTTTTTCCTTTATTATTCAATCGTATTTCGTTTCGATAAAACGATTTGTTTCATATTAAACTAATATTTTTTTCCAATATAATACAATAAAAAATAAATAGCTATTTTGATACTGATATAATATATCATGCAATAAAGATTAAGGTCTTGTTTTGTCAAATAGGAGATTTTTATTTATATTAGGAAAGACAAAAAAAAAGAAAAGAAAAGAAAAACTTTTTTCTCGATTGCTTTTCTCCTTGTTGTTACTTTTTAAAAATTAAAGATGTGTTTTTTCATACCTTTACTTGTCCAAAGATCGACTTCAACAGTCGGATTACCACGACTATCGTATATATAACGACCAACAATCTTGAGAATTTTATCACTCATTCTAGTTTTGTTATTTGATGATGGACGACGATCTAGAATGATGTTTGTTGGAAAAAAAAAGAAAATTGTAAGTTTCTTGTTTTATTAAATTTTAACGGAAAGAATAACCTAATAGTTCGTTATTATATTATTGACTTACTCGATTTCGATGTCGGTATGTTGGTCAGTCGATCGATGGCCAAGACGCCGAGGCGTCTGAGGCCTTTTCTGCTTCTTCTGTTTTTCTCTCCTTTTGCCTTCTCCTTTCAACTAGAAGCCGACGAGAATCGAATGCTAGCAGACAGGCAGTAGCAAAAATATTTTCTCTTTCTCCTTCCCGTTTTTTCTCTCTTGTCTTTTATTTCTATCTCTTTTCGTCCTAAGCGACAACCAAAAACCTCTATGAAGAACAACTCGTCGCGTCGACAACACAGACAAACACATGCGACTATGTTATTTGACAATTAACCTTGTGGTATAAGCGTAAGAACGAAAGAACATGAGAAAAAACGTCTGGACTTTTGTTGTGCAACTGACAACGACGATGAAGGGATTTACAAGGCAATATGATGTAGGAAAAAAAAGAAGAAAAAAGAAAAGGAAAGAAAAGCAAGAAAAAAAAACAAGCGGTAAAGTTTGTTTCTGTCTGTCTCGTTCTTTGCTCTTTCCAAGGTCGTACCGACACATACATCGGCTATCGACGCCAGCATCATTGGCAAGTTCAGAGCGTGCAACTAATTGACTACACAAAAAAAGGAAAATTGATTTGCTTACGTGACATCGATATTTGATATAAACAGGCGAGTCCAATAGAGAAACATAAGAAAATGATCCTTTGATTTTGTTACGTCATTCTAATCATATCAAGGCGAGAACCGAACAAGAAAAGAAAAGAAAACTGGACTAGCTCGTTAGGTACGTGTATAATAATACGATCTCAATGTCGGACATTCGATTGAGTGAATGACCTATAGACCAGCGATGGATAATACAATGTGTAAGGAGGAGACGAAAAAAATCGCATTACATTTGCTATATGGGTGAATGGAAAGAATGATATGGTACGACGATATACGTACGATAATGATTGAACGTATGTTTCACTAATATCTCGGACAACGTTCGATTTAAAATTGAAATTGAGAGAAAAAAAGTGTCATTCACATCCTAGGAAAACAAAAGCAGTTAGAAAAGAATTACAATGATTTTCTTCGAATTCCTACGAACAGTTACATATATTCTGAAACTACGTCACCGAAATTTTCGTCTTACTCGTGTTCACACCGACTTTTACGGACATATTTATATGTTTCTACAGTACAAAGTCAACTAGCCATAAAAATAGACGAAAAAACATCGATGTATAAAGTTTGGATCACTCGATACACGAAAGAAATACATTTATTTATTTACGCCCTACCGACACCCTCTATCGTTGTTGTTTGATTTTATTTTATGACGATGTAGTATCTAGGACAAGTTGTAAGTATCCGATTGCCTAGATTCTTCTTTTGTGTTTCTGCTTCTCTTCTTCACAGTTAATGACGTATAGCGAATAGTGAAGAGGAACGATGAAGTAACTAATGGAATTTAATACAATAAATGAGCTATTCCATCACAATTGTGTTTGTTATTCTAGCGCCAAACTAGCATAATCAATTTTAGATTTTGACCTTTGTACATAATTTACATAGACACTAGATGTGTTAACAAAGAAGTTAATGATATAAATCGATGACACTGATGAAGAAGTTTATCGAAGATGTTCATTCATCGATGTCTTTTCTATTCAAACTAGTTTTCATGTTCAATTGAAAAGACAAAGTTTAAAGTTTACTGGAATATGGACTTCGTTCTATTGAAGACAAGTACATTTTGTGTAAATATTGCATTTTTTTCTGCTCTTCAACGTTTAACTAAATCGATCGAGGATGAAATGAATTTCAAGGGACTTACAACTGCTGAGCAAGAAGGCATTTTGAATATAATTAAGAAGATTTTAAAAATATCCGCATGCTATTGAAAAGACAATGAATTCGCGTTTTTCTTCCAATTTTTTGTCGCTTAACATAATAGAGAAGTACTAATACTAGAAGAATTGGCAGAAAACGTTTTTTGTTTTCATGTTAAATAAAGAAAAGAAAAACTAAATGTTTCACTTATCTTTCAAATTACATCAAGTGACCATCACATAAAATATAAAATAAACAAATTGATAGGATTATGTTCCATTCTATTGTTTTTCTATTCACTTTCATATGCAACCAACAGCGATCGTCAGAAGCAAATCTTTTTCCTTTCTCAAATAAACCAAGACTAGATGTTTCTTTCTTCTTCACCATTCATATTTAGATATGTCTCTCATAGGTATCGAGACTTATAGCTATAAAAATAAACACTAAATTTCTTGTCATCTATAAATTATATCGTGTGAATATCATAGAATAATTTCAAGTTCTGTTTTTTATCAGTATTTTTGTCTTCCATATGTGTTACATGGATGTTTTGCCATTTTTTTATCATTTAACATACTCTGCCTAGCACATGTACAGACAGATCTTGTCTAATAACAGTTCTATTAGCATATTAAGGAGAAGAAACAACTTTTTCTATTAAGTAGTTAAATTTGAAAAACGAGTGGCCGTACTATTCGAAAAACTAATTTCACGTGAGCCATGTCTATATCATAGGTTTAATATCAGAAAACTACACTATTAAAGTTAGACAAACAAAACAAAACGATATACTACCGATGGAAAATAAGGAACAAAATCATTACAAATATTTTTGTTCATTTTGAACGAGCTAACTAGTTCGTCATGTTAGCAGTAGTGATGTACATAATGCTACCATAACTGATACATCATCGGATCGTTCAACAGCTCGAACTTCAACGAATGAACAGAATGAAACAATAATACTATCCGTTAACATTACCATACTAATGTTGTAAACGTCTTATATTAAGTTCAAGAACTCAATAAAATACATTAATTGAAACATTATATATACATATATGCATAATTCATATTCTAAAGATAATCTTTCATGAAATAGAATAGAGAACAATTTCATACTATTCATGAACTTGTTGAACTATCTATATTTAGCAATGTTTAATGCAACGAAAAAAATTCTCAACCAAAGAGGAAAACGAAAATTTCTCTTTTGAATTATAAATCTGAGTGGAATTTTGAATAATAGCCTTCGTGCACATACAATAAATTAATATTAGCATTAGCATTGGTTGATCTATGAAAAATGAAACATAGCATCATATGATATTGTATACTTATCAATGCAATTCAATATAACCATATAAATGTTGTCATAAACGAAACAATGCAAACCGTAAATATCAAATTAATGAAAAAATAATCATACTATGAAATAAAAATCAAGGCTATAGCGCATGATAGATATTCAATGTAGTTCTCAACATGATTCATACAACTTTCACATGCACGCGGAAAGAACATTCGTTCGTGCATTTGAGATGTTCATCATTCATAAACGATATTTCGAATGTTTCAGCTGAATAAAACGATGAAATTTATTCATATAATTTGCTTTTTAATAATAATCTATCTATTATATTTTGTTTAACATAAAAATGCGATGCAGCATTTCACGAGTAAGCAAATATTCGAGATTTGACTTGACATATCAAATACATTTTTATCCTGAAAATAACTAAATAGAATGAGTGGAGCTCGTTCCTTGAACATATATTGATCAATCGTAGTTAATTAATATTGACATAAACTATCTGTACAAGTGGAGTATTTCTATGGACAACATAAAAAATCTACGAAAAAAGGCATTTTATCTTTAGATAAATAAATGCAAGTGAAGATATTTGAAATAACATAAAGTAATATTTAGAAAAAAACAGCATTTTTAATATGAATTTTAAAATGCGAACACTTCAATCGATCACCGTAATAACAGAAGAAAATGGTTCGCCATAAATTTCATATCTGTTTGCAATATGATAATTCTTGATATTAGTTTAGGAGAATTAGTTTTTGAATCTTGGAATATCCGATAAATATAGAATGACCATGAATTTATTTGATGCACCATTGTTTCTGAAAAATTATGAATATATCGAGAAAAGACATTTATTATTCTCATTAGAATGAATACATGAAGTGAATTTTCAAACTATTCAATTCTAAATGTACGATTTTTCAAATTCTTTTTAGCTGACAAAAGATTAAAAGTTTAGCAGAGAATGTCATCTTCCTATGGCTACTTCTTAGGAAAACTGCTACGAACGACTTTCCATTAGGGCTCTCCAATTTTGTGTACAAAAAAAACCTGGATCGCTCGACATTTTAAAAAGAAGTGAGCCGTAGCTAATCAATCTTTCTGAAATCGGAAATTCTGTTTAAGGATCAACTAGAAAAAAGAAATGTATTCCTTACTCAAATTCCATTTCTGTCCTCAAATATGCAATTCCCGTTTTACTGACTAGAAGTTGGATGAATGCATGAGTACACAAATTTTTTTTTCAAATTCGACAATTTATCTTGAAGCAAACAACAGATTTATGAGGTATGAAAATCAATTTGGAATGATGAGTCCAGTGTCCGAATCTTGAATAAAATAATCTCGAAAACTCTGTTAAGAAATAAAAAAATTCGAAGCAATAAATCATCGAAAGCTAAAGTTTCGAAAAATTAAAATGTCGAATTGCTGTCAGTTCATGATAAATATCATTTTAACTATAAAATAGTATGTGAGTATGATTAAAATTTTATTTTAAAAGTTTATGACAATAAGTCAATAAAAAAGGAGGGTGTGGTGTGTATTGACGGATTATTCAAAAATGCATCCACACCCTCGTCGAAATTCATTGAGTCCATGAGCTAGACGACAAAAATTATCGAATTTCACTAAAAGAAAAAATTGTCATTAGTTATTAGCTTTTCTAACTGTAGAAACAATATCAAGAGCTGCTCTAGAAAGATTTGTTTTGGTAAACTCATCGTGATAAATTTGGCTTATCACTATTGCCTCTCCACAGACTCAAATTTTGATGTTTGTCCATGTCTTGCCAATCTCTAATTGCAGAGGTACAGGCATATGAGAATGAGCATTTTCCGTGTATTTAAAAAGCTGATCATCAGAGCTCAGGTGAACGCCCACCTTGCACAACTTGATCTCGCATAACCAATAACTGACTTTCGCGGTGGCTGTTTTGTTGATAAATATGGCCACCGTTAACAAGAATACGTTTTTTTGTTATTACTAATAAGAAATGCGATTGCAGGTGTGTTATCTGAATCGTTTGATGATATGGTTGCGGTGTAGGCGTACAAAAGACGAAAAAAAGTCAATAACAGACGTTAAAGGATATTGTGTTTATATGAAAAATTCCTCAAGGGATGAATAAACGTAAATAGTTTGTGCGATATGGACAGTGCAGACAAAAAAAGAAGAGAAAAAAGAAGCATCGTTTGAGAACACAGACCGCAAGGACAGACGAGATGAAAATAAAAGAAAGCAATCCATTCATGCAGTATCGATTTTGAACTTGTCAAAGTGATGGCAGTATGAGCGGTTATCTTTTGAGATGGCTACCTCTTGATTGCAAGCGGGTTTTTCTTAATTGGAGGGGGGAAATGACCGCAAAGTAGAATCGAGGGGGGAGAGACAAAATTGACCGCAAATTGGAACATGTTCGCACAATGAAGTGAAGATACTAATTTATTGGTGAAAACAAAAACACCATAAATGAGAAGAAAAGAAAGAAAACAGTTACACTTCGTGTGTTTGGTTATGGTAGCGTTGTATAAATTATGAGTGCAAACCCATACTTGATTTCCATTTTTTTTCGTTCGTGGTAAGCGAAAATGATCATTTAAAAACATGACGGCATCCTTGCAGAATTGTGCGGTAATTTTAGAAAAGCTATCGTTACTATGTGTCGACATTTTGATTTAATTCATTTTACTTTTATTTAGTCACTTTTAATACTTTAGTTATAACCACATTTATAAGAATGACCTGGATAACATATGATATTCATCACTGGACTAGTTCTAATGAGCTAATTTCTTTCTAAAAAAGCCATCTGCATTCACTATATCCTTGTAACTATTTTCACTTATTTACATCGTACGAACACTTTCCAATTTGCGGTCAATTTTGTTTCTCCCCCCTCGATTCTACTTTGCGGTCATTTTCCGCATGCAATTAAGAAATAAATGTAAAAACTTTGGACCTAGGACCGAGAGTTATGTGTACTTCAAAAAGGGGATGAGACAAATCAGTCATTCTAGAATGTGTGCACGGAAGAAGTATCCTGGTAAACCTTTTTGGGAAACCCCAAAACTAGTGGTCATGTGAGATATATCTAGGCATTTGGTTTCTGGATGCAGTTTTTGTGCATTTTCCGACTTTTGCCAGGCGATGTTTTGTTAAAAGCTACGATTTAATTCAAAACTAATATCAGATTCGGAATCAGCATTAAAAACTGAGTCGATTTATATAAGTTGTGGATAATTCTGAGAAAAAAGTTTTTTTTGAAAAAATCCCAGTACCCCACCTCAGGGATTGTTTGGTGAAAAATGACGATTTTTCCGATTACTCAGCCATTTCTTGCCGGATCCTTCTCATCTTCGAATTCGACCGAGATATTCATAAGACAATTCTGTGCACAAAATTTCAGCTCAATCGAATGTATTTGTGAACAGTTATCGTGTATACGGCCGGTCGGCCGGACACACTGACCGATTCTAGAGTGTACTCACTTTTTGAGTACACAAAAACCGTCCGCAATCAAGAAGACACGTTTGAGATATTATTTTTTCGAAATTTTGTCTTTCGATACTTGGACAGCAATCCAGAATGGTGTGTTTTGGTTGAAAAGGTAGAAAAAATCTGTTCTTCATTGAAATTTTGATACGAACATGAAGTAATGAAAATGATTTACATGATATAAGAAAAGTTCATTAGTTATCGTGAATGTTTCTTATGCATAGAATGGTATGACTATAATCCTAATTACCGTTATGTATAATTGAACTATGCTGTACTTAGGTTTTGCTTATTAAACCAAACTTTATCTACGATTTAGATATAACTTTGCATGCATTAGAATTGTTTATCTTCAATTTAGAATTGATTATAACAAGATGAATTCAAATAAGGATATCAAAAAAGAATTTCTGCAATATATTAGTTTATCGTAAAAAGCATGAAAGTTTACCTCAGTATATGTAATATTCAGAATTTAGAAGAAATTCAACTTGATTTCGATGGATGCTGAAATTGCGAACAACAAACATATAGACTGAGTAGCATTCATGCTATCAAGGTTATCTTTCAATATAAATAGATTCGAAATATAGCTCACTGTTTTGTGAAGTGTAGATTTTCACTTTCTTCGTGGGTAACCAACTTTGCCTAGGAAACTATTTCCTATTAATTCGTATAGATATAGCGTTCTACGCGGTGAATTTTTTTCTAGTCATTATTCTTATGTATTTGAATTC
The DNA here is from genome assembly GCA_900239685.1 of Rotaria macrura. Taxonomy (NCBI): domain Eukaryota; kingdom Metazoa; phylum Rotifera; class Eurotatoria; order Philodinida; family Philodinidae; genus Rotaria; species Rotaria macrura. The sequence continues at coordinate 222,126 of OENT01000005.1, forward strand.
TTTCATGAATGATTTAATGTAAAGCATAGTAAATATCCTTTACTTCTTGAGCAGCTTACAATATTTTTAATGAAAGAAATATCATCGATCAACATTAGAAACATACAATAAGTGTATATCTGTGTAGGAACTCAAAGCGATAACGAACTCCGAATTCATTGACTTAACATGAACGAAGAGTAAGCATTTATAATATCACTTCTGATTTATAACTATAATAATAGTTAGAACGTCAGCTTCATCATAGTTTTAATTGATAGCCATTAATCCTATGTTAATTTCAATATGCTCTGATCATTCGTATTGTCTTGGCATGGTAAGATGCTCGAGTGACGTCAGCTTTTTTTCAGTGAAATATATAAAGCAAACTTTTATCATCTTCATAGAATATAGTTTCTACTATACTCATATCAGAATCCTCTGTGTTTGATCTGTATTGCAACGAAATAGATGACTTGTTGCAACTCTTTCTCATATGCAAAAGAATCGATGTGTACGCACGTAAGCAATTACGTCATCAAGTTAATATCAGATTGGCTACACATTTAACAAATGACAGAATTTGTAATAATTTTTAGATAGAATTATGTGCCTCTCATATATAAGTAAACGATTAAGGAAACGAAGAGATTGACAAAAAATTGATATTGCAAGGAAAAATAAAAATATTTTTACAACAGATCAAGTCATTCGATAGTAGCACGCTCTAAGATAAGTCTGTGCATTTGACACTTTTTTATTTTTCATCTATGACATTTACTCACAAAACAAAACCAAATGAGTCAGATAAAGTCAGTCTTATATATCTATGTGAAAAAAGAATAGCATTTCAGTCTTGTGTAATCTGTATGCAACTTTATATATAGTCATTTTAGATATGGCATCATCTTCAACTAATCTAACAAATACACCTGATAATCAGTCCAATCAATTATCAGAAGTTTCAAATGAAAGTAAAAATCTTTCACCGACATTATCTACCGACGTAGTAGAAGAAACAATCGACGAGTCATATGTTCAGATTTCTTCACAATATCAACAAAGTATATAGTATTGATTAGATTGAGATTGCGGCTAAGCTATCTTTTAACTAACCTATTTTTTTGCTTCAAATGATTTTACATTTGTTTTTTCAATAATAATTAGAACAAAATAATTCACTTTCTTCTGATCTGACTGAAAAACGATTTTGTGCTTGTTTATTATCAACTCGTATGATGTAGTTGGAATTTTTCAGGATAACACGACTATTTATTATTTTATTTTTGTTTTACGTAGCTGTAAGCTCTACTATTTCGTCGAGTGAACAATTGTTTAGAAGCAGAAGGACTCCACCCAGTTTAGCTCGACCATTCGAAGAAATTCTCGTTGGCGGACCGGATTCAGATGTACCACCTGGAACATATACCAAACCAGACAATAATAAATCATCAGTGAAGAACAGACCTACTTAAACATTTTCGATTGAAGAACAGATTGACTTCAACTTTATCCTTTTTCAATTATGTATGCTGAAGAATAAAATATCTATGAAATCATTTAACTTATTTTTAACAAATTTTATTGTTAAAAAATATACTGAATTATATTTTCAATCAGTATTTTGATTGTTTCAACATACTATTGTATATTGAATGAAATTTATAAATACTCTTCTATTTTCCATGTTTCTTATCTAATTACGGTGATGAAATGTAATCCAACTGATGGAAGACTTTTGGATTTTTGTTTCTGATTTTCGCTGAATGATGCTATTCAACGATTACATTGAAAAACTCAGCAATGAATGAATCGTTTATTTTACAGCGTGACTGATAATATTTAGCTGACGCACAAGAATCTACAAACAAATGGAAGAAGTTCACCAACAATTTTTTCTGTTGTTTTTATTTGAGATAAAATATTATAGATCACTCTTAATAAGTTGTGAAGATAATAGAAGATTCTATTCTAATACCGAGTATCTTTTTAGCTCACATTCTAACCTTTTTCAATAAGGTCAAGAAAACTGATATTAGAATATCACTTGTATTTTCTTTTGATTAAGAATACTCTTAGTGATAAACGTTAATGACGAAAACTTTAGATATATTTGTTGTACTTGTCCCATGATACAACTGAGATAGATATTTTCTGTTTTTAGACTGTTTACATATAGAAAGAGGTTTGTTGCTCGTCTTTCAGCACATAAAAGAAGCAAGCGACTTCCAATTTCGGAAATGAAATAGTATTATTTATATTTATCTTTATAAATATCAGCTTCGAAAGTTGAGAAACAAATTTTTCTAATCGGAACTACGATATTGTCGTAAATGAGAATAAAGTCATGAAATAACTGATCTTAGTCGTTTCTAGTTAAATCTACTTAAGATATCGGCGAGTTACTTTTGTCCTCATGGTACGACAAGTTGAAGTTTAGAGCGATGAATCAACAGATAGATTTTTCTCATCAGAATCTCTTCTTACTATCAACAACGTCTTTATTATTGATACATTCCTATAATGCATATTCGTACATGTCGTCGTAAAAAAGCTAGTGACAGATAAAGCAATTAATTATCTATTACGATAAGAAAATCCAACTAACGCATCCAAAATACCACTTTCAACAACAATTTCTTTCATGCGTTCACAGTTTCTAATATTTTATGAACGAAAGGTTCTCTTAGCTAACGGAAAGTATTACGTCCCTTATTATAACCTCATTCGAAGAATAAAACTCTTTATGTACAAAAATATGAAACAAAACTTCGTCCGATTGAATTTTGTTTTCATCATCAATATGTAACAAGAAAGTAGAAATTTCACTAGATTACATGGCATATTAAATGTAAATAACCAATTGAACTCACGAGAAGACATTGCTAAAAACAAGGGCAATCTTATTGCACCCTCATGGTGTGTATGCAAAAGAAATCATACTTTTTATTCTCTCGTCGCTGTGAACCCCTGTACACATGCATGGCTTCATATATTATTCTGGCGAATCATTTGATAGACGAAACCTTTCGAATATTGATAAAGAAAATAAAGGTCATAAATATTGATCTCAGAGAAGACAACAAATATGCAAAAATACCAAGTCCTCTAACTATAAACTGTCATATAATTAGTTCAAGTTCATGTTTACTCGATGGTATTTCTTTGTTATTCTAATATTCGAAAGTTGATTTTGATTATTATGATACATACATTGCGTGGTAGGATGAAATTCATAACCCCTCGCCTTATATTGATTATTGAGGAAGAAACAGACTTGCATCAAACTTAACCAAGAAAAACAGGCTATGATTTTTTCTTATGAATCCTACTACATACAAATAAACACACGCCAGTCAAAAATTTTCTAAATAAAATTATGAAATCTGAATTATATCTACTGATATTAAATAAAAATAATATAATACAATATTCTTCAAGATCATAGTATAGGCCACATAGCTATACATCTGCATAAAGAAACCTATTTTCGTTTAACTGTCACTTCGATATCCATCACGCCTACATCAAATGACGTATGCTATAGATTTGCATAGGAAAAAATATTACATCAATAGTAACTTTTGTTCTTTCATCACAAATGCATTATAGAATGGTTGTTTAATATCTCGTTATAGATACTGGAATGGAGAAAAAAAACAAGACCAACATATTTAGGCTCTCTCGAATACTCGCGAAGCTTCGTAATTCAATTATACAACCCACGGTATTTTCTATCTATAAATATCGCTGATAAAACATATTCACAAAGAATTCTTTTATTTACTTCATACCAAGTGAAACATGTCTTCTTTTCCTATAACACATTATCGATTATTCAATGATCCGTATGATAGGTTTTTTGGTGATCAATTACGTTTTTTTGATCCATGGCATGATTTTGATACTTTTCCAACAGCTCTATCAAGTCGGCCAAGTTCATTTCGATGGATCAACGAACCACGTCATGTAACTCGTTCGTCGTCATCATATCAGTCAACAACGAGTAATTCAAATAGTACTAATACAAATCTTCCAATCACCACCACTACCACCACAACAACACCAGCGCTATCAGAGAAATTTCGTATTCAACTTAATGTTGCTGGATTTAATCCAGAAACAATTAAAACACGAGTTGAAGGTCGAAAAGTAATTGTGGAAGCTAAACAAGAAGATCGTCATGGCGATGGTGATTATAGCATACGTGAAATTCGAAAAACATACGAACTTCCTGAATATGCGGGTTAGTAAGAATTGATTTCATATTGGACGACCATTTCGAGTATATATATATATATATTAATATAGATGCACTCAATTTGGCTTCATTTGTTACACCAAATAATATGCTTGTTGTTGAAGTACCTGTGAATAATCCACGTATTGAACGTCGCCCATCACAAGTTCAAGCAGAAGCAAATACTCTTGCTCAATTTGGTCAATTTCGTGATCCAATATTTGATTATAATGGTTTTGTTGCATCATCGGATTTTCATCCACATATTATCGATACAAATATACATGGGCAAAAACAATTAAAAATGGCCCTACCTGTTAAAAATTATCGACCTGAGCAAATCCAAGTTTCTGTTAAAAATAATGAACTTATTGTACAAGCTGAACATGCATTCAGTGATAACAATCGTTCTGAACGATCATTTTTAACAAAATCTATTACATTACCACCTGGTACACAAGTTGAACAACTTCGATCTTTTTTGAATAATGAGGGACAATTAGAAATAGAGGCACCCTTCATTGAGCCAAAAAAATATCTCATTCAGTAGAAGTTTATCTTCAATATTAGACAATATTGGATTGTAATAGATGCAGAACCCTTTTCTTTTTCATTTGTTCTTATGTAGTCCTATTCATTTATACTTGCAATGAATAAAAATCTAGTTTTTTTTTCGAACGATTTATCAATCCCTGTTACAAATGACAAGGTAATATGCATTAGAATTTGGAATGATCTTTGACAAAATAATACATCATGATTTGTTATTTTTTATTTTTCTACACAATTCAAGAAGTATGTTTCTCTTTGTACGGCTTCATAGAACATTGTTTATGCTACTGAAGCAGCATCATTTTCAAATGTGGATTATTTTTCATGTTTGTCTAAATTTCAATATATAATCTGGAAAGTACTTTCAAAAGCCTTTGACAAACTAACATTCTATAAGGAAACTTCGGGCTCAAAAAGATTGGATGTGTTAATGAAACATGATTGAAAACGACTGTTTAAGAGTTGAGAAGCAATTCGAAATGTGGAGCTTCTCCTGCCACGTCCTCACACACAATAACTATCATAAATCACCACAGTCAGTTTCATGAGACTGTTCAATATCACACTAACGTAACGTCTCATTGAAGCATATATGCAAAATTTACTTGTTGAAATTCTCTATTGCAAAGCAAACTATGGTAACGAAATACGAACCGATATAGCTACTTGAAAAAAGCACCAATCGGTGTAGAATTAACAGCAATAGTTAGATCGTGTTTCGCATTTTCATCTCATACGATTTGGACTAGTATAATTATGCACTAGTGTCGAAAACAGGCATTATAAAAAAGTACTTTTCACTTTATCTAAAACTTTTGTTTATCAGCATTCAGCTCAATCACGCTACGATTATATATATATATATATCAATAAACAAATCGAGGTTTTACTCAACTCTATGTCAATGAAAAAGGTTTTATTGTTGGGCTGATTTGAATAGTTCAAAATAAACTAGCGCACATCATTCTTAGCATTGGCGGAAATAGTGTAAATTTACACTAAACTGACAAAGCTCAGTCAACAAAAGTGAATCGTACAGTAAATGCAATCAGTTTGAATATATCTCTGTATAAATGATCTGAAACACAATCTGTTTTTGTTTTTTCTATTTTTCTGTGGATCAAAATAAGAAGAGATTAAGAATTAAGCATCCCGTGTACTTCACCTTTTTTTCATAAACACGTTTGCTATTTTCACAGGTTCGTAACATTTGACTATAACTAAGATCTTTGTACGAGAGAAAGAAAAACAAATTCTCAGCATGAAAGTCACAATAGAGAAGAAACAACATTCTGTTATGAGAAATTTTTCGAATTAATCTGTTAATATTACAACCTGGTTTGTCTGATCACCATATATATATATATATACATATATATAATTTTCAATATTCAATTGAACTATATATTTCAATCTACAATTATTCTAAAGTCACTCAGAACATTGACGATGTCATTATTTCCATTTTATCGTTATCATTCTTTTGACGATCCATTCTTTTTTCGTCGAATGGATTTATTTGATCCATTCTTTTTTCATCGGTTTGATTTTTTCGATCCATGGTATGATGTTGATATATTGTCATCGTTTCGTCCTATTTTGCCATCAGTTCGATGGACTAAACAACATGAACGAATAACACATACATCAAGTCACACAACAAGTAACGTGAAAAGTCTTGAGCCAGCACTGAAAACTCTTCCATTAGAAAATTTTGTCGTTCAACTAAGTGTTGCTGAATATAATCCAGGATCGATTGTAACCAAAGTCGAAGGTCAAAAAGTTATTGTCGAGGCAAAACAAGAAACTCGTCAGGGTAATGGTGATTATAATCTACGTGAAATACGAAAAACATATGAACTCCCTGAATATGCCGGTAAGTTATAGATAGTTTGAAGTCGAATAGTATCCCTTAATATTCGTTTTCGATAGATGCGACTCATTTGACATCAACTCTAACACAAAATAACATGCTAGTTATCGAAGTACCAATCAAATATCCTCAATCTGAACAACTCAATTCTTATGATCGAAGTTTAACTTCGACAGGTCAAAATTACAATTCATTCTTTGATCATGATAGCTTTTGGGGTAGTTCTGATTTTCGACCACGTATTCTCGATAAAGTTAATAATGAAAAACAACTAGTAATGAATGTCGAAATGAAGAACTATCGACCAGAAGAAATTAACGTATCGGTCAAAGATAATGAACTTATCGTTCGAGGTAAACATCAGTATGAAGATCAAAATCGCTCCGAACGGTCTGTCTTCTTCAAGTCAACAACATTACCACCAGGGACACAGATTGATCGTATACAATCTAATTTAAGTGATACTGGTATATTGAAAATCGAAGCACCATTCATTGACAGGATGAGATCATTAAATTGATTGAAAGTCGCATAACATTGACATGGAAAGACATTAATTAATATTGTACCGGCACTATGTTGCTTATTGCTTGATTGCTAGGGATTAAAGAAATAATATCATATAGACATTCTTATTATTGCGTTCTTCATTCATTGAAGGCTAAAATTCAGTCATCGTACTCGAAAGCCGCTTTCATGATCACAAGTCAAAGCTTTTTGTAACTTGTGTCTAGTCTATAGTATTCATCATGTACGATATGCGTTTGGCAATTGAGACACTGTCTTGTTATATACAATGGTGATGCAAAAAAGAATTCAGATAAAATTCGTGTGAATTGCACTATGGAGTTTTTTTCATGAAATACATTTTCACGAACATGCACATAGAGGTTTCTTCCGATTGGCTCAATCTTTTCATTCACATGAACTAGATTAATTTAGTATTCCCATCATTTTTTAAAAGTTCATTTGCTTTTCTATTTGAAGAGCACAGCATAAAAATCAAATCAAAACAGACTATGCTTCAGTACCTTTGCATTAAATAGCGAACGACGTTTTTAGTCCCAACATTTCGATAAATCTTTTAGTCTAAATCCAAAAATTGACGAAAGGAATACTCAGCATAGAAAAATGGATCCGAGTTAAATGCCGTCTGCTGACATAAGAAGATACTATTACATAGACAGACTTCGAACTTGTTTATAATTTTATGTAATCAGTGCGTTCTCTGAACTGATTTCGAAATTCTAATAACAATCTCTTTAAATTGAGTATTTAAATTTTTGAACCGAAAATCTAGAATAAATGTTTTACTTTTTTACAACAGTTGCCTCATGCGTTTTGGACGGTGTCTAATTGATATATTGATCATAGTGGGGCGATTAGTAAATTTCTATACATTTTGCACGAAGCATCTTCATTTATTCATGGTCAGACTAGAACAGTTGATAGCTTATATGCAATATTCAAATATTCGAACACATTCGGTATCTGCTTTTTTAGTGACTACAATCGTGAAAGACAAAGTTGTGCACCAAGTATTACTGAATATGACGTCGATTTAAATCAATAATTACTTATGGACTATCAGAAGGTTCGAACTCGTTACATTACACACGAAATAGTTTTCATATAATTCTACGATAGATATAAGAAGTTACCATCTATTTAAAAAAATACATCAGGATTCAGAATATTTGATATTTGCATATACTTACTTTCCCACAAGGAAAATAAACAATGTTTGAACAGTTCAATTAAAGTACTACTTTTCTTGGACAAACATACGTCTGCTGTATCAGTTACAGTATCATAAGAAAATTCAACTGCGGCTCGATATTCTTGAAAATCAGTAAGATATTATTAATAAAAAGTAAAAATTCCACACCACTACGTCTTACATGTTCTACATAGAAAAAGAACCTCTGTTTATCAATAAAACTAGAATATCTTGTGGACATAACCTACACTTAAATATCATGCGTCTATGCTTCATACATGCATTCGACGCGGTCGTCATCTGTCAACAGAAAAGAAAAAACCTACACACGAACAAAACGTGAGAGAAGAAAAGAAAAAAACCGATTGAAACATAATATCCTGGAATGATAATGATCGAGCATGAATATTCGAGAACGTTCCTGACAATGCTACAATACTCTTCTTGATACCGTTCTCTCCCTATATATATACCTTCACTTGAGCACCACTCTTCAGTACACAATTTCAGCATTCAACTACGATTGACTCAATAACTCTCAACACTATCACTGCTAATTGAATACAACAATGTCATTCTTTCCAATTCATCGCTATCGTGTCTTCGACGATCCATTTGATCGTTTCTTTGGTGATCAACTGGATTTCTTCGATCCATGGCGTGATTTCGATACATTTCCAACAGCTCTTGCCGTACGACCCAATGCATTTCGATGGATTAATGAACCACTAAGACTGACACATCAGCATCATCACCACACTCAACCATTAACACCAAGACCACATGCAGAGAAGTTTCGCGTTCAACTAAATGTCGCTGGATTCAATCCAGAATCGGTCAAAACTAAGGTCGAGGGTCGAAAAGTAATTGTCGAAGCTAAGCAAGAAGATCGACAACCAGATGGTGACTTCCATACTCGTGAATTTCGAAAATCCTACGAACTTCCCGAACATGCTGGTACGTCACACTTTCTTTTTAACATCATGTAGTTATACTCATCGTTGTTCTTCTTCAGATGCAACTCATTTGGCTTCATACGTAACACCAAACAACATGCTAGTCATCGAAGCACCAATAAAAAATCCTGCAGTTGAACAACGACTCGAAGAAGCGAAGAAGGATGATCAACGTTTAGCACAATTCGGAAGCTTTCGTGATCCATTCTTTGACTATGCTGGATTTTTGGGTGGATCAGACTTTCAACCACGTATTGTCGAGAAAGAAAACAATCAGAAACATCTCGAGGTTACAGTTGGCATGAAAGATTATCGACCACAAGAAATCAAAGTATCGGTTAAAAACAATGAGCTGACAGTTCAAGGAGAACATCGTCATCAAGACGCAAATCGGTCTGAACGATCGTTCTTCTTCAAATCGACAACATTACCACCAGGAACGCAGATCGATCAACTTCAATCACACTTGGGCGACGATGGTCAATTAAAAATCGAGGCACCTTACATCGAACCAAAAGAAGCTGTAAAATCCATTCAAAGCGACAAGAAAGAAGAAGCTAAATGAATATTGCAAGAAAATTCTAGACGCTTTGTATATCCCTCATTGTATTAAAGTTCCTGTTTTTGTGACTTTTGTTTCCTTGCTGAACAATAAACTAGTATGAAATGTAACGAAATTGTCTTCTTTTTCATTGAATCACTGTGCCGCCGCATCTAATGGGAAAAAAATTGAAGTACGAACAACGTTTCTCTGATAGAGCTTTGTAAATTTCAAACTGCATGAGTAGGAGAGTATAAGAAATGCATGGCATGCATTAAAATTTCTAGGATGAGCAGATAGAAAATTCATGATTTTAGCATGTTATTAGTCTTGAAAACAACGAAGTCAATGGATATGTGCTTATTTGACTAACGATGACTGAGGGTGTGAGTGTGTATTGATATATTCTGGACGCCATTAGCCACACAAAAGTCTTCATTTTTTTATGTCGGTAGGGATATAGATCGGCGGTTTTCTTGCAAGAAGCTGTACACTTATGATAAAATGAAGAACTTCGTAATGAAAGAAAAAAAGAAAGATCTCCTCAGTTTCTACAAAATGTCACAAATCCAATAGTCATGACAAAGTTCTAAATAGTTTTCAACTATGTATTCAGAGTAGTCATATGCATAAAACACTTTTGGTAACAGTGAATTCACTCAATAACTGGTTCATCAATGTCGTTAAACAATTGTTGGTGAATAGATGATTGCACCGACAGTAATGCTAAACATGTGTCTTTTGCCAGTAGTTTGAATATCCTTATATCTCAATTTTCCACAACTGCTAAATATGGGTGGGAACTTTGCCACAATTTTCGAAGACGCATGTGAACCGAAAAGCGACATGTACTATCTATCTAAGACTGTTCGAGTATTTTTACTTGTAAAACGAAAACTATGAAACCATGTTTACGCAGTGTATCTTTTTCAGTTGTTGAACGATCATAGACAAATAAAACAATACACAAGAGCGATCATCTTTCTCTCATGATGCCTAGTGTTTCTTTTAGAAAATATTCTCAATTACGGCATAGATGAAAAGCATTGGAAATGACGTTCGGGTCACTTCCACAAAAACTTCACAAATTCGTCTGGGTACATTAACAATCTCTCTTCTAAAAATAATTTCCTTATCTTATCCGTCGGTAATATGATTCAATTTGCGACAGCTGTTAGACTTTGACTAACAGCATTCAGCACCATCACCAATACCCCTAATGCTACTTCCTGATTTCTAATGAAAAAATATTCATAATAAAAGGCATTTTAAATGGGAAAATAGTAATCTACCGATTAAATTCTTCACGAATCTCTTTACTGACATAAGCTCACCATACCTGTGGGATTCTCTATTTTAACCATCTTATTATCTTTTATTGATACACACTTCAGACTTCAGACGTGAACAACAAATTTCTCTTTTTTCATCATACGCATTAACAGGCGTCTTCACTACCGACAGAAAAGAAAAATATGAGCGTCGTGGAGCGACATAGGAAAGCAGAATAGTAAAAGAAAGAAAGAAACGACGAGAATCGAAGCGACCAAGCAATAGGATTCCAGAACATTCGTGATACTTCTGCAACTATAAATTTTTCTATCATTGATTGAGTATAAAAAGAGTAGAGCATCATTGTCTTCACTAAACATTTGAATAATAAATTCTTACTCAATATTGCATTGATATTCACAACTTTAATTGAATACAACAATGTCATTCTTTCCAATTCATCGCTATCGTGTCTTCGACGATCCATTTGATCGTTTCTTTGGTGATCAACTGGATTTCTTCGATCCATGGCGTGATTTCGATACATTTCCAACAGCTCTTGCCGTACGACCCAATGCATTTCGATGGATTAATGAACCACTAAGACTGACACATCAGCATCATCACCACACTCAACCATTAACACCAAGACCACATGCAGAGAAGTTTCGCGTTCAACTAAATGTCGCTGGATTCAATCCAGAATCGGTCAAAACTAAGGTCGAGGGTCGAAAAGTAATTGTCGAAGCTAAGCAAGAAGATCGACAACCAGATGGTGACTTCCATACTCGTGAATTTCGAAAATCCTACGAACTTCCCGAACATGCTGGTACGTCACACTTTCTTTTTAACATCATGTAGTTATACTCATCGTTGTTCTTCTTCAGATGCAACTCATTTGGCTTCATACGTAACACCAAACAACATGCTAGTCATCGAAGCACCAATAAAAAATCCTGCAGTTGAACAACGACTCGAAGAAGCGAAGAAGGATGATCAACGTTTAGCACAATTCGGAAGCTTTCGTGATCCATTCTTTGACTATGCTGGATTTTTGGGTGGATCAGACTTTCAACCACGTATTGTCGAGAAAGAAAACAATCAGAAACATCTCGAGGTTACAGTTGGCATGAAAGATTATCGACCACAAGAAATCAAAGTATCGGTTAAAAACAATGAGCTGACAGTTCAAGGAGAACATCGTCATCAAGACGCAAATCGGTCTGAACGATCGTTCTTCTTCAAATCGACAACATTACCACCAGGAACGCAGATCGATCAACTTCAATCACACTTGGGCGACGATGGTCAATTAAAAATCGAGGCACCTTACATCGAACCAAAAGAAGCTGTAAAATCCACTGGTTCAGCTGATGTTGAGCCGAAGGAAGCGCCAAAACCAGTCGAAAGTGAAAAGAAAAACGGTGATAACTAATATTATGGAACAGATTCTTATGAACGTGTTTTTAATTTTTCTTGAATCACATGAATGTATGTAATTTGTCGAGTTTCTTTAGTATTCCTTTGAACGTGAATGCTCGACTTAATTAGTTTATTTCGCTGTAGTTAATTAGTACTATGAGGATGTTTTTTTGTAATTTAAATTTTTTGATTTCTTTGTATTTCAAATAAACAAGAGGCTCGGAAAGCGCATGTGTTATTCTGAGGTCTAGAATTTCGATAAATAGAACTCGGCTTTCTGAAGTCAGTGGAATAATAATGAATCTGGTTTGATGAGTGAAAAAGGTATACGAAGGTTTTCTGAAAGTTCTCACAAAAATATTTCATATCTGAATGTGAAACGTGTAAAATATTGTGGAGAACAGTTCAAGAATTTACGTATTAGTGGTTCATCAATGGTTAACATTTGAAGTTCGAAGTGGGTTATTAGTTAATTCTAATTAATTAATGTCCTTGTGAAAAAACGGACAGTAGTATTTTGTAAAATCTGTAAATGCTTGTTTACCCTTCCTGGCGGGCTACCAGAAGAATGAGTGCAAAACAATCTTCTCCATTGTATTTAAACTTGAGTCGGTGCGTAAATATCGAAAATCTAGTATTCAATTTCGGAAAGAAAGGGAGTCACTCAGCGACTTGATGCTACCTTTTAGTCACATCCAGCAGTAACAGTATAAACATATAAAAAACTTGATCTTTTTTCTACCCATAAGAGTTTGATGGTTTATGCTTTTTCTTAACCTATACCTTGAAACTAGTACAAAGATTACGTTTCTACCTTTTCTCTCGATACATCAACTTAGTTATCGCTAGAATACTGTGAAATATCACGGAATTATGCGAAATTCGCCAGTTTTCTTGGATAAGACCTAGAATTTAGAGAAGTTCTGGGAGTTTTCGAACTAGATTGTATTTTATCATCGACAATCATAGCTGAATGCTTCGAAAACTCCCAAAGTTTCTCCAAATTCTGAGTCTAATCTCAAGAAAACAGATAAAATGTTTCATAATTCCGAGATACTTGACAGTATTCTAGCGATAACTAAACTGAGACATCAATAGAAAAGGTAGAAACATAATTTTTGTTCTAGTTTCAAAGTATGGATTAAAAAGAAGTTTAAACCGTCACACTCCTTTAGGTAGAAAAAAGATCAAGTTGTTGATTTGTTTGTACCGTTTCGTCCGAATGTGATCAAAAGGTAACATTCTTTTTTTTTGTATGATTCATTGCTAAAACACGGTCATTAGTAGTGGCGAAAACCGAGAATCTATCAACAAAAGCTTTCCACTAGGTGCTTCGAATATCGAATTTTATTAGATGTTCGAAATAGTGATAGTTCTGACTGTGGGGATGCTCCATGGTACTCAGCTCTCATGATGCTACTTTGACAAAGCAAAGTGCATTTATCTTGAATGAGAGGTGAATTAATTGTGACATTGATGTCCTTAATTATTGTGGTATCAGAACGATATTCAACACCAGTTTGAAACAGTTTTTCATAAAACAATTTCAAAATTTCCCCATTTGGTACCATCCGTTGGGAAAGTGTTAAGAGTTTCAAAAATAACATATGTTGAACGCAATATTTTTATTTCGCTAGTTTTATGTTGAATATTGAAAATTCATTTTCGAAATCTGTTGCATTGGCAGACAAGATGAGATAAATCTAGGTAATTCAATGTGCTATCTTTATTCATGACTTGATTATGAACAGTTGTAAATCTTAATGCACTTTGTATATTATAGCATACTACGGCTTGAATATTATGCTTGATAAGAACGGTTAACTTTGAAATAAACGGTGTGTAAATTTCCTCATAACATGCAGTCATCTTTTTGCATTTAACACACATTTTTAGTAAAATTAACTGTTGATGTAGATAAGATCAATTTTTTACAGATCTTGACGTGTGCATCTATTTAATGATGTCTCTAAAAAAATAGCAAGCATCTGTGTTTCATAAACACGATAGAAATTCAAGCAGCAGCCACAACTTAGAAAGTAAGTGACTCGTTTCAAGTTTCAAGGAGAATTTTGATTGATTTTCAACTTGTCATGGAGTATACACAATAGAAAAATAATTCAATTGATTCAAATAAAATATCTTCTCTAATTATAAACATAAATTTGATTAATCAATGTTAGTATTTATTTTGTGCCTTCACATCATAAAAAATTATTTACCAAAATTTCATATGAAAACCACAAAGATTCGGAATGAACATTAAAGTATTTTCAAGTTTTCTGACTTGAGTGTGCTCTAGTATGAAAGTTGGAATATATAATAGATCTGCGAAGAAATCCTTTCTTAGCTATGTCTTATCGTAAAAGATAAATCCAGCGAATTTTTGAAATTATGACCTTTTTCTTTTAAAAGACTATATTTCAGTCAGTTTTCACGAATGTATCAATTCGAGAGTAGTTCTAAAACCTACTATCAACTATTCCAGTAATTTGAGTGAGATATAATAATAATGCCTCCATATCATTCTAGTCTATGCAAACACTTTCTGGACAAATTTCAATTCATCATTATATTGAAACCGAGGTGCGACGTCTATAGCTTTCTTATTCCCTGTGCACATAAAAGACATAGATAACACTTTGTGTGCATGATTATAAAAAATGTTCTCTTTGATAGAATTGAATCGAAGAAAACAATGGAAGATAGTAAAAGGAAAAGTGACTGTCAAACAGTACAAACAAAATAGACACTGTCACACTGATGGATGATAGACGTCATAGAAATTCCTAGAACATTCTAGATGATAATTACCTAGTGCATGTCGCGCATATAAATAGCCGTCAATGTTTTGAATGTATTCATTGCATTAGACAACCAAATTTATTTAATATAAACTCTTACAAGGTTAGTTAACAATGTCGTTATTTCCAATTCATCGTTATCGCCTCTACGACGATCCGTTCGATCGTTTCTTTGGTGATCAACTGGATTTCTTCGATCCATGGCGTGATTTCGATACATTTCCGACTGCACTCACCGTACGACCCAATGCATTTCGATGGATTGATGAACCATTGAGACTGACACATCAGCATCATCACCACACTCAACCATTAACACCAAGACCACATGCAGAGAAGTTTCGCGTTCAACTAAATGTCGCTGGATTCAATCCAGAATCGGTCAAAACTAAGGTCGAGGGTCGAAAAGTAATTGTCGAAGCTAAGCAAGAAGATCGACAACCAGATGGTGACTTCCATACTCGTGAACTTCGAAAATCTTACGAACTTCCCGAACATGCTGGTACGTTACACTTTCTTTTGAACATCATGTAGTTATACTCATCGTTATTCTTCTTCAGATGCAACTCATTTGGCTTCATACGTAACACCAAACAACATGCTAGTCATCGAAGCACCAATAAAAAATCCTGCAGTTGAACAACGACTCGAAGAAGCGAAGAAGGATGATCAACGTTTAGCACAATTCGGAAGCTTTCGTGATCCATTCTTTGACTATGCTGGATTTTTGGGTGGATCAGACTTTCAACCACGTATTGTCGAGAAAGAAAACAATCAGAAACAACTCGAGGTTACAGTTGGCATGAAAGATTATCGACCACAAGAAATCAAAGTATCGGTTAAAAACAATGAGCTGACAGTTCAAGGAGAACATCGTCATCAAGACGCAAATCGGTCTGAACGATCGTTCTTCTTCAAATCGACAACATTACCACCAGGAACGCAGATCGATCAACTTCAATCACACTTGGGCGACGATGGTCAATTAAAAATCGAGGCACCTTACATCGAACCAAAGGAAGCTCAAAAATCACTTGAAGGAAAAAATGCATTAGTATGAAACATGATTTTTCTTACAAAATTGTTTGTGTTTGTTGCGTACGATATTAAAAAAGGGCTTGATAAAATAGAAAAAGAAAATGGATAAGCTACACATTCATAGAAAATGGAATGCTCTTAGTTTCTGCATGAGTTAGACCGAAGAAAATTGTGTGGTTTCGAAGTGAAACGAAGGTTTAAATAGTGCCATGCAGGTTACTATTTATGTTTGTTTTAGAGTTCGCTTAGCTTTTTTATGAGTGACATGGTAACGCAAGTTCGTCACTGGTAAGCAATTATTTTGATGTTCGAAGGACTCAAATCTGGGTAGAACTTTTCTTCATTTGATGTCATAAGTACGATCAGGTGAAAATTTGGGTTGAAATCTTGGAAGGTATTTGTTTTTCGCCTAATGAGCACACACCAGTTACAATGTGTATTGAATTTTGATACTTTGCAGTTGAATAGTTATTTCGGATTTTTCTACGCATGAATATGATGGATTGATCGCAAATTGGATTTTAACGAATATGCGGAATAAACGTTTTGAAGAGGAATACGGGTTTGTGATAGATAAATCGTTTTATATGAGAAACCTTGTTTCGGCAATATTTGAATTCTTCAGAAATGATTCTGCACACTGCATTCTGTGTTTACAATTGTAAAACACAAATATTTATATTCTGTTTGAAAAGATTATGCTTGAAAATCTGTCCCCGTCTACAGGAAAAATATTCTTAATATCTTCTATTCGGCTTTTTTTTATTTTTGTTTTATGAAAATATTTCAACATGCCTTTTTATTAAAATCGGCATAAATCATATTCGTTCTTTTTTTGTTTTTATGACAATATTAATAACAACAAGAAGATTGTAAGTAGTCGGTTTACAAAACAAGAAATTTATTTTGCTTTTTCGATAATGATAATTATCATTGATGTTCAATGTTCTTCTGTTGCTATTGCCTTTTTCAATTAATTTAACGATGTTGAACTTCGAATACTCGTATTTGATGGTCAGTATAACCAGCAAATAATGTTTGTCCATCGGCTGACCAAGCCAATGATGTACATTGTTTTTCTGATTTGACTTCATCAGCAACTGTTTTCGTTTCCAAATCCCAGATTTTTATCGATGAGCCACTTGCTAGAAAAGTGAACAAACAAAGGAATAGCATAAAAGAAAGCTTCAAGTTCAGATTTTTTTGCTTTACCAGCACAAAGCCAATAACGATTTGGTGAAAAACATAATGAATTAATAATATCACCACTTTCAAGAGTATACAAATGTTTTCCATCGTTAAGATCCCATAACATAGCTTTACCATCGCGACCACCGCTGGCACACAATGAACCGTCCGGCGATACTGTAACAGTATTCAAATATGAATTATGACCATAATGATTTGTACGTAGTTTGCAATTGGTTAAATTCCAAACCTTGAATTAGATAAATGATCACATCGTAAGATCAAGAGAACAAGATAATAGATTTACTTTGACAAGTTTATCCCAACCAGCTGATACAATGAGTGGATCCTTTTGATTTGGACTGAAACGGACACATGATACCCAATCAGTATGATTGTCATCGACAATTGTATATTTGCCTAAATAGAAAATAAATGATACATTTCGTTTAGATTAAAACGTTTCTTGACGTACATTGTCCGACTGTATTCCATAATTTTATTGTTTTATCACGACTACCGCTAACAATTTGTCGATTATCAGCCGAAAAAGCAACACTTAAGACATCTTTTTTATGGCTAACAAATTGTCTCGTGCTTGTACCAACCGATAAATCCCAGAGACGTAATGAACTATCCCATGAACCACTGACAGCAAAGAGACCATCACTTGATATAACGACGTCAGAAACAAAATGTGAATGACCTCGTAATGCTTTACTCGGTACACCACATGATGGATTTTCACTAGTTGGATCGTGTTGATTATTTAATTGCCATATTATGATAGTTTTATCTCGTGATGCTGATAGAACTATGTCAGGAAATTGAGGTGTTGTTGCAATTTGCGTTACCCAATCATTATGTCCTACGAGAACGCCTTTTAATGAAAGATGTTCATTCGACATTGTTTGCTGTTTTTTCAATTCTTCTACTGTTTAACAAGAGATGGAGAGAGATGTGAAAGTCTAAAACAAAAGGGAAAAGATCATAAAAAACGTTAAATACTACACTAGTCAACAGAACAAATAAACAATATATTTCCAGTGACTATTGCTTTGGTTTACATACGATAGATCCGATAGTTACATTAGCCAATCAATAAATGAATTACTCGGATCATTCATCATATGAAAACATATACATTTCCGAGAATAATGAAATTCATTTTTGAAAGTTTTGTACTAGAAAAACATTAAAAAACGTTTTTTTTTCATACAACCTATGAAAAAAATTTTAAACAAAATATTTGTTCGTCTTCACTAGATGTCACTCGTGTCTGAATAACAGAAATGCTTTGTTATAAAGAAAGAAATTTATTCTACTAACTAAACAGTATAACTGATACTGTATAAGTATGGTTGTATGCAACGAGAAAAAGCATAGAATTGGCGTCAATCTTCATTCAAATGTCTGCTCAGTCAACGAATATTTCTTATCAAGAAACTGCTTGAACGAGGATAGCTGATAGTTTGGACGATAAGGTTTAAATTCAACTTTTATTCAAGCTAGATCATCATACTAAGCTTCCATCGAATTGAGAAAACTATTTTATTCAATATTTTTTACTTTTTCTCTACTCTATAGGGCGCTACCTTTTGTTATTGGTTTTGAAACTTGAAATTCAACTTCAGAAGCATCTATAGCTATTAACTCAATAAGATTCAAATTATTTATTTTAAATCCAACAGACTTCATTATAAAATCACAGACGAAGGATGTTTCAATACGGCTTGATTCTTGGCAAAGATTTTTGTTGTAGACTTTACTATAATAAAATTCGTTTTTCTAAATGTTGTACCAGTTGAAATAATCTCAAACACTTAAGATTATAGTTTATTGAATGTTGAACAGAAAGAATAAAGTCAATTCATGATATGTTTCTGAGCATTTATACAAAATATTTTCAATTTGTAACGAAAATTCACTTACTAGCGAAATTTTTTATTATGCTATTCGCGCATGGAGAAGAAGCGATTATGCCGTACTTCAGCGTGCTGCATGTAGTTCCGAGCTATGGTATGAATATCCTTCAGAACGTTTTCTGTATGTCAAATCTACTATTGATCTGTTTTGCATTATATTAGGGAGAATCCAGCCTGTGTAAATCTATCTGATAATAAACCCTAAATACTTCGCCTTACTTTACATTTCAATTGCAATGAAGTATTTGAACTTTATAGTTAGAAAGACTTACATAGACTGGCCTCTCACTATTACACCGTAACACAGATTATTAGAAGACTCAGAAATATCGAAAACGTTCTGAAAGATAAATTTGACAATGCCCTGAAGTACAGGGCGTACAACAAATTACGCCATTTTCGTTTTCCCCTCATTGTGCCAACGTGTATCGATATTTCAGAATGCAATGATTGTCAGTATCAACGATGTATGAATTTCATGTAGAAGTATCGAATTCAGTATTATTACAAATGTCAAAAGAACTACTATGTATGTATGTCGACATTGGCAATACAAACTTTAGAATTTGACACAGAATGATTTATGTATGAAATCATCTGATGTGGAAAACTAGTGAAAGATCACTTAGTTTCTTAAAGAATTGAAATAAGAGCAACTATTCTATAGTTTGATGAAGATCGTTTAGATTAATTCTATTATTTAGATACAATTACTATGCTAGATAGGGAAGAAACTGTAAGTATAGATATTCTCTGTTTGAAAACTTGATAAACTTATTTTTATTGGCATCCATATGTAATGGTAAATCATTGTAAGTTTCGAAGTTTATACTCCAGTCTCTAATAACAACTTTTACGATATGAAAAGAATATATTCATCCGTGAAACATTGATCAACATCTTAAATCTAGAATTTTATTATAAGAAGTAGATGTAATTAATGCTCGCTTTACACATATTTATTAAGACTTTTTAAAATAAAAATGCAACTCGGATTCTTTTTCATAGACTAACATACAGAATCTTGTTAAGGATCTCTATGGATGCACAGCTATAAAATCTTATATCTTTCAAACATGAATATATTCATTTATTGTAATAGGATGTACTAATTCAAATTCGGAACAAAAATTATAGTTGTTATCCTCTCGTGTATTTATATTCATATATCTTTTAACGATCGTGCTACTCTCCGAGACAGTCTTGGTATATTTCAGTAATTTGGCTTTTGTGTTTAATTAGTTTTGAGAGAAAAATTTTTTCAATCAATCATTCTAGAAAAAAAATGTCGAGATTGAATTTAGTAGTATAAAATCAACGAATGCATTGTTTAAAAGATTTGAAGTAATATCATGTAGACCTAAAGTATCATTATGATTAGAATATTACATGAATTGATTTGTTCTTTTCCAAGTTTCATGAAAATGCTTACGTGAATAGTCCATATTTATTCAGTATAAACACTGGTATGACCTTAAATTTGCTGAAAGATCTTTATTAGATTCTATTATCACTATGAAAGTATTAAAAAATGAAAGTAGTTTAATATGCGATTATCTCTTTGGAAGAAAAATCGAGATCGACTAGCCAAGACTATTCGTCAACTTAGTCAATGCTGTTTTTTATCGTCTTATGTTTATTGTGTGAGTCCCAAATTAGCTTTTCTCAGAAATTTCTTCCCTCAGATTATCACTGATAAATTTTGATACCATGTCGTGATATCTATTGGAAATATTATAAAAGTTAAATTTCATTTCGAATCTTTGCACAGAGAACGAGCTTACTTGTAAGACTTGACTTGTTGCTACTATTTTATTTGATAGCTCTTATATAAAAGTGTCTCTTTTTTCAGTGGTCCTTTCTAACAGAAAAGTCGATGTTCTCAGGTTAGAATAGCAAATATGGAACGGTTTTCTTGAAATCTTAATCAACGGACGTTATTGAATTAGTTGAATGATATTTACTCTCTTGTGGAAAATAAAATTTTTCGTATCTCTGCGAGTAATCAAAAGATAAAAATATGATTATTTTCATATAAGAAAACTTAGAGTATAGCCTAGATTTATTGTAGGTTATTCGTACTTCGTTGAAGTCTATATGATGCGTATGGTTTCGATTTAACAAGCATTGAATCAACTAAAAGATATTCCTCATCATGTGTCTCATGATTTTCTTTTTGCAAAGAATGATTGCTTGAATTCATATTCCTTAATCGTACACCAAAAAAAAACGAAGATAATTAGAATAAAAAACAGTCGTCAGAACTGCTGTTCAGTATTGAAGTATTTTTCTTTATAATTTTTTTCACGCTCCAAAACACCCTAATCATTTATTATTAGGTCTTTAAATAGATATTTAAGACGGAGTTTAGCAGATTCAACACACATCATTTACACTTCATAATTCGGCAATAATGCGCTTTTGTTCGATTCCATATTTATCCGTATTTACGAGATAATCATACGCATGGATTGTTTGACGATTTTCAGAATAAAACAACTGTATACAGTCGCATGCGAAACAGCATTTAGTATTGCACACTACAGTTATAAATATCCAAGAACAGTGCCATCGACATATCTCATATATTTTATTTAAATAACTTTGGATTGATTTTTTTCAATAAAACTTTTTTCTATTACATACGAACGCGTACACATTACATAAAGTTTACGAACATTGCCACAGAAAAATTAAATATAGTGAAAGAAAAAAAAAACTAAAGGATTAATAAATGTAAATTAAAAAGAAAAAGAAAATAATAATTTCATACATCTCGACTGAATTTTTTTTTCGAAACCAAAACGTATTTACTAAGGATCTTTTTGAATGTAATATTATGTGTGCTTTGTTTGCTGCTTCTGTTAACATATATAAAATCAATGCGCAAAGAATAAACCCTGTAAACATGGTTCACATAGAATAAGAAATAATTTAGAGCTCATCGAGTTTTATATATTGTTCTCTTGCTTTTTGTTCTATCTGACAACAAAAAAAAGTATTAATTATGGACGGGGATAAGAATGGGATGTATGAAAGAAACAAAGAAAACAAATAATAAGGAAAAATATTTTGAGTTCAACGTATGGTAAGGAGCTTTGACTAGATTCATGATTAGCAAAACGAGATTTCATTTCATCCATTCGTAACATCATTCGAATGCCGACGATGACAACGAAATGATAAGCCTTGTTTAAAATATTCACCTATACGAGTAAATGGTATTGAACCACATTTGCCAACGGGTCCAATTATAGCACATAATGGTAAAAAGAAAAACATTGAAAACACCCACGATGTAAGCACTAGAATAAATAATTTCGATCATACTTTGTTTTAAAAGAAACATATTCAACAAATAGTACTGAAATATATCAGATAGAAACTAGCCTTTCTCCTATAAGCTGTAATGAAGACTAGCCAAAAAATTCTCACAGATAGTATATGAATTGGTTGATAATTAATGAAAAGTCGTATAAGAATAAAAACTTCTTTACAACTTGCTATTTTTCATAAGTTGACAATTACAACAATGATTAAAGGAAAACTATGCAATTAAATAGATAGAATCAAATATCTATGCTTGATTAACAGAGAGTTGTAGCATTGAGTCTGATCGATCTCTTCTTTAACTTTAGTTCTAACAAGTTTCTGTTTTTCCATGAGCTTAAAAGAGATTGAAATCATTTTTTTCACACATACTTATTGTCATTAAAAATTGCCCCATTTGTCTAAAAGCAGTAAGCGATGATAAGGTCATTGAAAATCCTGCTGCAAATGTTGTAAATGCAGCCATAAATACAGCTGAACCAACTCGTGATATGGATTCTGTTACTCGTGTTTCACGTTCGATTTGTTGCTGTTTGTACGCTAAACGGTAGGTACTAATTTCTAGAAATTCAGAATATAGACAATTACAATGATTTCTTTTTCTGTTAAGAAAAGTGATTAATATCTTACTAGGTGGGGTTCGTATTTCAACATTCGTATTCGATTCTGTTGACATTGATACTGATGAGAAATAACATTGTTTTATTTTTTCTCGTTCATGATCAATATCTGTTGAATCTGTATGAATGTAACCGACACCGAAATGAACAACGAAATCTACTGAAAGACCAACAGACATGATAACAATGATAGCTTCAACTATTCCTAATTCCCATTTTAATGCAGCAAATATTGCGACGCTAACAGCTAAAATAAAAAATGATTTCATAAAACAAAGAAACAAAAGAAAAACCAAAAAGAGAAAATCATCGTTACCGATTGCGAAAGTAATTGTAATTAAAGCATAGAATGCAATGAATAAATTGCCTGACGTAAGAAATAGTACAAGTAATGCAATGCCGAGTGATGCTATTAGAGATGAATAAGAACCGACAAGTAATTCACGTTGTACACCATAGAATGCAAAACCAGGCGACGAAAACCATGCATGTTGTAAATGTTTTGGTGCATGCTGTTTTATATATGGATCGAAGAAATTTTTCACTTTGAAATAATATGTATTGTAAGAATCATAATCTGTCTGATTAAGAGCACCTGAAAAAAGAATCAAATAGAATACATTAATTATTCGATTTAAATATTAATGAGAACTATTATAATTAGTAGGGATTTTGCGATTTTATATTATTTGAAACGATCATAGAATGGAATTCATTAGTATCTAGAGCTACATGCAATCTTGATAGAAAAGTATTGTTCGATATTTCATGAATTTTTAAGCAAATCATTTTATACTCGGTATCTATTCGAGATTAGTTGAAATGAAATAATTTAGATAAGTGCTGCTTTCCGACTAAATAGATTAGATAACATCTAGTGTAGAGATCTTTTTGTAATACGATAGAAACTAATTCTTGAATCGTTCTTTTCAGATCGGCATCACATTAGATTAGCTGAGGTCATAAATGAGACTAATAGACGGAAAAAAAAGTTATCACGACAGAAATCAAGAGAATACAAACAATATCACGCACATCTACACTAGTGTCTCGAGACAGCATTGATGAAAGATAAATACACGTACACGTCTGAATGACATCGGACACATCTCTAATGTCTCGGACATGCAATGTTTCAATTAGTCTGTCTAATTTTCTAATATAGAAAGATTGATTTAATTTTGAATGGATGACTTTAATAAGTCAAGTTTCTATATGCGCATGCATATTGATGTTTTCGACTTTTGCCAATCACAATGCCACATAGATCATGGTTTTCTATTGTTATTATATTTGAGAGGAACAATAGAGTTTGATGTGTTTACAATGTTCGAACCCTATTGATTCTTGCTCCGATAAATTTAATGAAATTTTCTAATTGGAATCAATAGAAAATGTAAATCCCCTTGTCTCAATAGGTTTGTTTTTGTTGATTGCATTCAATGGCTAGTCGATCATGCAAATTTTACAGGGAAATAGAATCCATTTGATTTTTAATTTATAATAGTCAAATCGCATCTATATCTATTAAATGTCGATCACAATTAATCAACATTTCCTCGATAATATTACACTAAACAGCAGAGATGCAATTCCATCACAAATAATGAGTTTTATCATGTGTGTTTTGATTGGTATACGGAGGGCTTTCTCGAAGAGTAATTCGAATTACATAAAATGTTTTTTTGTTTTCATCCTCGGCTATCATATCGATTGTTTTTAAGTGAACATGTCATAGTAATAAACACCTATTATCATTTTTCAATAGAAAAAACTATTCTTTACCTCGAATAGTAATTATAACAGCAAATGGCCGAACACCTCCATCAATCGGCGATGGCTTATCTGGTAGAACAGCCCAATTAATGGAACGTTGTTTTTTAAGTTGTCGTTCGCAAAAATCTTCTGGTACATTGTTAGCGCCAGCTACACCAGTTAAGCATTGCATAGCTGTTTTTAAAGCCGAGCGATGATACTCTTCCGTCAGTGCATCACGTACCGTTTCATTTAATGAACTACGTATTTCATTGATATCATAATTACGTTTGATCTAGAATTATTAATTAAAAAAAAATATACATATATTTAAAAAAAATAATATAAAACTTGTCATTGTCAATATTGTCTTTATCTTTTTACATACCTGCTCTTTGTAATATTTTTCTAAAGTTTTATTAAATAATTTTCTATAATTTGAATAAATAATGATTGGACTGGTTGTATTATTTAATTGTTTTCTACCAATTTTACTTAAAGTTGTATTAACTTTTTTCGGATTAAAATCAATATAATCCTCTGCATCAGATTGATCATTTTCAATCTTATAATCAATGGTTCGTACAGTCTCACGAACAAGAGATTGTATTAAACTTTGATTTGTTTGTGCTAAATATTTAATCATATTTAAATGATTTGTTTTCGATATATTTTTCTTAGCATGGTCATCGAGTATTTTGGCAATTATGATTGTGTCGGTCGTGAGCTAAAACACAATCATCGTTCTGTTTGAAAATTATTTCAATAGAAAACAACATTACTTCATAGAATGTTTCAAAATCTTTTTCTAAATCATAATTTGAACCAAATAGATCTGCTCGTGTACCTAGATGTGTTATGAAACGTTTGAAAAATTCTAATGTTATTTGACGTTCTAAATGGATAGGCATCAGATGAAGATGACCACGATCATTCATATCGAATATATATCCATCATCAATATCACGTATACCGAATATAAATGATACGGCTGGATATGCAAATAAACGTTTTTCTTCTTTCGAATAACCATTGAAAATATTTTTCATAGAAAATTCATAGATTTCCATGGGATTGTCTTTTAGAAAGAATGCAACCTTTTGCGTAGATGGAACTTGTAATTTAGGATAATGAAAAACACCAACAAGACCTTAAACAGAAAAGAATGATGAATAAGAAAAATTGTGTCAAAATCATTCACCTAAAACACCCATCGGAAGAAAGAGTAACACTAATAAATAACGTAGATTGATAATGATAAGCGGCATGAAATGACCAAAAATATAATTTCGAATATCTCGACATATGGTTGCAAGACGCCGACATAATTTTGCTGATGAACTACTTGCTGACGTATCGACAACATTCGTCAATCGTATTGAAACTATACGGGATACAATGTTTTGAATATATTTTTCATAAATAATCTTAAAGAAAAATAATTCCAATTTTGTCAAATCTTCCATATAATGTATAGATAAATAGATCGTAACTTACGGCAAAAGCTGCAATAGCTGTAACGGTTATAACAAAATAGAGTAATATACATGTTCCAGTAAAAACTCCAAAAACTTGTACAAATGAAATATTTGTTAACATATTGGTAAAAAATGCAGCTGATGTGGTAAATGATGTAACAAACATAGATGAAGCCGCATGTTTTAATGTATTGGCCATGATTTCAGATAATGCTTCTTCACTCAATAATAATCTTCTCATTTCTTCCGGATCATGTAGTAATGTTAATCTATGACGTGCTTGAAATGCATTAGATGGCATTTTTAATTTAGTTCTTTTAGTTTGTTTTTCATCATTCATGTCATTTAATGGAATGTTTACATCTATGTAAAGAAAACCATAATCAACTTTTCGTATAATGAAATCGATGAGTGTAACCTCAATATAGAAATAGAATAATGTATGCACATATATACATATCTTACAATATTGTGATTAGTTTAAGATGTCATATGCATGGTAATGTTTCAAATCCGGAATGTCTTTTACAATATATATGTATTAAAGAAAATTAGAAAAACAAGTCTGAAGAAAGGTATCAACAAGTCAAGCCCTTTTCTTTTAATAATCTCAAATGAGACTTCAATGCCTTGAAATGAATCCATCGTAAACTTTGATAATCAAGGGTGCTGCTCAACTTATCTATCTCGTCGTTGACAAACGAGTTTCAAAAATCGATCTAATATCATTCGGTTATGATTTTTTGTTTAGAAAATTTTCCAATTTAAACATCTACCTAGTATCAGTTATTTGAAGTATAGTGTCATACTCTCGGAATAGTATTTCAATTGAGATCAAATAAATTGGTCATTCCATAGATAGACGATATCGTTATCTTTGAGTGTCCATTTTTAGTAAATGATACAAAATATACGAATGTCCGACGACTAGACATTGTCATGTGTCAAATTTTCGAATCGAACGATGAACTCTGCATGGAACGAATATCAATAGGATGATTTCTAACTTGAATTATTGATTTAAAATCATTTTTCTCGAAATAAACATCTTACCAATTTGTTGCCTATCTTGATGTTTTCTTAACCATTCAACTTTTTCTTGATCCCACGTATCGAAAAAGACAAATATATCATCACAACCAATACCAATCAATATAAATGCTGACATTAAATTCATAAATGGAAATATCGGTATACGATAAATAATGCGATAAATAAAAAAACTGACACCAATCGATAAGGCTGCACCAACAACAATAATTAAAGCTATTGAAACACTTCGCAGATAGAGCACTGTTATACCAATGATTAACGCTGTTGCAATTAAAACAAGCAGCATATCTTGAAAACAAGAAAATCACGATATGATAACTCAAAGAAAAAAAAAGAATAAAATCATTCACCTTCAGATATTCTTGCCATAGCAGCTCGTTCTCGAATGTTAGCAAAATTTAATGCAATTAATTTAATGAATTTATCTTGATATGTTGGTATTTGTCTTTTGCCAGCAAAATATTTTTCAAATAAGTCAACTAATTCTTGTCCCTTATGAATAGGTATCATTAAAACAATTTGTTCTGTTTCATTTTGACATTGATATTTACATTGACAATATTTGTGGCAATCATTGATTGTATAGCCTTGATTCGAACATGATTTTTCAAGATAACTATGTTGGAAATCTTTCATACAACCACGTTCTTCACAATACTTTCTTGAGTATGGTTGCCGTCTTAAACACATAATTTGATCACGTGTACGATTATATTTTATACTTTTATAATTCGATATAAATATCATTGACAATGATACTTTGGAATGATTTTTCGACTGTTGAAAATCATTGATAAATTTTTTATCAATAAAATGATCAAATATGAAACGAGTTATATTTTTATAAAAGCACGTATGACGCAATGCTGTATAAACAGCTTTAACTTGTTCTTGATGTGAATAATGACCAGGTTGATGTTCTAATATGACACGATTAAGAAACATTTCACTTAATGGCACATCCATATAACCGTTTAAATAATAAGGTAAACATGTATGAATGATTGTACGAAAACGTTCAACATCGTCGTTTGTTATGAATTGGCAATCATTTTTTGATGAATATAAAGCAACAAATGTTGCTAATGAAAGACTAGGTGTACTATCTAGTAAAAGAAGATGCTTGAATTTTTTTTCCCATTGACATATTGATTGTAAGTGCTCGAGAGAAAGTAAATCATCCGTTGGATTTGTACGTTGAACATAAAATTCGATCATACCATCACGGCCTTGAACATAATATAGATGTGATGAAAATTTTCTATCAAGAAAGCCTATTATCGTATGGAAACAAGATATTAGATTCGCATGTTTCAGATGAGTTTAGAGATCATTGAAATCATCACATTCATCACTTTCTCGAAGAAATCGAAGTGGCCATTTATAGAGTGCAAAAAAACAAACAGAAAACTTTGGTAACATGTCTTCTGAGGAATTATGTCGCCTGTCCAGTAATGAGATTATAATTCTATTATTTTGTGCTGTTGAATCAATAACGTGGTAAGTTTGATAATCGAAAAAGTTCAATTTTGTTAATTAAACATATTTTTCTTTTGTCAATAAACATGACATATAATGCAAAATCCTCACACAACAGGAAATAGTGAAGTAGATCATTCTCTAACAAGAGATATATTTTCCAGCTCTTCAAAATCCTATTCCGTTGAACTAGATTCAAATCATGAAATATATTTCTGATAAAGTCTTTGTTAAGTTGTTCACTCTGTCAAATAGTCACAAGAGCAATCCAACGCAGAAATGTCGAGTCAATCTATTCATATGATCAATGTATTCGAAACGCTAACATTCTATTTTCGATACTTGTTTCATTAACGACTTTGCGGAAATCGCCATGGGAGTTAAAAGATTAATATAAAAGAATATTTCTCATGTAAGAATGAAAGATTGTCAGTGCAGTCACCATGGGGTTTGAATGTCGAATATATATTTATGCTAGTTCTTTAGTGTCATTATACTAATACAAAATTGTTCGAGTGAAAAATCTGCAACATGCTATATTTATTTTTCAAGGACAAATAATCACAAAAAAAACGATTAGTTGCAACTATTTATGTTTTTCGACTTAAAAAGTTCATTTCTTTTCTATTTCAGTTAGTACTCTAGTCGTTCGTTTTCATGTTGGTATTCTCTTATGAATTTTCTCTTGAATATATTATAGTTTTCGTCGTTTAACACAAGTTTTCATCTAATTGACAAATAAATCGTTTTTACACATCGATTGGATGTTCAATGAGATACGAACAACAGTTATCCTTTTTGATCCCAATCAAACATATTGATATTAATCAGTTTGCACAAGTATAGCTTCATTATTTGAAGTTTAAAATGTCATTTAATGTACGTACCATGCTAGTTACAAATCATCGATTATATTATTATCACTATTATTTCAGATATTTACTTGAGTATTAGTAAAAACTTGTTTATTTACAACATACATGAATGCATATCAAGCAGTCCATTTTCAACGAAGTATTAAAAATATTCAAGAGCATTTTTATTGACGATGATCAGCGTCATTCTCCTCATCGCTCGAGGGAACTAGATAAAAACGAGTTGGATTCCTATCAATCTCGGCTCATTTGAAAGTAATCCTGATGACTTTGATGGTTGATTTCAATGCAGTTGAGAAAGGATGCGAAGTCTCATTCAAAACCTTACAGTGATAGCTTTACTTCAAAAAAAAAAAAGAAAAAATATATGTTCACACAAAGGATGCATCGTTCAGGGATTTAAAGAAACAGCGCAGTGGCACTGAAGTAATATAACGGGAAAAAA
The DNA here is from genome assembly GCA_900239685.1 of Rotaria macrura. Taxonomy (NCBI): domain Eukaryota; kingdom Metazoa; phylum Rotifera; class Eurotatoria; order Philodinida; family Philodinidae; genus Rotaria; species Rotaria macrura. The sequence goes on from OENT01000005.1 coordinate 252,671, forward strand.
ATGTTTGATGCATATCTAATCGATAAATTAGAGCAGATGCTTTCATTATTTTCAATACATGATTTTAATTAAATGTGAAATCTTTTCATTTTCTTACTGAAAACATAGCATTTCATTAGTGCATTCGACCGAAACTCAATTAATAAATGCAATTTTTTTCATCTTCTCGATATGAAATTCTTGAGAGAGATGAAAGTTTTTGGACTGTAAGAACGTCATATTTGTTTTTTATTGCATATCTATGGTTATGACAAGAGTTTAGAAACATCGAAAGTAGACTACTTTGACTGAAGACATGTGATAGATATTGTCTACACAAATGAACTACATTGATGCGATTATGCAACACAATGTTAAATACAGATGAATAAAATTGAAAATCAACACATGTAAAATTTTAGTATCTTTCGAAATATTTGTCAGAAATCAAGTAGCTATGATTCAACAATATAAATCTGTTCAACTTGAACAAAATTTGACAATGTCTAGAGGAAGCTTTAAGTAATTCCTCAAGTTCATTTTAATAGATAAATACATGGAGATTTATGATACATAGGTAATCATTTGATATTTTATTATTAGAATAGCTTACATAAGAAGAATAGGACACTGTTAAAACCATCGTAAAAACTTATATTCAAAATTATTTTTCTTTTTTTCTCTCTCAAAGGTATGGCTTATCTTTGCGATAGATTTCAACGAGTTGTTTATAATCGAATTTCACGTATCAAGTTATGTCAAACAAAGTATTCATGTCAACGTAATCATTCAGTCTTCTATAGAATTTTGATATATTGAATTTAAAATGATTGTTAAGAATGTCAATATTGTGCTTTTTGTACTTCTATACTACTTGTCAATCTTGTTGAAGTTAAGCTCGGAATGATACAGAAAAAAATACTTGATTTCGATAAATAAACTCATTTCAGTGACAAATAATATTATCTACATAAATCGAAATCTTTTTATCTCCATACTTTTAGTAAAATAATATCCCACCGAAATTATAGTTGTCTTTGTAAATAGTATCTGCCTGTTTTTTTTTGTCATAACGACGACAATATTTTTAGAATTATAATCTTAAACATAAAGTGTTGTATTACCTGTTCGTCCTCGATACTTTTCTTCAAGTAGATATGCATACGGTCGAAATAGATCGAAGGGTAATCTAGCTGATTGATAATTACTTCGATTGAATTGTGGTAAATTTTTAACGAATTCCAACACAGTTATATTGATCCTAACAAAAGACGTATAATGTCAAATAGAAAAGCTAATTAAAAAACAAAACAAAAAAGTCCAAAGACAAACATACATTTTATCATCAACGTATTTTATGATTGAATTATTAAGATCGAAATGTCTATCACGATGCCATTGATAAAGTGATGATGCTTGTAAATTGTCTTCATCATAATCTGGTACATGATCATCATCGTCCAAATCTTGTTCATAGAAATAATCAGTCAAAGTCTTATAGTCCATCAATTCATCATATGCTTCAGTTGGATTCTTCTTTCTCCATAAATCATCTTTAGCAAGTACATCGAATCGATAGGAATTTTCATCAAGATCATCAACAGTTAGATTAGAAAATTGATTGTAAGATCCAAATAGTTCATAGGTTTCCAATGGTAATTCATATGCCAAACGAAATCTTTCTGATGCATGTCTTAAAACCATCAATTGAGAAAATATTGTACCTTTACCACGTGCACCCCATCCCTATAAACAATCAAGAATTCGTAACTTCTTACATCTATTTCGTTAAATTTTATATTACTATTCTCGGATCTGAAAAATCTGGTAATTGTGTAAAAGCAAAACCAGCTATTGTCAGTATGATTGAAATAAAAACCACAAAACCAAGCACAAGCCAATGATGACGAACAAGTAAACGTGAATAACTGAAATTTGAGGAATAATACAATGTTTGGCTGTTTTTCTAATTAAATTTCAAGTCAAAAACTGTACTCCGACAAATATTAGTCATTTCTTTTGTTTTAGTCTTTGACAAATATTCCTTTTCTGCTTTCAAGAAACTAGAGTCCGCTTACGTACATGACATTTGAAAAAGCTAACATTATGAAGTATTTATTATTATATAATAAAATTAACACTGGTTGAAGAATCGGGCACCAAACTACGAATGAAAAGAAAGAGCATGATGTATACGGGTGTGCATCGTTGCTTACTTTCATGCATTCGTATGTATATTGCTTATATATAAATTTATGTATCGACATTTTATGAGCTGGATTTAAATTGAATCAATTGAAAAGAAACCGTATGCTTTTTATTTTCGTTTTGGTTGTCTTAGAGTATATAGGAACAATGGTTATAACTACATCCGTGTATAATGCAAGTCAATTTTGGGCGTGAAAGATAATTTGTCTCGGTAAATAAAAAAAAGTAGGCAAGGTCATTAAACATTAGGATGATGATGAATGTTTCGAATATGTGTACACAGTTTGGTTCGTTCTCTTTTAAACAGAATTTTCTTTTCTATACATGAGCCAGCCGTATACTTTCATTAGTTATATAGATTCTGAGTTGTCAACATCATTCGAAAGTTCCCTAATATCTATGTAACATTTGCACAACAATATGTAGATCTAATTAATTGACGTGGACATATGTTCTTCTTTTATTTCTCCCCAAATTGAATACTGGCAATATGATGACGTTGGGAACCTTAATGAAATTGTCATATTCTTTTTTTTCCTCAGAGACTTAAAACTAGAGCTCGATCAATTTTTCTTGTATGAAAATGTCGAAATAGAAAAGAAAATAGTAAGAAAAATAATGAATACAACTGTTTAGCCTTCACTTGCCGTGCATAAATTGTCTATAACTCATACTTTTGAGAATGCCATAGAAAGCTATTCGATGGAATAGAAAGGCTTTCGAAATGATGAATATATTCTTGATGAGTGTTAGTATTTTTACAAAAAGAAAACACAATAAATTCCAATTGTTAAAATCAATAGGAAAATTTATGTCAATGAAAAACATCTTGTTAGGGTTATTTTATCTCTCCTCATAATTGAATGACATCGCTCGTATCTTTGTAAACAAAATAAAAGTAAGTTTGCTACTTGTGCGTAAAGCAAAAGAAGTAAACATTTTTCTCATTTATTTTTGTCATCTAGCCGACTTTGTTTAGTGTCGGGATCTTGTTTTTATTCTCTATGTTTGTAAAACAAAACTACCGTAAGCAAGTTCAAGTAGCAAAAATTGGAAAAAGAATCCGATGAAATTTCTTGACAAGCAATAGTCTTGTCATTTTCTTTTTATCACATAAAACATTCATTTAATAGTATTTAGCCTTTTTTGAATCATAACAATCATCATGCTAAACTGACAAACAAGATTAGTTCTAACAGTTTTCAAACGTACACACAACACAACAGAGAATATAATCAGCTTGCTGTCGTTTCTTCTTTGCTGCTATATAGTTTTTGAAAAGAAGAAACTAAGACGTAGAATTCAGATTTATATTACAATATTTACTTGATGATTTGACACTTTCAATCAAGCAACTTAAAAATCAATTTGAGTCAATATTCGTACCAACTGAGTCCTGCATAGTATTAATTAATGATTTTGCTGTTAATATTCTTGTCTTGCATCTTCGAAAATGTTAGACCTTATCTTTTGTTCTGTATATGTTCTTGAATGACAGCTAACGAATGTCTAGCGTTAGTAACTTTTATTTCATGTTATCGAATTAGTTGCGTTAGAATAAACTTGGCAAAACTCTTCAAATAAGAAGAAAGAAAAACCTACTACAATAGGAAATACTAGCGTTTCTACTAATGCTAAAACTTAAACAACGCATTTTGACTTGTATGATAATAGCATACTTGTCATTATATAGAAATACAAGACACTTACCCAAGCATGGCACGATTAGCTGCAGCGATGTCAAATATTCTATTCGATCAGCGAATAAATGATGATTCCTTTCTTCTTCTTTTTTTAAATTTAAGTTTGATGTTTTTATGACATTATTTTTGTGTATGATGATGTATGCATTTATTCTGTTTTTTTCTCTATCTTTATTCTTTCTGTCGACTTACTGAACAACAAAAACACATCAATGACAGCAGCAAAACCAACGCATTATCAATAAAAAGAAATGGCGTTTGGTTGCTACTAGCAGTACTTCTTTTTCCTTCCTTCTTAGTTTTTTTCGTTTCTTTTCTCTTTTGTTCTTCCCTTTTCTCTATTCTTAATGCTACGATAAAAATGATGTTGTAGTTCGTATTTCCGAGTATAAGAAAAGATCTCGTTTTTTTTTTCTAAGATTTTTCTCTAACGTTAACGTAAAAGCATTGAAGTATCGTCTTATTTATTGTGTTCAATGCTCGTCCATTCCCTTTTTTTCCATTATCATAAGTGGATGTTTTTCTTTTTCTTGTCTAAATTGAAAAAAAAGCTATATACAGGCTGTTGAAGTTCTAAACAATGACTCATATCATCCAGTGAGTCAGTATAAATGCAAGGATGAAATTGGTGTTAATCGATTAGTTGTGTGCGATATTGACGTAGTCTTCGACTAAATAATGAGTTTCATGAATTTGAAAACAATACGAATTTAACGTGATTGATATGATAGGTTGTCAATAATCTATCAGTGAATAAAAATTGAAGAAAATAAATATTTACTTGTTTTCAGACAAAGAATGATATATTGACAATATAAATGATACACATGTCATGCAAGGAGAATCTCTTGGAAAAGCTATCAACTAGCATTGACAACGATTCATCAACAAATCATGCATCATCACAGGTATAATTATATGGGTGCAAATCGAAAATTCTATTAACCTTTTTCTTTATCTACTATGAACTTTTGAAATCGATCGATCGATTCATTTCATTATCAACTATTTATTTCTGATTTAGCCAACCAAAATTGCAGCGCAAAAAACACGAATGTCCCGGATGAAACGGTATTTTCCATTTGGATTTCATGATGAAGCATTAACATTAATTAAAATTACTTTTCCATTCGCATTGGGAAATGTTCTTGCCTCATGGCTTATCTCATTTATTTCGCTTGCATTTATAGGTCATGCACATGGCCAAATAGAATTGAATGCTTGTGCTTTAGCTTTATCTACTTACATTGTTATAGGAAATTCATTAATGCTTGGACTTAATTTTGGCTGTGATACATTATTACCACAATGTTACGGTGGTAATAAACGAAAAATGGGTTTAACGATACAGCGTGCTGTAATTATAACAGGATATTCCTGTTTCTTTTCTTGGGCATTGATGCTAAATGCGGTAATCATTTTTTCTGAAAGAAAAGAATATTTTTTTTCTTCTTCAAAACATATGAGATGATGTTTTAATTTAAGCATTTAATCGTTTCTAAATTGTATAATCGTTATTTTTCATTAGAAATATGTGCTAAAATTAATTGAACACGATCAACAAGTCGTTCGATTAGCTGATATTGTAATTCGTTGGTTGCTTATTGCTGTTCCATTTGATGGTTTATCAATGTTACTTCAAAAGTATATTGCATCGAATGAAAAAACATGGCCTTTGTTAATAATTAATTTGATTGGTAACGGTGTTAATGCAGTCTTAAATTATGTTTTTTTATATAAATTTCATCTGAGTATACGTTCATTATCTATATCAATGACTATTTCGTATGGTGTAATAGTATTATGTGCTTTCTTTTATATTCGATTTTCATCAATTTATAAAGAAACATGGCATCCTATCAGTCGTGCTTGTTTAGATGAATGGAGTATTTATTTAAAATTATCATTACCAGGTGTATTAATGATTATGTACGCAATAATCTATTTGATGTTTTTTTGATAAATCTAATATTTAATTTTCTTTTCAAGGACAGAATTCTGGTCGATTGAGTTAAGTATATTTTTTGCTGCTCGTCTTGGTATTCGTTCATTATCAGCACAAGTATGTGCTTATCAAACAGCATGGCTATTCTATTTAGTAACATCGTCATTTGCCACAGCTGCTAATATACGTATAGGACAATTTTTAGGCAGTGGAAAGCCTATGGAAGCGGCTAACACAAAAAATGTTACGTATGCAGTTGGTGCTATTGTTGTATTAATTAATATATGCTTAATTGTACTTTGTCATTATTGGTTCCCATATGTTTATGATACTGATAACGATGCACTGACACTTGCTCGGCGTGTTCTTTTAATAATCGCATTTTTTCAAATATCAGATGGATATAATGTTATTAATACAGGGATTGTTAAAGCTTGGTAAAAATTCTCAGTTCAGAATTTGTTTTTTTCTATTGAATTCTTTGTTGTAGTGGAAAACAAAAACGTAGTGCCATGATTTCATTCTTTGGTTTTTATGTATTTGGAATTCCTCTAGCAGCTTTCTTAATGTTTTACGTTCGTATTGATATATATGGATTTTGGCTGGGTATTATTGTGGCTGAAATTATTACTAATACTCTTTTGTTCATTTTAATACAACGTTTCGATTGGGAAAGTCACTCTAAAGCAGCAATTAAACGTATTGGTTTCAATCCAAACAAAACTGTAAATAATATTTCTACTGTTTCAACTCCACCGAATGATAATCAATCGAAAAATCTAGATTCAACAAATGATACTGATAAAAATAGTAGTTCAAAGAAATCGATTGGAATCAAAATTTTTATTTTATTCATATTGATTTTATTTTTTATTACTGGTATAATTACTTCAACACGAATACCCCTTTAATTTGATATTCAATATGATTCCAGACGATGAATTTCTGTTCTTACATTTGGATTGAATCGCTATACTTAATCGTGCTGTTTTTTTTCTGAATGAATAAGCTCAAACAAAAAGCTCACTAAACTGATCGATTGGATATTGTTTTGTTTTAATCATATACTTGTTAGTTTTTCAACGAGAATACGACGAAAAATAAAGTGTCACGAACACAATTGATATAGATTTGCATAGACATTGAATTCGGTGTATTCATTTTTCCAATCCACGGTTACGTGTCATTATAATAAGTGTGATCGAATTACGAACGAATGTCTTTGTTTCTTTTACGAAAGCAGCATAAAAGATATATTCTATCATTTATTGATACAAGTAACTGATATTCATAATGAACTTTACATAAATGCATATCAAATATAATCTTGTGCCTGTTGTGAGTATTGAATGATCTTAACAATCAAAAAGATTCATGTGACATAGTCTAAATAATAAATAACTAGAATATTAAAAGATACATTATCTGTCGATTATTAGAAGTAAAATTTCTATTAAAATAGAGCTATTTGCATGTTTTGATAGCACAATATTTTATTTAAGGGCCGTATGTATGATGTTGTTCTTCAAAGATAGAAACACAACATACACGAACTAGAATAGTAAAGTGTGTGGTAGTTTTTGTCGCTGCAAATATTTACAAATGAATATCTTGTGTCAATCGATTGATGAAGCATAGAGAAACAGGAATATTTGCAGATAAAAAATGTCAAGGACAAACGAAGTAATACAAAACAAATGAAGCAAGTTTATATCGGTTGATATCAATCAAGTTCTCGGCAACATAAAAACAGTTTGCTGCGTACAATTGAAGAAAAAAATCCCGTTTTCGACGAGAATGATTTTTGTCTTGATTGAATTAAGAGATTCTCTTAAAAATACCTCCAATTAGAACTACTTGTTTGTTTGTTTTTTTGAAATATTTTCGATGCGCATTGTATATCAAGCATTAGATTATCATGTTCTAATATCCATCTAGATAGAATAACAATTTCATTGCAACTTGATTCAAAACTGTAGCTGAATGAGAAAATTTGCTTTAACTTTCTTGTTTTCATGACTTTAACAGTGATCTTACTCATTCACATAGAAATAAATATAGCATAGTACTATGATCATATTCTGTACAGTATGACAACAACCATCGTACATATCATTAGTTTGTTTAGCAACGATGCCAGATGTGACTGATGGTAATTTTCAATTTGCTTTTGTTTTTCAGAACATCTGCAGGATAATAGCATGGTTTGTTGGTATAGGAAAAACAAATTATGGATTGAAGAAAACACGATAAAAACATCGAGCACAATACATTCTATGTATTTGAAATTATCTAAAACGTATGGTAGCTCATCATGAACATTCATTGTTAATTATTATAATATACGAGTCTCTGAAGATTGAGAAAAATATTTGACTATATCGATCAGTTAACTTGGTTGTCATTCATGTACAGGAGTTAATTGCATATGATATGATTGACTAAAATCTAAAACGTTCATTCAGAGTTGCCAGAACATTATGACATCTATGGATTGCATACGAATAATAACAATAAAATGTACTGAAAAGCGTCCGTCCTTACTTCAGTTTGATGAATGAATGTTACTAGATACTAAATTATAGGCAGAAGTATCTAAAAGATTAGCTAAGGTAAAACTTTAAAAAACGAAAACAGTGGATGAAAGTCGATCAAGAATTTATTTGGAAAAGTTATTTTTTTTTGTTGTCTGATATATTCCACTTGTCTTTTTAGTATTTTTCATTATTTCGGTATACGAAGTGAATTACTATTAGTTTTATATTAGTCTCTACGCTGAGTGTCAATTCACCGTGTCACATAATTCTATTCTTAAGCAAGTAGGTTATTCATCGGGTTTCGTCTGTCTTACAATGCATTAATCAATACGTCTGCGAATGAATACGAAATCATTGAAACAAATTTCATACATTATTATCATTTGCAAAATACATGAAAAGAATACATTCTATTACTGGTTTTAATATTCATATGATGAATTTATTCATCTATGAAGACAGTTCATTCTTTTTCTTGAACTTTTTAAGTAAATCTTTTAACATTTTTATCATGTATCAACACAACATAAATATATAAATTTATAGAGTAATCAATTCATTTTTGTGCACATATGAGCTTAAATAATGTTTGGTTTAATCAAAAAATAATCAAACCATGAATTCTTTTGTATTCTAATTTTGATAACCATCAATAACAAGTGTTGTTGATCGTCTTATGATCAAACAAAGTAGATATCAGTAACCGATGTTCTTTAATTCTTCCCTATGTATTATGATTTCATAGTTTTGCTTTGCTAGGAAACATGACAGATTTTCGGTTTATGTTCACGTACTTATTTATCTGTTATATTCAATTTCTTTAGTCCCGGATTAACACAAATATGGAAGACGTCTAATATTTTAACAAAAGGTTTTTTTCTTAGTCGCTTTCCTTTGAAAACCGGCAAGATGGGTGCGTGTATCGATGCAGATGAACATACTAATAATCTGTGAAAAACTCGAGTTCTTCGTGTACTATTAGGAGTGCAATAAATCCAAGGCCTTGGGATTCGGTGCAAATAAATTTACTTTTTTTCTCGAATGAGATTTGCATTTGGTTTTGGTCTTAAACTATCCAAGTCTGATGAGACATTTTAAGATAAAATTCCAAAAGGGAGAAAAGTATCTGAAGTCTTATAAATTGATGAGATTTTGTTTAGATTTGGCTTTGCGATTTGGTATCAGTGTAGCACGACTACAAAGTTAAACTCATCTTATAGTGAACACAAATCCCAAGTCAAAATCCAAATCTAAAATCTAAGCCGAACAGAGCAATCCTGTAATCCGAATCTAGACGAAATCTACATCTAGGAACTAAATTCGAACCATACACCAAATCCAAATCCAAGCGTCAGAGATTTCTTGATTATTCCGAATCTATTCAAGATTTTTTACACCCCTATGTACTATAATTGAAATATTTTTAATTTGTTGTACGTTTTTTTACATAATAGCCATAGTTAATCTATGCAACCATAGGAACATTGATTTTTCATATTCTGACTTGAAAGTTTATATGATATCAGTCGTTAACCAGAATAACCTTTTGTTGGTACATGAAGTTTTTTGTAGAAGATCAGATCCACGGAAACAACTATGTACGATAATGATGTGTTTTTAACACAATTCAACCATAGTAGCAGATGTAGTATTGTTACTTCGTGATAGAAATAAATAAAATGAACTGCAATTTACATAGAAACTATTCTAATACAAGTATTTTATGTTAAATTTCGGTTTTGGAGTTGTAAAACTCACAAATTTCAAATGTTTCTAAGTGACATTTACGATATACATAATTGATTTGAATTTACATTACGCTGATACTTTTAAAAGAAAAGTTATTGAACGATTATTTTAGCCTTTGGCAGATGTTTCTAAATCTAACTCGACAGTATGATTTACGTGAGTGGTGGTTTTTAATCCTTGCACTACCCATATGAATCGTAGAAGTTCAGACATACAAACGATTTCGGTCAGATAATCGAGTTATTTGTAATCGAAATTACACTATTTTCAAGTTCAACAAAGTGTGAGCATGAAGTTTGATGTAGATGTAATTTGCATGTCTTCTCGTCTGATTTCGAATCGAGTCTATCTTCTTTCTACATGTCTACAATAGCCTGATGATTTAGCTATTTTCTAGTTTGTGAAAGTAATACAATGATTATTCTCGCGGAAAATATTTCTAATATGGAAATCGAGATACGTTACTTCTCAAAACTTGATTCAGTAGTGTCATATTATCCATACCCAGGACTTATACTCACCTAGGTTTTATTAATTATTTTAAAGAGAAATGTATAATAATACTGTTCGATTCATCATGTTCATTAAATATTACCGAAGCGACGTTGATGTCATCTTCTATTGATTTCTCTCTCTCTTGCTACGTTTCCTCAAATGTTTTCTACTCTAATCTTGTCTTTCTTCACTTGTTCTCTCTCGCATATAAGTAAATGGATTTATCACGTATAAAAGAATTCTTTCTGAATGTGTTTAGTAGTCCAATAGACATAATCGCCAAGGGTAGCGACAAGCTACTTCTCCAGTTAGTCAATAATTTCATTCCACATGATATTTTAGTTAAATAATTATACCACAAATGGTTTAGCAGACTAATAAAAATGAAAAACCATGCCCTTATAAAGTTCCTGCCCTAGTTAATACTATTTCAGACAACAAGTGGACGAGAAAAAGTTCATCAATTTGCTGGAAAGATAGAAGCATTCTTCTGAACAATGATTACGACAGCTGTTTGAAATATTTGATAACATCATATAAATATTTATTAACTTTATTTTAATATTTTTAACGATATTCCCACAAGATTTAAATAATCCTAAATATAGATGTACTATTTGGTTGACATATATTAATAGACGATGAGCATATATACTTATCTGAAAATTTTTGGTAACCTCTAATTATTTGAACATCATTGTTTTTCATTCATCGAAAATGCTTCAAAGAATATGATGGCCTAGAAGAATATAAGATTGACAGTAAAGCTCAGATACATTCTGTCCTCATCGAATTAGAATAAAGACAAACTTGAAAGTTGGACTCTGTACTGGCACAGAGAAAAAGGACAATAACATTGCTCTTAAATGACGGTATCATTTTTATTGGAGTTGCATTTTTAGACATTCGGCACTTGATTCTATGTCAATAAAGCACGAGAGTTTTTGTATTTTTGATTTATTGCCACTTGACAAAATCTCTCGTTATAAATACAATGACAGTTCAATACATCTGCTTGCGTTAATTATTCATAATCATATTTTCTTTCAAGTAGATGTTCATGTATGAAGATTAGATTGGTTCTAAACCGGTAATCAATTGTTTCTCAAATTATTTTCTTTTCTGAAAAGCAACCATGAATTATATTTCACCTACGGATATGTTGATCATTATTATAAGTGCTACATAAATGTCAACTACGTTGTATTTAATTTAGATTACATGAGATCATAATTAGTCATTTTTTGAAATATGAATGATTTCAATACATATGTATGCATCCATCTAACTGTAGTATATTATAAAAACTGAAGAGTCAGTCAAGGTTTCACGTGTACTGTCTATGCCAATAGAAAAAAACTGTTTATTTATTCTATTTCTACTTGATCTATATTTAATACCGTTCTGTTGTATTTATGCTGTCATTTCTGTTTTCAGAAAGACTAAAATCATATGTTCTGACTTTCACATTCGAAGATAATATATTAGTTTCTTTGAACTATTTTCGTTTTATTCAACGAATTCGACAGCATCGTATTTTATATCAACAATTCTAATCATATCATATATTAGAAGACAGGACAGCAAACCATAACAGGGTAATTTATTCTTATTATTCTACATTTTTATATTGTATAAGACTAATCAATATATTTTCATTTGTCCGATAGATGAGTCATCCGTGTTCATGCTTGACTGCAATATATTCGAACAGTATGGCGATACTCAGGTAATTTTCAAAAGAGTAATATAGCAGAGAAAGAAAAAAACTCAAATCATGTGTTCGTTCTTTGTCCTTGTTTCGTTGTGATCAGTTTGTTTTTTATTTGACCTTTGCTCATATTGGTATTGTGACGTCGTTTAGTGCGATGACTACCGGAAACGTTATGACGTTACCTCGATTGATTCCATCAACTCGTTTTACTTTGGCTATACTTGTTTCTTTTGCACTTTTCACTCAATATGCACAACGCATCAGTTTGGCTATGGGCATCGTTTGCATGGTGAATAGAACAAATACAAACATAACATCACCTTCTACTTCAATTCAAAATATAACAACATTGAAATCAACCAAATACGGATCTCAACTTTTGGAAGATAAACAATTTATTTGGAGTGAACTTCAACAACAAATTTTACTTGGCGCAAATTGGTTGGGTTATCTTTTTACATTAACACCGGGTACAAAATTTGATTTAAATTTTAGTACATAAGCAATGTTTCATCGTATTCTTCTTCTCTTTATCTACTTGAAGGTGGTTGGATATCGATTAAATTTGGTGCCAAACGAACGTTTGCCTGCGGTCTTTTTTTGAGTTCAATGGCAACATTGGGAATGGCTTCCATTTATTATATGGATAATATGAATTTTAGTTTTGCTGTTATCTTTCGTGTTCTTACGGGTATTGGTCACGGTCCATTATTTCCGTCTTCATATACGTTTTGGTCAATGTGGGCTGTTCCATTGGAGAGAAGCACTTTAACATCAATCGGATTTTGTAGTACCAATTTAGGAACATGTAAGCTAAGATTCATAGGCTTCTAGTTGATATTTGTTATTGAACAACGTTGATTTTCTTTTTCAAAAGCTATAACAATGTTAAGTGGTGGTATCTTTTGTCGTTATATCAATTCAGGATGGGTCTTTATTTTTCTCTTGACGAGTAGTTTTGGTTTTATATGGCTTCCATTTTGGTTATGGTTAGTGGCTGATTCACCTCATTCTCATCGAACAATAAGTGAACACGAACGAAATTATATATGTGAAAATATTGGACTTGGTACGACTGAGAAAAAGCAACGATCTACATCCATTGGCTCTGTACCTTGGAAGAAAGTTCTATGTTCAAAGCCTATTATTGCATTAGTTATCACACAATTTTGTAATCTATTTGGACTTTTCTTTTTCTACATGAATGTTGGCAAATTGTTAACTGAAATTCATCGTGTTCCTCCTCAAAATGCTGGATATATCTTAGCGGTAGGATTTATAATTATGCCAATAGTTAGTCTTTCAACTGGTAAAAATTAACGAAATATTTTGATATGAAATTCTTCTTTTCTATTTCATATAACAAGGTGTTTTTGCCGATCGACTTGTTCGACGAAAGATCATGTCATTAACTAACGTGCGCAAATTGTTTACTGCTCTTACATCATTCATACCAGGAATTTGCATGATTGTTCTTTGTTTTTGTGACCATACACGGCAAGTACTTGGTACTATTACTGTGTCTGTATTTCTATTTGGTTCGGGTACGCTATGAAAAATATAAATGTTATTCATTTAGCTGCAAATAAAAGTAACTTTGTGTAAATTTCGATAGCTATTGCTTATGGTTCCGGATATGTTGTTAATTTTGGTGATGTAGCTCCAGCTTATTCATCGATCATCTTTGCTGTAGCAAGTGCTTTAGGAACGGTGGGTGCTCTCATTAGTAATCTTATAGCAGGTGTCATTATAAAACGACCTATTCTTGAAGACTGGCGCAAACTTCTTTCAATATTCGCGATACTCTACATATTTGGTGGAATTATTTATTTGTTATTTGGATCAGCAGTACCAAGAAAATGGGCTACATTCAATGTTGACAAACCAAAACAAACTGAAGAAGATGAATCTCTAACCACCTTATCATGGCAAGCAGATAGCCAACAGGCCACAAAAACAGCTGAAATTAGTTAGTCTATATATCTATCTCAATTTATCCTTATTCAAAAAACATATTTATTTCACTCTCACTCTTCATTTACTGTTTATCTCGACTTTTTGTATTTGTCAACACTTTTGAAAACTATTATATTATTATTTTCTAGAATAATTTTATTATATGTGCACATCTAGTTAAATTTAGTATCAATAAAATGAGCATATTTATCTGAAGATAATGTTAAGAAGAAAAAAAACATCCATTTAGCTCTACATTAGTAAAGAAAGGTGAAATATGATACCATTACTTAAAACAAGTAGACACTTGTTTTCTTTTCGAATGAAATCAAAACAAAATTCAATTAACTATTCTACAACTGATAAACTAACCATTGTTTTTAACAATGAAATGGAAACCATAAAAAAATTCGATCTTTATCTGTCAAATAGTAACAAGTGTAGTTATTTTACAAATAAATAACGAACTCAATACAGTGTGGTATAGAATAAAATAGATATTGGTTAAAAAGAAACAAGTGGCGAAATCAGATGTCTATTTGATGATGGAGCTTGACTAAATTGCCGTCAAATAATTTCATGATGACAGGGAATTCATCTATGCATCTATTACAATAAGACAAGAGATTAAAGAACATTAGCACCAAAAAGAATATCTGAAAATAAGAAGAATACGAATAGATGAAAACATGCTTCTCTGACAGTATCACTCAAGAAGAATGTATTCGATCAACAAATATGTACTTAGTCAGATGAATATCGACGAAGAATACAGATGCATTTGAAGTTCAATGTAGTGTATAATAACTAATTTAATTAATAAGAAACATAATAATTATAAATGTGAATAATGATTGATACAACAAGACATGATTGATCACACAAACAATGGCTACACCACTACTCCAATAGCTTACAGATCAATTTGTGAATGATCCTTTTCAAAACGATCAGAAGTAATAAAAACAATTGTCGACATATGTCATAGAATGAACTCCGAAAAATTTTAAAGAAATCATCAATATGACACGTTGTCCTTTGTGGATCTGTTTTTTGAGGAGAAAGAGTATATACTAATATTGGAGATTAAAATGCAACTAAATAAAAATCTGCCCGACCTGAAATTCTTTTCTGCTTATCAACTAACAATATAGACGATGACAAAATCTTATACGATGTGCAACAATGAAGATGATTATTAAAATTGTATCGATACGATCTCACTGATTTTTCGTACAATTACTTAGCGAAAGAAAAAAAGTAATAGGAACAAGTTGTCAATCACAAATATTCTAGAAAACCAAACCGTTCAGCATTTATAGCCTGTCAATCAAGTATAGAAATTATGCTAATAGTATGAACTGACAGAATCAATCATTTTTCTAGGGAAAGAAACAACGTTAGTATCTTGAATCATGCTTTTGTCTTGGTTTGAACTATATCAGACTTACTGACGAGTAAAACTGTAACTTTTTACTAAATCATTTCCTACTTCTTAAAGTCACTAGAGCACATAAATAGCAGGGAGTTTGATTAATATGCGTGCACTCTTGATGAGTTGGGAACAGGAATGTTCTATTTCATTTGCTGTTTCATAAGTGGCTAGCCGGAAATCATTGTTACAGATCAACGGTTAAGCCACACATACATCCAATAAAAGTCAACCGATGGTTCTTGAATATTTATTATACTTTATACAGGTGCTATATTTGCTCATGCATATGGTTTTACTCTAATTAGTATGAATTATCAAATCTTATTGTCTACGATGATTGCTTAGTAGAAGAATTGAAGATGATGAAACCGATAATCTATTGATGATCTTATCATGATATAGAATCATCGATTGTTCAAAGAAGACAAATTTACCACGTGTAATCCTGCTAGTTTTTGATCTTGATAATGTGGTTGGTGTAATTATTCATTTGGAGGCTACTGCAACCAATGCCTTGTATTGATGTGTTTGATGTTTGTTCATTTGAATCTTCTCTTCTTTCATCGTTCCACTGAATAAAGCATGATTGTTTGTGATACATGTCGTTGCTGTAAATAGACAGATTCAGTTTTTAGTCATGCTTCTGCTAAGATTTCATCAGTGAAATTTTTAACCGGATCAAACGATTGATCAAATATCATTTCTTCGGAGACATTTTAGGCAGATGCATGACGTCTTTTGTTAGTTTATGAAGGAAAAATAACTTGGACAATGAGTATTGTTAAATAAAACTAGTATTTTGCTCCAAAGAACAAAAATCTAATGTGTAGTTTTGAGAATAGCATGCAAGGAAACGAAATGTTCGAGTGATTTTTTTCTGTCTTCTGATCAATATTCGAAATTATAACTCTATTGTTTCCTCTCGCATCTTGAGATTAGCTTAAAATCTACTCTTGACTTTTAATAATCATTTTTATTGTCAGCTTGCCATAAAATCTATTTTTAAATGTATAGCTTGTCGAGCGATGGCTCGAAGAAAAACATTTTATTGACGCTAAAACTTCAATCAAATAGATTAATGATTGAATCACTTTCAGTGAAACTCAAAATAGCAAGAGTTTTGAAGACAAATCATGTAATCAAGATACAATTACGCTTATACATAAAGTTAAATAGAAAAACATGTTTCTAGAAGAAAAACTGATATGATATACGGCTTCACTTGAAAGAATAGAAAACATAGTGTCGGATAGTTGTCAGTTAGCTAAGAGTATCTGAATACGATTGTCTCTTTCATGATTTGCAGGCAAGTTTAAGTTTACAATTAAAAATAATTTGATATAGATAACTGACCGATCACACCATGAATGATTTCAAATTATTTTAATGCCAATTCAAAGTTATAAAACTTGATTCATACTCGTTCAAGATGTACCGAATATTCAAACATTGAGTTTATACTAGATATCGATTTATTATGTTGTTTTGAATCTTATGAAGTACCCATACTGACAACTAGTATCGTAAGCCCTCACTATTTGCATGAGAAATAGGTTTTGTTTAATCTTAAATTTTGTCTTCTTTTTTGTCAAATAGAATAATTGTATTATGGATTCGATGAGTAATGCACTGTAAAGATTGTATTCTAGTCGTGTGAATCAACCTTTCCCTTCGTTCTCAATTTAATTAAATCAAAACAATTTAGATTCGAAACAGTTCATCGAGAAATTTAGTTTTAAGCAGTTGCACTCGGAAGATGTTTTCGTAATACAAATATATATTAGTAATTTGGAACAACATCTCTATAACTGAAAATATTCTCAATCAAACATGTTGAATGCGAAGATTTCAACAATACTAATTGAATGAAAGCTTACGAAAATGCAACATTATTCAAAACTATAATTTCAACAGCAATCCCAAAGTTGTGTTGAGATATTCTATTTGACAGCGAAAACGATTCACAGTAAAATAGTATGTGTCTATAATCTTCTTTCATCCACCTATGTAATTTGGTCACAATAAATTTCGAAGCATCGAACATCTCAAAAAGAGAAGTCTATAAAAATCTTAAAGCCAGACGAATAAAAATCCTAATAGAGTTTGACATCGCGGCGTTGTACGGGCCTCGATGAAACAAGTTTATGAAGAGATCAAAGATCTTTTATTTTCACGCTCATTATTATATGTATTGAAATAAAATTTTTCGAGATAAAGAACACATCATTGTCAAGAATTTAGCTTTTTAAAATTTTGATATTCTGAAGATTTGAATACAGCTAGATATACTGAATTCTGTAGATGTACCCTTATCAATGTGGAATCTGCTCGGCTGCAGATTTGTTTTCAGAATTCTATCTCATCATCATGATTCCGAGAAAAATTTACAAAAGAATACAACTAATTGACATCCATTCGCAGCATCATACATATATATATATATATGTATTTATGTAGATACTCTCTTATTTTTGTTTTTACTTGAAGAGGCTTAAGTGTGAGAATATATGCCCTCATTGTTAGTATTACGGTAGACTATCTTATGTACAGTAACTGACCTTGTAGATTCAAGAAAACTTTTGATATTCTGTTACAATACATATGTATATAGTAGGATGTTGCTATAGTTCATATCAAACATTCTTCAGCAGTATCAAAAGCATATCAAAGTCAAAGAAAGCACAATAGCTTAATTGAAAAATAATAGAAAAATATATTGTTCATACAAATGACAGAGTTGCATGGTTTTTCTTAACGACTATTGTAGAAATAAAATTTCAAGTTTTCTTTCTGCTTATTTTTTTACAATTTTAAAACAAAAATAAATTGCTTTTTTCTTTCAAACAAGTCACTCTGAATGCAAGATGACAGCAGAACAAGTTTGAGCCATGTTTGCTATTTGTCTTTCTAGATGTCGCATGTGTACAAGTACAATAGAAAGTATTCTATCATGAGGCCTTGATAATAAATCAATGGTTATAAAGTATATACATTGTTCATGATGTCCAACATTTACCTCATCGTTGTGATGTGATGTTACTAATAATGTGTCACAGAATTCTTTCTCTTTTTTTTCCTTCTGATATTTAGATTTAATTTTATTCCAATATACAAAATTTTCAACAATGGCTTCAGGAGATATTCAATCAGATGAAAGTCTTTATCCAATAGCTGTTTTAATTGATGAACTTCGTAATGAAGATGTTCAAGTAAATCATTCTTAGTCGTTTATTTTATTTATTTTTTATCTGACTTCTTCCGTTTCTTTAGTTACGTTTAAATAGCATAAAAAAACTATCTACCATTGCATTGGCACTTGGTGTTGAAAGAACACGATCAGAACTTATTCCATTTCTAACCGGTTTGTTTTCTTTCATATTTTTAAATTCTAATAATTTACCTAAATATATACACGTACATGTGTGCTTATTTCTATCATAGATACCATTTATGATGAAGATGAAGTTCTGCTAGCATTAGCTGAACAATTAGGAACATTTACACAGCTTGTTGGTGGTGAAAGTTACGTTCATGTTTTATTGGTAAGTAAACTTAAGAAATGAAAATTATTCTATACACTTATCTCTTGTTCAATGAAATTTTTCTTTAGCCACCTTTGGAAAGTTTAGCTCAAGTCGAAGAAACAATCGTCCGTGATAAGGCAGTTGAGTCACTTCGCATAATAGCACCGCAACATTCAACAACTGATTTAGAAACTTATTTTGTACCAACTGTTAAACGTTTAGCACAAGGAGATTGGTTTACATCGCGTACATCAGCATCAGGTCTCATATCTGTTTGTTACTCACGTGTTTCAAATCATGTTAAGGGCGAATTACGACAGTAAACAACAATTTATTTATGTTCGATTGATAGTAATTTTGTTTCGTTTTTCTCATTAAAGATTATTCAAAAGTCTTTGTCAAGATGATACACCAATGGTACGTCGTGCGGCAGCATCGAAACTAGGAGAATACGCTAAAGTTGTTGAAGCTGAATATTTACGTCAAGAACTTGTATCACTATTTACAAATTTGGCAAACGATGAACAGGACAGTGTACGTTTATTAGCTGTGGAAGCTGGCATTACCATGGCAAATCTATTTCGACATGAAGATCTTGAACAACAAATGATGCAGACATTACGCTCAGCAACAGAAGATAAATCATGGCGTGTACGATACGTAGTGGCTGACAAACTTGTTGAAGTACAATAATAACTATTATTTGTCTCTTTGATAAGATTCATTTATAAAAAACGTTTTTCTTTTTAATTTTCAGTTACAAAAAGCAGTTGGTCCTGAAATAACAAAAAATGATTTAGTTACAGCTTATTGTTCATTACTAAAAGATCCTGAAGCTGAAGTACGTGCAGCAGCAGCATCGAAATTGAAAGATTTTTGTAATCAATTACCAGCTGATACACGTGAACAAATAATAATGTCACAAATTTTACCGTGTGTGAAGGATATGGTTGGTGATATGAATCAACATGTTAAATCAGCTTTAGCTTCAGTTATAATGGGTCTTTCACCATTGCTCGGCAAGGATAAGTATGTTTTGCTACATTCAAAAACCAATCCGTCTATATATGCATGTATACATTTCGTTTCGTTTTAGTACACTTGAACATCTTTTACCATTATTTCTTAGTCAACTGAAAGATGATTATCCGGAAGTTAGACTTAATATAATATCGAATCTTGATTGTATCAATGAGGTATGTTGCGTGTTGAACTAATCAAATTATTATTCAGTATTGCATGAACTAGGTTATTGGAGTTCGTCAATTGTCTCAAAGTCTTCTACCGGCTATAGTTGAATTAGCTGGCGATGCTAAATGGCGTGTACGTCTTGGTATTATTGAATACATGCCTTTATTAGCGGGTCAACTTGTAAGTCATCCTATGCAGATTTATGTTAAGTATTCTCAAGATGTACTTTTATAAAATAGGGACCAGAATTTTTTGACGAAAAACTAAGTAGTCTTTGTATGAGTTGGCTTACTGATCACGTCTTCGCCATACGTGAAGCAGCAACAAACAACTTAAGAAAATTAGTTGAAAAATTTGGTCGTGATTGGGCACAAAGTACTGTTATACCAAAAGTTATCCAATTAGCACGTGATCAAAATTATCTGTATCGAATGACATGCTTATTTGCTATAAACGTATGAATGCAAAAGTCAAAACTAGATGATAAACATCTTTTTGTTTTTATTTTCAATATTTTTAGGCTTTAGCCGAACCTTGTGGACAAGAAATAACACAACGAATGATGTTACCAACTGTAATAACACTTGCCAGCGATCCTGTCGCTAATGTTCGATTTAATGTTGCTAAAACATTAAATCGTATCTATTCAGTACTTGATCAAAAGTAATTTTGAAATAATATGAAATTTTTTGTTTAGTCTTCTAAATCCTGCTATTGTACTCATTAAAATTCATCTTAAGTCGAACATAACTTTTCACAAGTATTTAGCTATGAGAGATTGATAGTATCTCTATTTTAGAGATACAGAAGAGATCTTAAGTGAGTTTTTCATCTGAATTAAAACGAACATTCTCTTTTTTTTAAATGTACTATCAATGATATATTGAAAAAAAAGACTTATTGCAGGGTTTCATGCATAGTCGAATCTTACATGAACTGACTAGAATCATGATTTTGCATCTCTTCATTCATAATATGACACTGTTTCAGTGAGATGTTTCATAGGTAGAGCAGGCATGAAACATACAGGACTTTATACTTTATTTATTATGCTTTTCTTGTGTGCTTGAGAAATTCAAGTGCTATTTTGAAATCTAGTAACTGCCTTTGTTTATTACGAAGTAGTAAAGAGAGAGATAGAGTCAATGACCTAGAATTCTAAGATGGAAATCTTCAATTCTAAATAGTGCATTGCTGAGTCGAGTGTAAAACCTAAAACACATCTTCATTTTCGAAAATTTCTTGTTTGACTAGTCCTTTTGAGAGAATATCAACGATAAAAATCGTCTTAGTCAATGAATGGTTATTATCGAAAACATAAAGATGTGAAATGTCATAGAAAATTGTTGTTACATTTGTTCAACAAGGAAATTTTTTTAAAATCACTCTGCATAGATCATAAGTAACTTTAAACAAAAAACAATGTCCATTCTTCAGTTGACGCAACTTGTTTAAAATAGAGATGATAATAATATTGCTTTTATTATTTCAGTGCATTAGCTTTACATGTTAAACCATGTTTGGAAAAATTAAGTCAAGATTCTGATCATGATGTTCAACATTTTGGAAACGAAGCTCTTGAAAGTATGTTAATGTGACTGACATTTTTCAGTCTAAATTTTATTTGTCCTCTGTATTTTTCTAAGACATACGATCTATTCGTTACAGTTATCGATAACAAAAATAAATAAATAATTGACACGTTCCCTACATGTTTAATCGTATGAAAAAAAAGAAAATCCTAGAGTAAACTAAAAAAATATATCTGCTTCAACATTTTTTTATCCGACTTGATAATTAATAATGAATATAACCTTGCTTAATCTTATTCATTTTTGTCTAGAAGTTATTGAAGCTTTATGAAATAAAAGATTTCGTTATATCTTGGTTTGTTCATTGTGTGCGTGTAAAAAAAAGACTTCGTCTAGTTGTTGTTTTCCATTAGAGTGTGTTTCTTTTTATTTTTGTTTCTTGAATTATTATAGAAATCCTAGAAGCACCTTTTTCTTCTAATACTTATGAATGTCAACATAAAGAAGATGTTACACGGGTGCTGGTTTGTCTTTTTTTGCTCATATAGGGGTGTTGAGATAACTAACTTCATCTTAACATTTAATTCTATTATCATTGAATTTAATCAAAATTTCACACATCGTTTGATTGCTTTTTATTTTGTTTAGTTCTGACCAAAACTTAATTGATCAAGACATCGGGACTGGTTCTTATTTTTCTTCTTCTACTTCGTTTTTTTTTGTAACTCACGTTTTTTTTTGTTTCTTTTTCCCACAATGTTGTCATATTCACATATTCTTTTGGCTTTACTTCCCCTTTCTATGAGTTTTCTGTAAGAAAACTTTTATTTGACTTGAATTTTTTTCGCTCCTGTTTTTTTCTTTTCATAAAACACACAAAACAAAACTTAATAAAATACTGTACTTTTTTGGTCTGATTAAACAACACGTAAAATATAAAATGAATAGAAAGAAAACATAAATTTAATTGTTTTTGGAAAATATAAATTTTCTGACAGTTCAACAATCATTACAGAAACAAGAATAAATATCCTACTGTTCTACGTTATTTCTTCAGATGTCATCGAATTCTGTTGTACTAGAAGAATTATCTGAATTTCTCGATCCACAAGGTCGCCTTGATATCAAATCACTTGCACTTCAGACATTACTGTCATTGACTGCATCTAAAGAAGGTCGTCATCTATTACTAACATCACCAAATACTGAACCTAGTAAATCAGTATTATCACGTATTTGTCGTCTAATATTTGAAGATGTTCAAGAATCCATTCGTTTTGATTCACTCCTTTCATTGATTAATTTAACAAGTGACAATGAATTATCCATCTTAAATAATAATCAAATACCAATAACCAATGATTTCTGGTTAAAATTATTAAAAGTAGGAATTTAAGATTCACAGACATGTGTTTCTTATCACGTTTTTCGATGATAGTAACAGCTGAAATCTGTCGGCCAAGACATTCAATCGATTGAAAAGATTTTCTGTCAGCAGAAGAGATCTTAACATTAAGTACTAATCAACATTTTTAGTACTCAAAATATTTTAGGGAAGTTACAGCTACAATAGTTCCCTATGTTACATCTAGAATTATCCTCCGAGCAATCACAACTGTTAACAATACATATTTGTGAAGACAGTTGAGTAGTAATCTTGAATGAATGAAAATCGCTATGAAATAAAAGTTGACGTGTACTATCTGTTAATGCAGTAATGTATTCTGTTTGTGTCAATTTGTTAATCGAGCTTCGACAAAGACTCTTCGTGACACGAACATCATTCAATAATGTGAATCGTTTGTTGCAGTTATCCTCCAAGAAAACTAGATATCTTGTTCCTAAATTTTGTTGTTTCGATTTCATCTGATGAAGACTACACATGTTTTTTTCATATTTAGCATTGTGTTGATGATCGTCAATATGAACATGCAGATGCCGGATGTAAACTTCTCTCAAATATAACATCGCGTACAATAACGATTGATCAAATCAATGAATTTGTAAGTCATTTAGATAAAAATTATCCATTATGGTTTGACAATCTTATTCAAGCATTCTGTACCATTGATTATAATTTGAAAAAGAATAATCTTGATTATCTATCAGCTTTTCTTGTTAATTTAACACAATCAAAAATAATTCGACAACGTCTAACAAATAATGAACATTTACAACGTTTACTATGTTTTACGGATCAAACTCATTCAATTATACGACGAGGAAGTATTTGTTGCATACTTAAAAACTGCTGTTTTGATCATGGTTTGTCGTCATAAAAAATTCCCATCAACTAATCTAATAGATGATTTCTTTCTTTCTTTTTTGTTAGAAAGTCATGAAAAATTAATTTATCACACGGGTAATAGTGACGATTTCATTTGTTCATTAGTTTTACCATTAGCCGGTTCAACAGCTGATGAATTAACAGAAAAAGAAAATGAACAATTGCCAATAGATTTACAATATTTACCAAGTGATAAACAACGCGAAGAAGATCGAGATATTCAACAAATTCTACTTGAAGCAATACTTCTTGTAACTGTTTGAAAAATATTCTTTTTCTTTTTCACTTTATAAATATTGCTTTCTCTATTACAATTTAGTTATGTGCAACTAAATCTATTCGTGAATACCTTCGTTCAATACAAATTTATTTTGTTCTACGAGAATACCATCAAAGAGCAGAGTTGGATTTTAATTGTAATCGCACATGTGAACGAATTATTCAAATATTAATTGGTGATGAAGATCATACTGTTGAAACCGATAATTTACTTGAATTAAATATTCCGGATCATCTAAAAGAGAAATTTCATCAAATCGATCGAAAAGAAGAAGAAGAAAATAGTACTAATCAATGAATACATGTGCCAAATATTTAAATTTGTTGAAAAGAAAAAATAAAATTATAAGTTCATTGAAATCATAACAAATCTCAGTGATTGATTTAAAGCGAAAATGAAAGCAATAGTTTTCAATCGTTCAGGGATGCTTTGGGTTTGGATGGATTGAGTAGAACATTCGATGAATAGTGAAATTTTCATGAGCCATGAAAAATTTCAAATGTTGAAGATAGAAATGACAGAAACTAGACATTTCTGAAGATTGTAAATTATTTCCATACTCCTGCAAGTATTCAAAGTTCAAATTACAGACTGACTATCATTTCTGATAATCAGTTTGTATTACTTTGATTGAAAAGAACTATACTAATCAATTTTACTACTCCTGTCAATGAAACTCTTATGAATAGTGTCAGTTCTTTTTTCAGAATCAGTTTCGTTCCTCAGCCAGAATCTATCAAAGATCTAAGCATGAATTGTAGATCTTTTATTAAATAATTCCTAAATTAAATTTCTCATTCAAACATTAGATCTGACGTTGATGGTTTGATAGTGCATAAAATTAGACTTGATTTAGGGAACTAAGTACAATACGTGGGAAAATGATAATCTATCGAATAACAAGATAAGAATGTTTTTAAGTACTTAAATAATGAATCTGATGAAAGAAAATATTTTCACTTTTGAATAATATTCTTTTCATTTGTGTGGTATTCAGTTTTGTTTCTTTACGATTTCTTATTCAAAGAGATGAATCGATGAGAAATCTAACTGACGAAAATAGATCCAATTTTAAGAAAATTCTATATTGTTCATCAATTAGAATAATATAATCTTCATTAAATATAAAAATGAAGCCAAGAACGATCAATTCCTAGATTGTAAACAAAACAAAAATAACTGAATAATGCCAAACCGGCATGATGAGAAGGTTAACATCTGTTTTTCAAAATAATGATGCAGTAAACTTCTATATTAATCACAGATTATACGGCACGACTGACTCGATCTTCTAAGTAACGATACTGTTCTCTCAAATCTAACAAACATGAAATTACTGATTAGTATATAGATGAAATGGAAAATAAGGATCCTTTCATAGGTATTTAAAAAATGGTTTCTAAAATTTTGTAAAGAATTGTTTGAGATTGTGGGAAAGTGTTGTTGTGTACAATATTTTTGTATCACTTTAAAATCAAGATTTATCAGATGTTACTATGCATTTTCGTAATTACTTGAATAATTTGAATTAAAGAACAGTTGAAATCAATCGAAATGACGAACTTACGAAATTTGTACACTGGATTGTCTAATGAAAGCACATACTAAATTAACATCATATAATATGCTAGACAACAATAAATATTCAGTAGTTATAGTTGATTCAAATTAACTGAAAATCAAGAGATATATGGTTTCATTATTGAATCATTTAGTTTGAGAAAACTTAGTCAAGAAGCATCAGAATATTAGATGTAGTGCGAAAGTAGGAAATAGTTAGTCGTGAAGTCTGTTATTGTATATCTAGTACTAAAAGTAGTGCCGTTCGTACGTTCTACATGTATGAAATACTCTTGCGTAATTCTTGTTGTTGTCATACGATGAAATATGGTATATCGATAGACTGTATAGGACTGTTTACAGTCTCTTCTATATGATCACGAAAATTAAAATCAGGATCCATTATACTTCAATATCAATACAAAATGAATAGGAAAGATAAAAATTTCATTGAAAACTTGCTTTTTGAATTCGAATACATATTATACATTTATAATGAATCACGTTCAGTCGTATCTATTCACTCATGTATGATTATAAGAAGCGCGAATCATCATCGCATTGGGCTGATCACACTTTACACAAGTAAATGTCACAATCTAATGTATCACAAGTAGCATCGCCAAAGAAAGGTGATATTGTTCTAACACGGAAAGGTTATCGTCGTTTATGGGACGGACGTCATTGGCGTGTTCTCTGTCGAATATCAGATTGTACCGCTCAGCGTCAAGGCTCGTTATGTAATAAACTTGGTTTTTGTAAAAAACATTATAATCAAATGGAATTTCATAAGTTTCAATCTCTTGAATCATCATCATCATGTGAATCATCATGTGAATCATCATGTTTATCATCAAATATCGAACAACACAAACAAAAACAATACATCACTATAGGAAAACACAACGTAGAAAATAAAATCTATAAACGTCCTAATTTAAAGACTATTGTTGATAAACTTCGACGATCACAAGCTACATCAGAAATATATTATAGTGAATAAATAGATTTTGTGAATTACAAATAAAATTGTATTGAGTATATTTTCGAATAAATTTTCTCATGAGACTATGTCACTGTCGATTAGTGACTATCGATTAGGATATTCATTGTATGTTAATGAACAATTTGTTCTTGTTCGTACTATTTCAACTAACTTACAATTTTATCAAAGACTGAATGAAACGAAATGCACTACAACAGGTCAAGACGTACTCACAATTCAGAGAAGAGTATAAATGTTTGGCTTTCATTTTTGTAAATTTTCATACAATATATTGACCATGAAGGTGAACAATCGCTTCTCCACTATAATTAAATAGTTTCATAGTAAGAAAGTACAGAGTCCAATGGATCTAATATGTTAATAAATATTTTTTAAAAAATTATTTTTTGTAAATGAAACTATGCCAATATTAGCTTCATACATATAGCTGACAGAATCGTTGCTAATCTAGAATTGACATGACTATGTTATCATTTACGAAATGACTCATGTAACTAACAAACGACGGGATGAATAACAATATTATGCCCTAATGATTCAGTCTCAGACAATGCATGCATGCTACCTCGCTATTTTCATTCGTTTCATTCAGTTCTTTCGCAACAATTGTGCAATGCTTGTAAAGGAGTCTATCTTACTATAAAAGGACAGGTTTTTCTTTCTAGTAGACTATACTATATTGTTTCAGATTTTATTTCATTGCATAAGTATTATGTCTGAAAAAGTTCAGATGGCAACGAATGGAAATGATAAAAATTCTGCATATGTGGGCGCATTTCCAGATATGCCAATAGAAGCTCTTCTTTCACTTGGTCCACCGAATAATTGTAGTACTGCACCAACTATTCGATTATTTCTTGCTAAATACCGTTCGTATCCATGCGTCATATATTGTTCTGCCGATGATTCAAGTGCATTGTTACATGCAACAACAATCGTTGAATTTATTCGTGATGAATTACAACATGATTTAAATACAGATAACATATCTCGTAACTATAATCGACCAACGAAACAAATCTATATTGATTCACGTTTATGTGA
Source organism: Rotaria macrura (assembly GCA_900239685.1). Lineage (NCBI taxonomy): Eukaryota > Metazoa > Rotifera > Eurotatoria > Philodinida > Philodinidae > Rotaria > Rotaria macrura. The sequence continues at coordinate 280,816 of OENT01000005.1, forward strand.
TCTTGGTAATGGTATTATGATTGAAATCCAGGGTTGTTATTTTAGTTCTGATGTACAAAATCCAAATAAATTAAAAGCTGATCATTCAGATGATTACTTTTTACTTACATCACAAATCAATATCTACTATCTACCTCAACATGATACAACTGTACAAGATTTATCAAGAAAATTTTCTAAAATGACAGTATTTTCATCGAAATCATGTACTTTACAAATGGTTTGTCGTAATCAACATGGTTATTATCTTAGCAGTATTAATATCAAGAAGCCATTGATTACTGATCTTGCACTTCATTATGGTAAAACATTTGTTTCAGTACATGATAAAATTATTAAAAACTTGAATAAAAAAGAAGGAAAAGGCATTGTTCTTTTGCATGGTGTTCCAGGTTCAGGTAAATATTAAATTCCAAACAGAAGAGTATAATAAAGCATTTTCATAAATTTTTTCATTGTTTTAAATAGGAAAAACACATTACATTCGATATTTAATTCATGAAATAGAAGAAAAAACATTAATCTATGTACCACCAGATATGGCAAAAGAAATCTCATCACCAGAATTTTTACCTTTCCTAATGCAATATCAAGATTCAATTCTTATTATCGAAGATGCTGAAAATATCATTAAAGATCGAAACGAATGTATATTACCATCACAGGCTGTCGCTAATCTTCTCAATTTGTAAGTTATATCTTTTTGAAAAAGTTGAAATCTTACGTTTACTTCTTTCAGATCCGACGGTTTATTAGGTGATGCTATGCATCAACAAATAATTGCTACATTTAATTGTGATTTAACGACCATAGATCCAGCTTTATTACGTAAAGGACGTTTAATTGCAAATTATGAATTTAATAAATTGGATTTGGAAAGTTCGAAAATTCTTTCGGACAAATTAGGCTTTGGTAGTACAGATATAACACAGCCAATGACCCTCGCTGAAATTTATAACCAGGGCGATAATGAAGAAGAATCGGAATCGGAATTGAATCGAACAGAACCAATTTTAAATGGGCAAGCCTAAATGACTGATACATTTAAATGTTTTCTGTTGTTTTGAATATACATAGATAAATACAGAAAGAAAAAGTCTTTATTAGCCAGAAATCAATTTTGTCTTTCTCAGTTGATATACTTTCTATGCTAAGCTTATTTTTGTGTCTCTTAATAGCAGAATACTAGCTTGTCAGTATGAATATAAATAACCAACATATACATAAGGAACTACCACAGCAATATAGATCAAAGAAGAACAGCAAAAAAAAAGTGACGATGATAATAATGCATGCGTGTGTTTTGCGCTCTTGTGACATGGAGTAGGTGATGCTAGCATGTGAAAAGCACAAAATAAAGCAGTTTACAGTGGGTGTATACGACATCGTGCGTGTTGTCGATAATCGAGAAAAGAGAATAACAACAACAAGAACGACAGCAGGGAAAAAAATCTATGGATTCTTACTTCTCGGAGTAGTAGTGTAAGAGAGTAGAAGGAAGCTGATCTAACACAACCATTTACAAATCATCATCGTGCAGAACGGTTACGATACATAAATATCAAGGTCGAAACTCGTCCACTTGTATCATACAACAGTAAACCGCGAGGAAAAAAAGAAGAACATAAGTCAATTTGAACAAAAGGTATATACTTGAAAATAACTATTGAATTATGTTAAAGAAAAAGCAATTGCATGTCAATCAAATAGATGCATGCAAGTAAAACATGTGTCAGGGCGGTAAGCAGTCAGTTAAAAGTTTCGTTTCTTTTCTTTTTTCTTCATTTGTTATCTACAACTAAAATCAAATATCGTTGACTTCTACCCTCATTTTTTCGTGTTGCGTCATAGTAAAAACTTTAGCACATTCTGTTGAGAACGAAAACAAACACATTTGATTATCTCTGTAGAACAACACGATATCATTTTGTTCAGTTTTAATGTATTCTTGAAAAGGAAAGCGTAACCATACTTATGATCGATAGAATCTTAGAAACCGATTAATGACTTACCTATTTTAGAGTAAACTATTTTTTGCATGGTCAGATCATCTTTTCTTTTGACGCATTGAATGTAAACCTTGTATCAATTTGTACACATGCCTGTGAAATCATTTTATCGATGAACTTGATCGGACAGGACTATGTGCATTTATACGACCATGAATTGTGTTTTTTCTTCTCGTTTTTTTTTATTGCGTTACTCGCTATTTCACTCATTCAAGGTTAAGGTTACATTCAATCTTCATTTTTTGCTCTCATGTTATCTATCTATCTATCTATCTATCTATCTATATATATATATATATAAAGACAAATCGTTGTCGTTATACATTTTCATAATTTAGTACCAATTAGGATATACAAAGCAATAAGAATGCCGTCTTATACGATGCTCAATGTTAAACTACAACGGGAATCGAACAGTACGCCATGGGGATTTCGAATGCAAGGTAGACATATTCTTTTCTCTTTCTTCTATCTGAAGAAAAATAATGCGACGCATTGAATCTAGGTGGAAAAGATTTCGGTTGTCCATTACAAATTCAAAAAGTTAATCCAAGCAGTTTATCAGAACGTAGTGGCATACAGGCTAATGACTTTATTATTAAAATTGGTCAAACAGCAACTGAGCATCTTACACATCCGGACGCTCAAGAATTAATAAAGCAACAGAATAATATGCTTGAATTAACATTACAACGGTGTGCTGAAAAAACGAATAATAACAAAGACAAAATAAAAAATTTATTTTCATTTTTTTAGAGGTGCACCACCCGATGCAAATGATTATAATAATCGTGTGGATTTTCCGCCACATCAATTAATGCAATCTACACAAAATAGCTTTTCACCTCAGTTTCAAAATCGCCCAGCACCACCACCACCACAGCCTGCTATTCCACAGGTAGTTATAAGAACAATGAACATAGGTACTGAACTGTTTTCTTTTCTGTGACCTTTATTCACGACTAGCTTTCGGCCAGTAACTACAAGTTTATGTTATAATCCATAGAATAAGGCGAAGAATCGAGTATTGTTTTCGTCAGATATCTCAAGTTGTACACAAAAGACTTGATGTTTACATAAGTGGGCAATATAATTCTCAGAGACATGTATCTCACAATCGATAGGAAAAGAAGAAGAACAGTCGATAGAAAAATAATATTAGTTCTATTATTGGAAACAATATTTCTCGTTGAAATAACGACAAACATTATATATTCTAGCTGATAGCATTATTCTATAGTTAATTTTTTTCTTATCGAAAATAAAAGAAAGATTTGATTTGTTGCCTAACATATGTCGAGAATCGATTGAAAAAGAATGAATCAGAAATATTTATTTATTTAAAAAAAAATTAATGAAATCCTGTCGCCTAAACAGTAAACAGTTTTATTAAACCGTAGTTAATATTTATCAGAAAGAACAATGCAAAGACTAAATAGTCAATAAAAAACAATGACTTAACAATACTATTTAACCATAGGTTGCAATGCCAGTAACCAACAATCGAGCTTTATTAAGTCAAGCGCATAATACACCGATAGGTCTTTATTCAGCTGACAATGTAACTGAAACAATCACACGTACGCTTAAAAGGTAATGTCCAACATATCTAGATCGATGCATGAAAAATCAGCATGTATATTAGTCTGCATGTGGGTGTAGTTCACCTTCTCCTTCATGTCAAAATAATAATTATGACGATCGAAAAACGCCTGTCACACTCAGAACTAGTGACATCGAAGATCTTCAACAAAAATATCTGACTATGGATTTACAAGCAAACAATAAAAGTGAAGTACGGCAAGGTCCTGCATTTCGTGCACTTGTTCGAGGACTTGATGAAACGACTGGTACGTATTGGATATTATACGTTTACATCTGTACAATGCTCATTTATTCAATGAATCATTTTAAGATTCGACTGATCCTCCATCTTCAAAATCGAAGTATATGAAAAACAAAAACAGAAAGAAAAGAAACAGAAAATCGTATTTATTTTATTCTTTCAACAGTTCAACTAATAAACAAGTTACTACATCGACGGTCAAAGGTTTTCGATATACACCTGATCCGTAAGTTGAACTTTTGAAGAATCCTCAATTTCATAGACAACAAAAGAATTTTCTTTTAGTATGTAAATATCTTTTTTAAAATCTTGAGTCACAAAGATAGACGAGAATGTTTTTAAAAAACTAACGATGATGAAAAGAAGAGAACTTTATTTCATGATTTTGATTTTTTTTTCGGTTATGAATACACATACAGATATGTTAATCTGGCATGCGAATGAACATTGTCTCTATGCTTATGCATTTCTTTCATTTTTCATATCAATGAATAGTATAATTTTTAGTTTTTTTTATATTTCTATAGCCTACATGTTGCACCCGAGTATCAAATTGAAGAACCCAAAAAGTACGTCAATAAATAGTTTTTATTTAAATAAGAATAATTTCTATGATATTTGTTTGATAGCTATAATGAATTCAAAGCAAAAGCAGCTCTATCCATGCCTAAACCTGCTCCTGCATCAGCACCATACGATTATACACAACATCAACCACGTCCAGCTCCGTACATACCAAAGACACCGGCACCAGCTGCACCCGTACCTGCACAACCGAAACCGAACGGTAATCATTGAATTCACTAAAAAGAAAACACGAATTCACAATAATCTAAAAATCAAATATCATATTGTTGCCATTTTTGTTTATCTTGGCTTTCTAGCTATTGACAAAACAACATTTAATGCGAATAAACAAGAAACATCTCGTTCGGGCAATCGTGTGTTTATGAAAGGTAATAAGGGTAGTGCATTGTTAAATCGAAATGAAAATTTAAACCAAACTGCTCGATGTTATTCATGTGGTATTACCATAAGGTACGTGTGCATACACATACGTATGTAAACCGTAGGAAAATTTTTCTCGAATGATTATTTGATAAAAATTATTAAAAATAGAGGTCCATATATCTCAGCTATTGGCCATTGCTACTGCGTAGATCATTTTACATGTTCGAATTGTTCAGTAAATTTGATCGATTGTGGTTTTGTTGAAGAAAATGGAAAATTATATTGTGAACGTGATTTTGAACAATATCTTGCACCACACTGTGCAAAATGTTCACAATCAATATTAAAAGTAAAATTAAATAAATACAACGTTGTATTTTAATAGTCTATTTAAAAAAATACTATTAAAATAAAGGAATGCGTTCATGCGCTCGAAAAAAATTGGCATCCAGAATGTTTTACTTGTGCGGCATGTAAAAAGTCAATTGGTACTGGGTCATTTCATGTCGAAGAAGGTCAACCTTATTGCATTGAAGGTAACAATTAATCAATTTTGAGAGATTTTGTTTATTTATCTATGAAAAATCTTGTTATCTATCACATATCTACCATTCGTTTATACATAGATTATCGCCGAATGTTTCAAGCTAAGTGTACTAGTTGCGATTTTCCTATTGAACCAGGCGACAAATATCTCGAAGCTATGGGTGGCACATATCATGTTGAATGTTTCAATTGTTCTGTATGTTTGTTTGGTGTTTACTTTAAATGATTTGTCTATTTTCTCGTCATATTTGATGGTATGATGTACTTATTTTACGTTTCTTTTTCTCCTTTATAGATGTGTCAAGTTAGTTTAAATGGTCAAGCGTTTCTTGTCAAAAATAATCGACCTTATTGTCGTCTACATGGTCGTTAACTATAATCGCTGATCGAATCTACTTCAAAACATAAACTTATAGAAAATATAACCCTTGAATAAGACAGATATATTTTTATCATATTTTAGAAAATAACCCACACGAAGAAATTTTTACATAAAATAATTACAATAAGAAGTTTAATCTTTAATAAATAAAACTGAGTTTGTTTTTTAAATTTACTAATGTTTACATGCAAACATATTTATTCTAACCACTGACGAAACACAGAAGAATACTTGAACTTGTAAATTTATTTCAACGATTGAATTGGTTGAATTTATAGAAGTAACGAAACCACTTTATATTGTTAGACAAAAAAAAGTGTTCTTGTTTGATTTTTAAGTTTGGTTTTTTGAAAAAAAGGAACTTTATTTTTTCTTATTGTAAAACTTCGATGTGATACATATTGAAGTTACGTTTTATCGTCTCTTTTAGTGTTTGTATTATTAGAATCAATAGAAAACTCATGTAGAAATAAAATCCAAAAATGAACTTAGACCTTTGAAATCTTAGAAAAGACGATGAAGTGTATCCTACAGAAAAAGCTAAAAGAAGTTTTTAGAAAATCATACAAGACTACTCATCAGGAATGTTCAGATGATATTTCGATTTTTCTTTTTATCTCCCCCATAGTTTTGTCGCACTGCAACATGTAGTAATGCAACCTAATCGAAAAAAAACCTTATAGTTTTGTTATATACGATTGTTGAAAATTGGAGCAATGAATGCAAAACACATATGAATGAAGAACATGCAGTCCAAGTAGATTCTATAGATAAAAAAATAAGATAGATATTTGATGGCACTAGCATAAGTATGAATCGTAGTCGAGTTCTTACAAAGAAGCCGTAACGGACGATCAAGTCTTTAAACTTATCTCTTTGATTATCAATGATATCGATCTTCGATTACTAAACGGAGAATGGTTTTGTCAATAGTATTGCTTCAGAAGTCGAGTGAAAAGAAACTTGGGGAAAAAAACCTACAATCAAATGTTACGTCATGCATTTTGATTGATTTCGACTAGTAGACGAACGATGTTCCTACAAGCCATTTTCTTGTCTCTCTCTCTTTATTGTTAAAATCATGTTTCAATTTTTTTCACCCGGTAAGAATAATTTCGCATACCTAGCCCAGTGAACAACGGCACTTCTGTGATTTGAATACTTGTCCTAGTCTTCTCATCCATTCCATGGATAGCAATACTCTAAGGTTGTACGCTAATCGTTCACCTATTCATTTTTGTCTTGTTGTTTTGAACCACTGATGTCTACGCTTTAGTTAGAGAGAATGATTGGTGGAGTATTGCAAGTTTTTCTTTTCAAAAAGTTACTTAAAATAAACATCACTTGATAACATGCTAGTAAATACGAACTTTATGAAATCAGTTAAGAATCATAAAAATAGCTGTTTCGTATTTTCTCATTCGTTCTCACTCATCTGATGAGTATTGATTGACTCATTATCTTTGTCTGAAAATGTATTCAGTATGGGGTAATGCGAACTTTCTTGTTTTCATCTATACAAATGATATTTTTAACCCATTTATTTATTTTATGCTCGCATTTATCTTTTCTGCTGTTATTGCAATGTTGTCTTTCTGTAAAATGCAGATGGTTACATGTATAGATATAAAATCATTTTGCTCTAATTAATTATAGATACAATCGTTATTCATTTACATATCATCTGTCAATATTCATTAACAAAGCTGAATTAGCGAAAGAGATAAAATAATAACCGCATTGACTTATATACTATATGAAAATGTTTCTTCATCTATAGTATTTATTACATAGTATCATACGAATTGATAACGATTGGCCAAGGACTGAGAAATAGAAATTCCTTCTCTCTCCCTATACGATTCTACAAATACTAAAATGACGAAGTAAATACAATAGTTACTCGAATTTCTCCTTTGACGTTGATATCTATCGAGATATCTATGAATATAAACGTGCCAATATGAAAACTACTATGAAAATATGTATCATTCTGTATTTTTCGAATGATAAAAGCGTTTCATGAGAGACGACCTACAATATACGACTTTTGAAATCACTAACAATGGAAACATTATTTATCGATTGATAAAAACTATATTGTTTAACAAAGACTATGCGAAAATGAAGTCGTGCTATGATAAATTTTAGTAGTTCATTAAATTCTATAACATATATATATATATATGATGTTATCTATCCTCTGTATTAGATTACTTTGAGAAAATTAAATATATTCATTTGTCATATGAAAAATAACTTTACTGATTGTTGTATTGTATGTCAGGAATGAGTGTAATTATGTGAAACAGAGGGAAAAACAATCCTGAATAGAAAACAAATAGGATTGATACTTATTAATCATTAAAAAAGATAGAATAGAAAGTTTTAATCAGAGTCAGATTGATTAGTAGTGCTAGTTTAAAATAGTATTCTACAGTAGTAAATGTCCATGTCATGTATGACATGAATGTTGTAAAATATCCATGTTAGTAAAAGTAATAGTAACACATTCATCAATATATTGTTTTTACAGCAATCTAATCAATTATAACAACAATAATCATTGTTCTGGCATTAAAGATTGGAGAACAACAATTCAATCGAAGACTAAATAGCACAGACAAAACAATTAGTACATAATGAATGGAATAGAAAAAAAAACAACAACGTTTTTTAGCATTGAGAATAACAATAAGAATCGTCAGTTAATGAAATTTTTCTCGTAAAAATGCTACTCATTATGCAAACGAATTCTTAAGATAAACAACATTTCAGTAGAAATTACAATTAGAAAAGTGTTACGATTATAAAATAAATTACAGATAACAAATCATAAGATAAGAATCTGTTTTGTTTGCTAAATGTCAAACATGTTCGTTTGGAATGCAGTCAGAATTCACTTATGATATGCGATATTTCAACAAGAAACATGTAGTTCGAGTAAGAGTGCATCATTAAACATGAGAAACAACAAATGTTGATGCCACATGTATTTTCTTTTACAAAATGTCATTTTGAAAAAAAATCTACGACAGTCATAATTTATTCATGTTCACTAATCGAAAAACAGTATAAAGGGTTTCTATTATGTGACTTGATAAATCTCTCACTTGAAAACAAACACACAAAAAAAAATTCTATCCAAAAATGCCTTGTATGTTTCTTTGCTCTGTTCAATGAGATAAGAAACAAATATTTGTAAAATTCAGTTATTCAATATAATCAAACATTCATTTGTCTAGGCTTTATGTTTTAAAGAAGTTCTCAATCTATCTTGAGATTCTTTTTGCTGAAAACAGCATTTTCAGACTTTATAACCTAACGGTTGTGTTTTTACTAATCTACAATATTAGTTCATAGCATAGAAGTACTCTCAACTGATTCGAAGAATAACTTGAAAGTTACTCTGAATAGTAAAATTCTTACTCATCTTTCTATAGAAAACAGATTTAATTACTAACATAAATATGAACAAATAATACTCTGACAAAGTCTGACCTCTCTTACTGAGTACATCATTAAAATCGTTCAGTCGAGCTGCAATTGAAAGATGAGGAAAATTAATATGATCTATTTTTTCTTACTGGAAACCAACGGCAGATTTATCCTTTCAATTCACATAATTTCCCATCAACCAACTGATAATTGACCTTGTACCAATAAAAAATATGCAAAGATTAGAATTCTTATAGAAATTCGAGTAAAAGACATATTTGAGCATATTAAAATTTGATTTTGACAGTTGAACAATGGAAAAATGCATATGATGTAGATGAAATATCTACGAGATATGAAATTTTCAATGCATATAAGTGTTGCATCAACGAACAAATGAAGAAAAGATGTATAACGTGACGACCTCATTTTTCAACGAGATTTTTTCCAAAAAGTGAAGATTCGCATCATGAAGAAACGTCTGATTTTAAAGCTTGATGTACTCTTACTTTCAGATTGAAATTCAAACGTGAACAAGATTTCTAAAGAATTTGAAATCAGCGATAAAAATAAAATTGCAAAAAATTCGATAACATAATTACATTTCATTAGAAGTTCAAATTCTTGCGTGGTTTATTATTGAAATAAAAGACAATGTTAGCAAGCAAAAATCAAAGGAAAACTAATTGAAAATTCGTTTGCAAAGTTTTTTCGACATCTTATGAAGTTTTGTCCATTTATTCAATATGCAAAAATAAATTCTACAGATATAATTTAATGATATTATTTGATTCTCAAAAGATGTTTTGTACTAGAAATGTGAAGTTTTCTTATTGCTAGTCTTCTGGAAAAATTCGAGACGGTTCGAATTTAAAAAATCATTCTTGTTCGTAACTCAAAATTTACTTCATGAAGTTCTAGATGGAGTATATTGGGGCTGCGATTTACATCCCTTGTTAAATGAATTTTCCCAACATCGTTTCGCGTATAAATCGATATCAACTCGAAATTGCTTTACAGTTTCTCAATCGTTCACTTATTTTCGAAGCTTCTTGAATCTTACTAAATCATCGTTAAAATGCCGTTACTCATACTATGACATGGTTTTAAACATTTACAAAATTGACTTACTAATGTCGTGCGCATCGTGAACTAGCCTCGAAAGCGTCATACATAATCAATGAGAAATTTAGATTGTTTAATGTTCTGTTACTACGAGCAATTGTAATCAAGACACGATTAATACACACTTCTCACTTCTCGTATAGGAATAATTTCACAAAAATTTTTCATATGACAATCCATACTCAGAGGAAAGGAACATTCAAGAGTGTTGACCTAAAAACAACTATTTTTTTATCACCTATAGTAAAGGTTTCTACAGCATCTTTTACTGTGTCGTTGTACAGCGTAGATATTCTACGTCATAATAAATAAACATCTGACATTAATTTCATGTCTGGAAAGGCTTCATCCAAAAGGATTAATGCGTAAGGCTTCATAAAACTTGTTTTGTTTTTTTTAAGCAGTTTTTTTCAACGTCTCTGAGAAATCAATGCTTCACTGTCGGGTCATTGTGCTTTTTCGTTTATATTCATTATACTACTTGTGCCCACTGCATTGATCTATAGAAAAGTGTTCATACGTCTTATATTCATCGTACTCTAGTGGTGAACTCATTTTCTAGGTCTAATTGATGCATTAGAGTATTGTTATGCTTTATACAGAATCTAATTATGAAAAATTTACGTAGATAAATATAACACATCATAGTTAGAGGGTCTAATTGTGTACAATGTTTGTTTTACATTATTGAATTAAATGTAACATGCATAGTTTTACAGAAGAAGTGAGAAACGAAAGAAAAAACACGATTCTGAACAAGTATATTTTCTTGAAATCAAAATAACAACGAATGAAAAGAAGAAAAAAATAATTGATGTGTACACTCTTCTTTTGCCATCTACCCGTACTTCTCATCATCTAGTTAAAGATTAAAACAAATCAATCAAAACAACAAGAAGAAAACAGCACTGAAAGTTAAATTCAAACAACAGAAAAAGAATGAACTGATTTTTCCTTCACATTTTCTATATTGTTCTTGTAACCTCTCTCTCTCTCTCTCTCTTGGAGAGTTATTTCAATAGGAAATTATTTGTTGTCAATGAAGAACAAACTCAATTTCTTAACGAGCAAAATGAGAAACGACTGGTGCTTATATTGAGTTAACTAGCATGATATTATGTTAAGAAATTCACAAAGATCAAGTATACTGAAATTAATACGAATATAGAATTTCATCATGCACTAAAAACAGAATTGGACATTGAAAGTGTGAAGTATTGATCGTATGATGTTAAATATATGACGTGCTTCTCTATGTGTCAAATACCAATCTGTTTTTTTTTCATTTTCTGTTCGAATAAGTATTCATTTATTTTGAAGTGCTCAAACATACTTTTTTGATGGTACGCACTAGATTTCTTTTTCTCACCATGAACAACAAAAAAATGCTCTTCACAATTTTTTTTCTTCGATAAAAAACAAAAATCGAAAGAAAATGAAAAACGAACGAAAAAGCAAACGAGAAAAAAAAATAAAACTTCTCAAACATACACACACATTTGTTATATTGAAATGATCTTTTCCAATGCCAACAACATCTAAGATACTTGTTGAGCAACAATCACATTTAGCAATGCCACCATCTGTTTGGTTACATATCAACGGTGTCAGTTTAACAACCGATGTTCCTCAATATCAACCACCGGTGCATTCATATGATTATCAAACGAAACATTTGCAAAGTCCTGTGCAAACTCCAACACCATCAGTGATATCATCACCCCCAGTTGTTCCTTGTCGAATAACTATGATCGATGGACCATACTGTAATGGTGTGAATAAAGAACATCAAAAAATAGAAAATATTGATATGCCGAAAAAATTATTCATCGATCGACATATTAGAAAAGCTAAATCACTACCTGGTCTAATCAAGTATGAAGAATCAAGTATTTTTTTCTTTTCGCTTTTTTTTTCAAATACATTATCGAGAAAATGACTAAGTTCTGAACTTGTTCGTTTGTTTTGCTATTTTTAGAGGCACTGCTTTATCCCGTCATACACCTCTTCAAACAACAGCATTAACAAGTTCACCAGTAGCAAATCAATTAGCAACTAAACTTCAAGAAGATCAAATTCCTCCTGCTGCAGTCGATAATGATCATCAAACACTTCCAATATCCCAAGCAATTGAACAACAACATGAAATTCGTCGTCCACGAGTTTATTTCGCCGATTTTAATAAAGTACAATTTATTGATGATAACAACGAAACATCTCAACAACATCAAGCTAAACGTCGTCATCGACATCGTCTAACAAAAAAAGCAAACAGTATAAGTGGTACTAATTATATTGCACCATCTATTCAACAGCCGCAAATACTACATAATGCTTCTCCTCCACTATCGAATCATTCACATCATCATAATCCACAAGACCTAACCATAAAAAAGCAACGCATAGTTATTTCACAAGGTACAACTTCATCACGTAGTACATATTTACCAGAGATTGTTAATCAATCAGTAACGAATGAAGTGCCATCGAATGATAACTTGAATGGAAAATATGTTTTACAACGTGAAAAGCCTCTAGTTTATTTTCCTAAACCAGCACATGACGTACCAATTAATTCATCGATGGATGTATCATCTGATATCACGCGTAATCGCATCGTTCGTTCAACATCAATACAAGATGCTACTGAATCAGAATCTAGTGATAATAATAATACGATGATAGGTCTTAGTAGTTCTTCAATATCTTCTACATCAAATAATCGACAACGTGCTTTCCTTCATACTATATCACTTCGACAACAATTTAATACACCATTGAAAATTAAAACAGGAATGTCATTATCATCATCGTCCTCAACGACAACAGCAACAACAACGACGACAACAACGACAACAACGACAACAACAAATCCTAATATCAGTCATCATTATCAACAACACCAACAATCGATGAATAGTTCAAAATTAAATACGCATCGATCAACACCACGAATTCCTGATGATATTGATGATTTAAATTTAAATAAATCTTCATCAACACTTGAAAATCGACCCTTTACTGCTAATGGTTTAAATAAACAATTGAAACGTTCGGACGTTATTCACTATAGCTCGAAAAATCCATTTGGAGTGTATTCAAATAATGATTCGACTGAAGTATCCTATCGTCATTCAAATAGATCACATAATCATGAAAAAAGTCCAGAACGCTTTCAAAATTTATTAACTGTTGTTCGACCACCCTATGCTTCAAGTAATATTTCGTTTTCAAATACATCCACAACCGTTGTACCGAACGATTCATCAAAACAAACACATAATCATTTACAAACAAAAGGAAATATTCGTGCAGCACGTAGTAAAAGTGCACGTGGATCAGTCGCTTATCATATTGCAAAAAATACAATCGTTGTTTAGATTTTGTAGAATTAAAAAAAAGAAAAATTTTTGATTTGATTTAGAAAATAATTTTTGTTTTCTTTTCTAAAGTTTGATCTGATAGTCTTATTTTCATCTTTTACCTTCGAAAAGAATCATATTCATGTATATTATCCCATGGATTGATGAAACAAAACAAAAAAAAACGTACTAATTTTAACATGGTAAGGAAAACTAGTTGCAAATATCATCTGTTTACAATGCAAACGAAAAGACTTCCATCAAAATGTTTTGTTTTGTCGTTTTCTTTATTTGAATTCTGTTTGAATACTTATAAAGTTTGCATGCATCTATTTTTAGTGTGCACCATCTAGTACATGAATCTGTCATTTCTTTTGATCTTAGGAAATGAATTTGAATTAAAATGTTATGAAATCAACTAATTTCTTTTGCCCAATACTACAGTCGACTTTGAGTATATGACATTAATGTTCCATTGTATTTCATCGATTTGAATAAACATATTCAAGTCATTAATTCATCCAAGTTCTTTATGTGCAAATAAAGTAGAAGACAAAACTCAAAATATATTCCCTAAATAAATAGACTTTAAATATTTGTTGGATTCTTCTTTTAATGTTCACAGAAACACAATAAAGCAATTAGCAAAAACAACATATTCTCTTCACAAGACAATTGTACAATGTTTTAAACTAAACTAGGAGGAGAAGAAGAAGAAGAAGAAAAAGAACAGTGAAGCCATTTTTTACAGTTAACTACGAATAGTTGTAAGTTTATGTGTAATCATCAAGTGATCATCTTCATCTACAGTCGTTACTTTCGGATGCAGTTCAATAGAGCCAATATTTACAATATTAGGTAAATTAGCAAAACGTTTCATCAATAAAAGATAACCTTCAAATAACCAAACACCGATAATAGCTCCAACAATTGGACCAAGAATTGGAATCCAAAAGAAATAGTTATTTGCTTGAAAAACTTCTTTCCAACCATAGATAAATGCAGCGAATAGACGAGGACCTAAATCACGAGCCTAAAATAGATTGAAGATACAGCTCATCAGCTCTTCTTTTTGTTATCTTTTTATTTTCACAGATCGATTTATTTATTACATACCGGATTAATAGCGGCACCTGAATTACGTGCGAATGCTGAGGTTATTGCAAAAATAATCAGAACAAATGCAAACGGTTTAGTGACTTCGGATATCATATGATTGAAGTCCTAGAAAAAAAAAAGAAAGAATTCTGTAAAATCTCGGTTAGTATGATATATCGTACATTTCCTAAAGCCATGATAAGAATCATTAAAACAGCAGTACCAATTATTTGATCAAACAATAAATTCCATTGATGAATACCATCTTCTGGTATTGTAAAGAATATGTCAGCTGTACCATGTTCACCTGTAATTTGTCGGACACTACCATCAAATCGATTAAATAAACCCCAATGAAGATAATAAACGACGAGAGCCCCAAAAAACGCTCCTATTACTTGACCAATAATATAAAATACGCATTGTATTGGTTTTAATTTTCCTATAGTTAACAATGAAATACTGACGGCAGGATTTAAGTGTGCGCCTAGTCAAAAAAGGTGTATTGTTATTTAAAATCAATTAAATTGTTTAAATATGTTTGTTTTTTTTTAAAAATCTTACCACTAATCGGTCCCGCAATCATGAGAGCTATGAAGAAAAAAGAATTTATATATTAATAATAACAAAAACAAATAGTATGTTCGAAAAAAAAAGCAATACCATTTGAGACAAGGATACTTTTTCCAAGAGTTTTTTCAGTACAAAATAAAGAACGCCATTCAACGATTTACTTGACGTAGTTAACAAGCAAGTATATTTTTAGACAGAAAAGGTTAAAATGATAATGTTTAAAAGTCAGCTAATCAAAAATAGAAACTAAACATTAATAGATTAATATTAACGACTATATCAAATATGCCGACGAATAACAACCAATTACGAAAGGGATTAACCCTATATTCGATATCGAACTTCACACTGTCGTATCCAATCTTTATGTTAAATCATGATCGATTTGACATTTACTTCTGTACAATATATATAATTAATGAAGGTTCTACACTTTCACACAATATTTACTCAAGCAAAATCACCAAAAAATTTAATTATTGTCATTTCCTATTAATACAATAATTATTTGTATGTAGATTGTTGAAATAAATTACTCAACGGTTAAATAAAACTGACAAGCATCAAATTTATTAAAATCTTATCACTTCCACAAATAGAACAGTCTGCCGCCAAGTTATATCACCAAGAATGTCATCGAAAAGTTTTATAGAATCAAGTTACATGGAATCTAGAGAAAAAAATTGTTTTTCTTGACAAAAATAACTATTTGTCAGTATACACATACACAAACACATATGTATATATTGCTTTACACTTTCAATCGACAAAACAAAAACGAAGCGATATCGTTCACTCATCGGTAATAGAGTTTGGAAATATTTTATATGAAGATCCAAATATGAATTAAATTATTCCCATCGTGATATACCTAATGTGAGAAAACATTTCATCTTAGATTATGATAAAAGTTTTTGTTTCTCTTATTAGTAATATAGAGACGTAGATGAAAGAATAACAATAAACAAATACCCGCATAGACTCCAATGCCAAAAGATAGATTAATTGCAATTATTGAACGATGCTCAGGCGATGAAAATTTATATTGTGCAATTGATGCTTCACCAATTAATATCAACATAAAAGTAGAAAAACACTCTGCTAAACATTGAGCTAGATATTGTTGTTTTTCCTTGATTTTCACCATTGTCCTATGATGTATGTAAATGTACTTTTTTTTTCTGTAGCTGATGAATATGAAGCCAAGAATGCAAGCAAGAATATTTCCTTTTTCCTCTTGTGTTTGCAGCTTTTTTTCCTTTTTTTTCTCCTTTTTCTTCGGCAATCATATGAGAAGCAACGTCCTTAGATTTCTGACTATATATTTAGTTAAGCATAGACGTCATTCTCGCCATGCTACCGAATACCATTATATATTTTTAAAATTTGTCTTATAATTCATACATACATATACATAAATAAGTAAATAAATAAATCAATAAATATATATATATATATATATATTCTGCATAAAAAGCGTGCTGCCTGATTACTATTTACAGGAATTCTGTTTCGTAAAAAAGATGTTTAAATTCCTTCACATAACAATTAATGAATAACATAAGTAGCATATTTTACAATGATAACGTGGCTACAAATGATAGGAAAATGTTTTATAAAAAGAAAAGAGGAAATTAAAAGAATCAGTTACTTTCAGATGATACTTGGGTATTGATGTGAAATGCTTTATCTTGATCTACTTGATCAGGTTGTTCGACAGCATCAACATGTGTAATACCCGGCAAGTTAGCATATTTTTTCATTAATATCAGATACCCTTCATATACCCAAACACCAATAACAGCACCAATTATAGGACCCAAAGTAGCTACCCAAAAATAATAATCATTGTCACGAAATACTTTCGAACCATAGATAATAGCTGCAAATAATCGTGGACCGAAGTCACGTGCCTAAAAAAAATATACAAGAAATATTTGTTTTCATTTTGGGACGAAAAAGTTCAAAACTAAATTTTACGAACTGGATTTATCGGATTTCCACAGTTGAGACTCATAGCAAATCCAAAAGTTGTTATCATCAATGCAAAAGCAAATGGCTTAGCTGCATTCGAGATCAAATGATTATAATCATTGCCGAGTGCCACAATAAAAATAAGTAACAAAGCTGTACCAGTGATTGCATCAATTAAGCAATTCCAATTAGGAACACCTTTTGCTGGTACTGTATAAAATATGTCAGCTGTTGCATTTATACCTTGAGTTTCTCGAATACCACCATCATATAAATTGAAATGACTATAATAGACAAGATAGACCAATGCAGAAGCAATGAAAGCTCCGATGATTTGACCAACAATGTAGAATAAACATTGAACAACTTTCATTTTACGTAATGACAGTAAGCCGATGCTAACAGCTGGATTAATATGAGCACCTATATTAAAACAACATGTTTCAGTTTGATGGAATCGATAATCAACAGTAGACACATTTAACAAAACTAATTGAAAACTATTACAAAAACACAAATGAAAACTCTATTCTCAAAATCTACTCTGGGAAAGTTTTACAAATTTTACAGAATATTAAAATTCCAAAAAAAAATCACTAGAAATGATTCTTCAATGATTCTATAGAGCAATGTGATAATAGACCATCAAGATCGAATTCTCAAACATATATCTAACACTATCAACATGTCTCTTCATTAGAATTGTAAAATATTTTACAACAAGTGTCGAGATGAAACGATGAAAACCTATATAATTTTTGCTTTTACTATTTTTTAAAGAGAATTTGAATGAATTGAAAGAGAAATATTTTTCTTCTTGATTTTGATTAGGTACATGGATCATTTAAAGATAATATCGATTTTGAAGATCTTTCTATTCTGATCCCATGTTTCGACTATTCATGCATATTTCGTAAAGAATATTGAATTGATGGAGAAAGATTGACGCTAACGGTTTTTGTATTCGTCAGTACAGATCGGATAGAAAAACGGATCAGTTTTCTTTTATTTCTAGATAAGATAGTACATTTGATAATGCCATTACTGTCCAGTACTCCATATGATGCTTTGCCAAGTATGAAAATAAACTTGGTAGAAATATATGTATATCTATGACTTTCATCGTACGTTTTTCTTAGTTTACTGGCAACTAGAATACGTCGAAAAACGTTTCCAATCAAAGAATCGGTCATGCAAACAGATGTTTTTGATTAAGTGACTAAACTAATATTCTCATCATCTTAGACGCTGTGTTCAAAACAAAACTGTTCGGAATGAAACTAAAATCAATCCGTGCAAACTCTTTTATTTGATTATATACATAATTAGGTTTAATTTGAAATAATTTCTTTATAATAAGAAGAAAACGTCTTATTCACTAGAGAAAATATGTCGTTTTTATTCTATCTGATTCGAATAGGAAATTGAATTGATACACTCGAATATTCTTAAATGATGATAAATGATGTAGTAATAGAAAAAAAATGTTATAACTCGTCATGCAATGAAAATGACTCCAAGATACTTGCTTATTTGTTTGCTGTATATTTTCGCCATTGATTCTTCGAGATTATATGGCATACGTTTCCATAGAATTTATTTCGAAGAATATTCCAATGGAATATAGATTTCTTGTGTTGTCATTTTCTACAAAGCTAATTATCAAACTACTTGCAAAACAGTCGACACTCTTATCGAAAGAATAGTAGTAACCACACCTTAAGACTTTTATTGCATTGGATAGGTGGCTCAAGTCATAAATGAAAAATACCGTGTTTTTTAACAGTTCTTATCTTGAATTTGACAAGAATAAGATCTTTGCTTGTCATTTATCATTATCGGCAATGCTTGTTTAAATTCCATGTAGTGCACTAAACATTGAAAACTACGGACGACGTAAAAATCTAATTGTTTCATGCTTGTTTGACATGAAACTGTCAAGATATAGAAACGAAAGTAGGTGTTCGTTAAATTTTAAACTTAATGATATTGTAAGAATGTTATAAAGATCGAAAACGGTCTGAATGCATGAATGTCAAACATTTAGATTGAAGCAGAGCATACGACGAAATTCTGGAATTCAAATGTATTCAAATATGACAAAAACAATAAATCTTACAGTTGCTTAAAGTTTCATTTCACTCAATCACTAATATTAATATTTCATATACTCAATAAGATAATTCTACTCATCTCTCACCTGATATAGGTCCGGCCACCATGAGAGCAACGTAAACACCAACTCCAAACGATAGATTAATGCCAAAATTACTATTGATAGGTGGTTTAGAAAACTTATACTGAGCTACGGATAGGTCACCAAGAAAAATCAAAATAAATGTTCCAAACATTTCAGCCAGACATTGTGCAGCGTATTGTTTAAGTTTTCGTGGATGCAACATGATTTCTGTTTTTCGTGATAACTCCGAATGTGAAAATAGAGATAAGAAGTCAAAGGCAACGACAACTTGAGAAGTTTAACAATACAACGTAAGAGCACTGCTTTATATTTTATTTTCGGTACTGTCTATAGTCAACAATAATAAATCAAGGCTTTTCTTTTTGAAGATTTCAAAGCACACGCTCTACATTTTTCGTCTGTTTTTACTTCTAATTGATCCCAAGAGTAATACAGTGTAGTGTATGTCGATAGAACAGATCATATTTCTTTCTATGTTTTGAAGGGATTTCTTTTTATCAAATGAGTACATGAATGAAATTCGATTTAATTTGTATTTGCATAGGTTTAATAAATTTACATAGCATTCAGTTGCTGACACAAAAATAGCATGATGTAAGACCTGATTAAAACCCAAAACATATTTCGTTTTTTGAAATTCAAAGTCTATATTCATCGGCACGACATGCATTTATAATAAGTATAGATTAAAGATATTTTTTTAATTCAGATTTTTGTAGAATTAGCTGAGAAATGAAATAGAATATGAGTTCATGTGAACTATTGTTCTGTGCATGGAAAAAAATTTAAACTAATAATATAGGCAATCATATATAGGAGCATGTCAAAAATGATTAAAAAATTGATCGATATCTATCTTTAATTATTTATTGATTACTGTCATTGAACATTCTGATAGTACGATTTATTTGCCACACAAATACTTATTCAGACAAGTTCTGTTTGACCTTTCACTAAAAAGATAAATCATTTCTTTTTCACAAATTTTTCCTTTGAAAATAGTAGGTTTTCGGTGAGATTTCATTGTACAGTAGTAATATTATCGATTATTACATCATTTGTACAATATGTTTCCATACTATCGAATGATAGAAAGATACACGTTATAATATTTTGATTTAACGACAAGAGAATGATATATATATTTTCTTGTGATAAAATAGAATGTGCTCTTTGTAAATACAGATAATCTAATGTTGACTAAAAAGATGCATAAATTATGAAGTTGAAGTAGTCATCACATAAAAATGCTTTGTAAGAAAATGTGTTCTATATTATCGACTTCGTTCTTAGTCATTTTTGTAATCCCGATTTTACATTGCAGTATTTTTTATATGAAATGACAGAATGCTGTTTAGGATTTGTTGGTGTATATTCCTGACACATATAATAGATTATGTTCAAATGTCGTCCATATAAAAGAAAACAGCTTTCTCTTTTAAATGAATTCCATACATCTATCATTACTTGTTTATTTCTGCGATCGAAGTTGATTTCAAAGTTTAAAACACAATACTTTGCTTATTCCTTAATTCAAATCATGCTTTTATTCATGATCATATCTACAACATGGTTTCAATGAGAACTAAAAAAAGAAGTTTAACTATTAAGCGGGAATAAAAGATTCAAAAAATGATTTCATTCGTACTCAATAGACATGACAACTAACTATCACATATCTCCTTCCGAAGATGTATCTCATATGACAATGAGTTTACATTATGATGACGACGTTAGGTCATTTACAGCATCGATAACTAGTCGATCGTCTATATCGACAACGCGATCTGGTTCAACAACGACAGAAGTAGGTCAAGAACAAATTGATCAAATACATGATGCATTTGCTGTATTTGATAAAGAAATGACAGGCTCAATTACAACAGAACAATTTCGGTAAATAAATAAGAGTTTTAATTTGATAACGAGGATTTTTCGAGATGATCAACATGCCTAAAATGCCCAGCTTCATTCTCCATAAGAATATATTTCAAGTCTATCGAAGAAGATGATGAGCAGTAATATGATACCGATGGAATATCTCTCGGTGACTTTCCCTTAGCCGAAGTCAAAAATTTGCTCTCTTAACATGAATAAGAATATTTCATTCCTAAATCCATTTTTTAATGATGAAATGATCGAATGCACGGAAATGATTACTTCCTCTAATAATACAAGCAATCTATATCAGATAGACTTGAATGAATGAAGAATACTCAGAAAGTGCTGTAACTTTACAGTGAAGTCACATCGAAATCGTGTATTTTAATGCGCTTTTTTTTCAAGTCTATGTCATGGTTCTCCGGTAGAATATTATCGTAAGTTATTTGCGACTATTGAAATAGCACTTAACATAAAGACAGATGTCAATGAAATTCTTTTGACATAAGACCATCAAGTCTGCTGGTTTAAAATGTTTGTCAGAAAAGAAACAATTAAACGATGTGAAGCTTTCACAATAAACTAATCTTGATAAGACATATCTTTTACTAATATTTTGAATTCGAAATTCGACAAAAAAATACATTAAACTGCATTATCTCGGCAATAATAATACAAATGTTTGGGCTTCCCCACCAAATACTCGAAATTCATTCACATCTACTTGATACACTGAGTTTTGACAGTGACATGATTCATCAGCATGAAAGTCACATTACGAGGAAAGTTTCACCCCATGATGCACACGGATGTTCTCTTGAATGAAGATTTCTCATCATCATACATGAATATTTTCATTAACGATGTTTTACAAATATCTGAAATTCAACTTGTTTTGTAGACTTATACGTATTAAAAATCTCTATTTATTCAAACCGTAATCCATTACGTATGTTTTTTTCCCTCTTGAAATCGATCTGAAATCAAGTATTAATAACGCAGTAGGTTTTTTTTACTTCGATGAATGCAAGTTTTTCTTCCAATCATCAAACTATTTTAAATTCTAGTTTCAATTGAACACTAAATAATTCATTTGCATGACAAGTAGTTATAGAACACTTTCAGAGAGTAGATTAAAAATTAGAGCTATTCAAACTCTATAAACAGTCACTCTTAATCGTGAACAATACAATACAAAATGTAGACACTCAACTGCAAAGAAACACTTCGGAAGTGTCTATTCATAGATTGAATATCAATTGTGTTTCACTATGAAATGTGACTTTATAGTTTGATATTATTGCGAAAGATTATGTTACAGGATACGTTTACAAGGATTCAAAAATACGTCGCTTCAAATATGCGTCTTTTGATTAGAGGGATTATGCTCAAACCCATGTTTCATCAGTTTAAAACTCGAATAAATAACGACTTAACCGTATATTATAGGTACACGTGAAACATATATCAACGCTAGAGCATCTTAGAATTATTGTTGATCGAATGTGTTTATTTACAATTTTCTAAAATAATCTTTTACGAGTCCTTGAAAATAAATTCATTAATAAACTTGTTTGCAAAAGGCTAGATTAAACAGTAGAAATTCATTTTTATGTTGACTATAAGAAAAGATTTAAATCTATTATTATTTACTGTCTAGAAATGACAATGCATAGTTCATAGGAAATTTTGACAAAAAAAGAATTTTCAATAACAATGATCACAGATAATAAAATGAGCTGACTACATGTTTTTGTTGTAATTCAGTAAAGTTCTCGAAGATCTTGGCTATACTGTTCCTGAAAATGAATTGAATTCATTGATCAGTCAACTTGATGTTGATAAGTCAGGTACATCAAATATATGCGAAGGTATCGATTGAATTTGTTTTATCGTATTTTTCTTTTTGAAGGAACTATTGAATTTGAAGAATATCTTAGTTTTATGCTAACATTCATTAAAAAAACTATTACAACAGAAGATAATCTCAGAGATGCATTTAATCTATTCGATCAAAATGATGATGGTTTTATTGAAACAAAAGATTTACGAGACATAATGACAAATCTCGGTGAAAAAATTACTGATGAAGACATTGATGAAATGATTCGCGAAGCTGATATTGGTTCGTGTCGTTTGTTGCCCGTTGATTGATTCTTATAAATCGTTTCATTCAATATACTTTTCTATCAACTAATTTAGATAAAGATTTCAAAGTTAATTTTTATGAATTTCAACGAATTATGACTTTCAAGTGAAGAAAAACAAAATAAAAATGTGTAGAATTTCATCTGAAACTTTCATTTTTTATTGATGAAATCTGAATAAATGAATACATGTTCGTTACTTTTTTATAAACATACGATAGCGATTGCGTCTTCGCATTTCATTACGATTTAAAGCAACAAGATTCAAGTTGCTTGTTGAAGTTTCTTGATAATGATAGACACCATTATTCGTAGATGTAGACACAGCGTCATTGATATCTCGTTTTTGGATCACTTTACCATGAAGACCCATGATCAAAATCAAGACGAAGTAGAACAAGTTAATGAAAAAGAATGAACGCATCTTTACTAATCTTGTTGAATGAAAATATTTAATATTCAACAAGATCAGAATCGATATTTATATGATAGTTTATTCCTAAATTTAATAAATGTATGAAATCTGTTGCCTACTTCATCATATGATGTACCACTATCAAATAAATAAATTAACACTCAAATTATTAGACTTTGAATAACACTCTAGATTTTATAAAATTAATAATGTCAAGTAGTTTTCTTTTATTGAATACTTTTCAATTCATCATCTCAAAAATCAGTAAGAACCACTGATAAAAGAAATCGCTATCAATGTAAAACTAAATTCATCCTAATGACTTAACTGCAACATAAAAAAACACACCTAATGTATAAACAATCGATATTTCTCTAACATGACATCATGTTTTAGTCATATTCGAAGTAGCATCATAAGTGAAATATTCCAGATGGTGTTTTTAAATTGTCACTTGGTGCATTATGTAGATCCGAAAGAACTCTTGTTATTAGAAAAAGAATGCATCTTCATAGCTGATTACTCTCAGGATACTAATATGTTTCAGATATTCGTGAGGTGGATGTTGTGATTCGCCTGAGGCAAAACGGATGTTCAACTTTTGATTCGAACACGTTCATTGTGATGTGTCTCAACAAGACAATGATTGTTTTCGAATGCATTAAATCTTGTCGCTTTTTCTATGTTCACAGACAGCTACGAGAATCAGATATCTATAGTAGACTTTTCATCCTCTTCGAACAAGTTTGAAGGATTAGTTTTTTACGAACTACTTAGGTTCGAATTTCTTCAAATGCAATACAAAGAAATACGATCTTCACGGGGACTCGTGAAAATTGCTGCAATACGATCTTTCAAGGTCTTTCTCAAATGAAAGCTTTTTCGACCTGGACGAAAACTATAAAGAGAAAAATAAATTATTCATGTCATTGTGAGTTTGAATAAGAACAGCAACAACATCTGACACGTTAACAACGACAAATTTGTTTTTGCTATTTTGCTTAGTTCGATACAAATAGTGAATTCGAACTTTAAAAATCAAGTTTTTCCATGAGAATCAGCAATAAATTAAGAACATGAACTTTTTACAAATATATTGATAACTTATTTAGATTCGATCAAGGAACTAAATCTCGTCTTAAAAAACCTTTTCATCAGCTCTAGGATAGTGTAACTACCTATTGCCATGTAATGAAAATCGAGTATTGATTTTAAGTTATGCACATAGGATTTTTGATTAACTTTATCAAAATATTGTTCTATTGACTGAAATCTGAAATCTGAAATCTGAAAACTTAATTCTTTATTTTTTATGGAAAGAAATTATATTAGCCAGTCGACTTTTTTTGTCAACTAAATTATGGAAATAAAGTGATACAAAATAATTTATACCTTATTATTCGAAAAATATTGGATTCTGCATACTATATTAGTAATAATGAAAAAGCATTTTTGGATTTCATTCGATTGAAATTGATTTTTATTTCATGTCAATAAATTTAATCATTTTTTTTGTTAAGTTATCAATATTGATCTATTATTTTCATCTTGCCTCACTTTACAATAGTGCTTTAAAGTCATATGTATCGTGATGTTTGCTGAAATAAGAGTACGTGCCTTCGTTTTTTTGATCTATATTCATTGCTCACATGATCTAGAGCATCACGTTTGAAACGTTCAATCTATTACTGGCTACTACTTAGTTAGAATTAAAATTTCAGACAGTGGTATTGTCTTGATGCTTTCTGTACTGCAACCAGTAGTACATAAGTAAACGAAATCGACGAATAAAAGTTGTTCCATCATTCAAAAGCCGATATCAATCGACGGTAGACGAATAAGACAAAAAAATGAATGCTCACTTCTAAATTCATCACTACTAAATAACTAGAAACTTTACCAGGATTAAATTTTTATTCGAGCAAGCTTTCATAATGGTCACTGCTTGATAAGGATCTGTAAGAAGAAAATATTCAAATTATTATTTGTTACTATGACAGTCATTCTTGCACATATTGACAGTTACCTGCATCAACATAAAATGAATAAAAATGTTCTGTACCATTTATGCCAAGCAATCAAACGGAAAGAGTACAAAGCTGTTTCCCTGGTTTCTTAGGATTAATCAAAATGAGCTTTATATATACATGACAGGCAATGCCCACAATATACGCATGATAGATGTCAAAAATTCGATGAAAAATCAATATTTTTCTTACATGGAGTTTTAGGAAGAAACACAGCTACTCAATGATAATATCTATTGTTATTGAATTACATGTAAAATTCACCATCGATCGCTTAACGAATGAGCCACAATAGTTATTGAAATTTTGTTTGAGTCATAATCTAATGGAGAACGTCAAAATAAAATAATTATAAATGTTGATTATATCGAAGTTTATGTGCATTATTTCATAAGTCAAATTCTGAACTAATTAATATGTATAGATAAATTTTAAACGACAAAATAAAGTCATGTGTAATTGTGTGCATGATATCTAAGTGTTTGTTTCAATGGAAAATCAGTCTCTATGCAACATGTTGTTCAAGAGTTTCATCATCACGGAAACAAAAAGTTGTTTCAGTTCCGATAAAGCTTCTGGTCGTAACAAATTAGTTCAAGAATGATAAAAAGAAACAAGCAGTAGTAGGACATGATAATTATATTGTAGGATGTTCTCACAAATGAATGTATACTTCTTCGATTGAAACAAATGATTATAAACTATTCATAACGTTAATCAATTTTCGATCTCTTATTATAATATATTTTATTATAGACTATATTTCTTTTAAAAGGTAAATTATTAGATTAGCAGATTTCTACCAGTCTCGATGTAAAGCTATTTCCGTACATCGCAATCGCTGTTCATTTTTGTTCTGTAGTTCAATGCCAGCATTTGTACACGAAGGAAAACTAACACAACACACTTCTCTTATTAGCTGATCGACTTCTCATTCATTAAGATTAAAAAATTTCAACATATATTACAATAAAAAATATTCTCTTTTAGCTATCTATGACAAGACATTAATTTACATGTATTTCGATTACTCAAGAGAAATTTTAAACAAACAAAGTTTACATACATATAAGATCATTGAGATCATTTTTCGAAGGTCAAAATGTATTCCAATAAAAGTCTACATCGTATTGGGATGATATCTATCAGACAATGTAAAAGAATTCAATCAAAATCAATTAAAAGTTATCAGCGTTTGAAAAAGATCCGAGACTGATTGTCGTGTTAGTTAGAAAAATTTCATTAGAAGTCAGATAAAAAACGATGTAGTTGTAAGAATTTATAATAGAAAGATATCTTCATAGGTTTCCGTAATCTTGCTGCATCTTTATGAAAATAAATGTCATGAGAAATTTGAATATTTCTTGTTTTGTAAAGAATTTATTTTCAACTGATCATTTGATGTAAAGTAATAGAAAGTATTCAACTTCAATGCGACAGTTGTTCGAAGATTAGGATTTTTATTTTCGGAAAATCATTCCTGTACATAACTCACAAGCAATTTTTGTTGCCTCTTGTAAGGTTTGATTCTAATGAAAGTAAGAAGAAGAGAACTAAATGATAGTTTGTAACACTCGATTTATAGACATCACAAAATTCAGTGACATTTTCCATTCATTTTGTTTAATTCAATTGAACTAGTATTTCATCAAATTGACCAGATCAATCGTTTATTGCAAATATAAATTTTGATACGAAAAAAAAAATTCATAAAAAAAGAAATCCTGAGACAATCATATTTATTCATCTATGTTCTTTAATGATGATTAAACGTTTTGTCATATGATGCCTATTTTTTCTTCATCCTCTTTTTCAATTCTTTAAGTGTATGGTCGATTGCTCTTTGTTCATATTTCTTTTCAAGGTTATTATCATTGTAATTATATTCATATAGCGTTTCCGCTGACCAAAGACGTTTGCATACGTGTATATGTGTGCAGCAGATTATAAATCTCTTCATTCCGTTCAAATGAGCAGCAATGTAACAAGAAGACAAGTATAAGTGTAGTCACGTGCAGCAGGAGGTCAGAAACAATAGTCAAGCTTCACATCAAGAAGCAACCCAGAAAAAAATACAATATATGCCGTGTCACACACATTTATATGTATATATATATATATGCTCGATCAAATAGGTTATAATCATATCTGTATCGACGAATATTAAACATAGGAATTATTTGATCGGAATGAAGAAATTGTGACAGGCACAATTCATAGTTGATCTTGTTTGTTGTTTACGATGTAAAGTTTCTAGTAAACAAGTTTGACATACAATAGTTGATGCGTTCGATATAGTTGATGGTACTGGTATTTGTTGCGGCTTGGATAGTAATGGTTGTGGTTCGCATGTATAATAATATGGTGTTGATTGAGGATTGTTCGATATGCATTTTTGTTGTTGATAATGTGCAAGTGTACATGAACAACAGCAGCAACAATTATGACGATCAAATGATGGACGAATTTCTTCATAAATATTTGTTGAATTATGAGGTGAAAGTGATGTATCGTCAGAATTTAAATATTGTTGACTATGTAACATATGAAGACTTAGATTAGAATTATTTGTCATTGTTAATGATGGATATTGATTAGGTGCTATTGTCGTAGTTGTTAACGGAGTTGAACATTCATATGATGTTGGTGCAACCTAGAAGAAACAAGTATATGCATGTTGAAGAGGAATTTATTATTGATGTCATCTTCAATCTTAAATGATGGTTATGGTGAACTCTTCACAGTAGTTATCATGATTTTTTTGAAGAAGATATTCACAAAAGAAGAATAAAAGAATGAACACAAGCAGCCTATTATACGAACTAATATTTTCTTTGAGCATGCATTCTTTATGCTTCACTTTAAATAGCAGATCAGGAAGCTGTTTATCTAAAATGTTTACTATTGAACAAAGGAAAAGTACTATGGTCCTATAATTATGAAACATTAGTAGTAAAATTTGATTTCGAAAAAAATGGACTCTATCATGTTCCATTTCTTCATGTGCTATTTCCCACTACAATGAACCAAGATACTCAAATAATGTTTTTTTCGAAAATTTCACAGTATGCCATGGAAAAAGAATCTTATTGTTTTAGACAATTATGACATAAAAATCATCAAATTACTTTTCAAAACGTTAAATAACAATATATGTTAATGAACCGAGCTCTCGTCTCGAACAGTAATGCCATGCGTATATCCTGATTGTAACAAGACTGACTTTTTGTGAAGTTGAAGAAGACAAGACTGGGGAGGGGGGGGGGCAGGGGGAGTGGAGGAGAGAAAGTTGAGCTTGCTCTAATGATTTTATTGAGTTTGTTTGGTAATTCATTCAAGAACTTCCTATTTCCCTTGTTTAATATGAATACGTAATAGAAAAAAAATTGAATTTACCGGAAGAAAATCTTAGATTTCATGCACAATGAAACCGATAAATACTTTAATCTTTTCTTCATTTAGTCCTTATTTATTTGTGTGTTATTATTTTTTCATTATATAGTTGGATCTTCTCTTTTATTGACAACTATACATCTGTTAGATATTGTGTCGGGTATTTTTATCTATTTATTCTCAAGATAAGACAAGCTTTTATGTAAACAGACTCGACTATTATCCATCCTTCTTCAAACATCCGTTTTGAATTCATTACGATTTATCCCCACTTGGCAACAATTAACTTAGATTGTCTATTCTTAGAGTTCAATATATATATATATATATATCTTGTAATAATGATTACATAATTCTTACACTCAAGAACGATGCACATCCGTCGCCGACGCCATTACTATTACTACCCAGATTGCCATTTGTATTTATTGTTTTGATAAATGCCACATCACTGTTGTTCGTTTCTCGAATACTACTACTCACACTAGTAAGATCTGATCTTGCCCGACGAGAATGATATCTTAATTTATAATGAAATCGAAATCTAAAAATCAAAATTATATCATAAAAATCTTCATCTTCGATCGTGTCTTATTTGTTCATGTCTTACTTAACACCGAATAAAAATAATATAAGACATGTCGAAGTTAAAATAATTAATATACCCAGAATAATTGAAATAATTGTTAAATATGTCGAATCATTTGTACGTTGACGAAGATTTGTTAATGTTGACGATGAATTCAATGATAATTTACATGTCGTTGTTAGCAATAATTCAGGTATTGCTGGCGGACGTGGAGGTGGCATAAGAAGATAACATGCGGATTCTTTTCGACATATCTCATACTTTTGTAAATGGTTAACATCATAAAATGAACTAATTTTTAAATTAGATAAAGTTCGATTCATACTACTGTTAAATCTATAATGGAGAAAGAAAAGCACAAAAAGGCAACTATCATTCGATTGTTATATGCTCTCCTTTTTCTTTCCTATCACGTTTGCTCATATGTGTGACACAGTTCAACAATTATTACTTCTCTCAAAAAAAAAAAGAAAGAATACAGAAAGCGAGAGAGAGAGAGAATTAGGAGAGAAGAACTCTCTTTTCTGCTTGCTTGCTTACTTCACGTCTTTTATTCTAGTTTTTTTTTTGATGTGCATGTGAGAGGACCAAGAGTGTTGACAGACGCAATGCGTATATATGCATAGAGACGGCATAGCAAACACATCGCACTTTCTCCTAAATTAGTCTGCTTCTTAGTTATACATTCTTAAAATGGAATACAGACAACGATCAATATGTTTCTCTCAACTATATTTGAATTCACTATTGGTTAGTATTCATCAAGACAAAGGAAATTCACATACTTTAAGAAGTATTAATAACTAAGACTTCTTTCATTTTTTCTCTATTGAGGCAAAAATAATGAATGCAAATCAAT
Organism: Rotaria macrura; assembly: GCA_900239685.1. Classification (NCBI taxonomy): domain Eukaryota; kingdom Metazoa; phylum Rotifera; class Eurotatoria; order Philodinida; family Philodinidae; genus Rotaria; species Rotaria macrura. The sequence goes on from OENT01000005.1 coordinate 311,631, forward strand.
GATGACCTTGTCCTTATGTGTCACAATCTCTCACGGGAAGTAATAAAGAAGGTGTTAAGAAAAAAAATATCAAACACGACAAGCTTAGCATTATGAAACAATAGATTAGAAGAAGAAAAGACGAGTAAGATAAGCACGGTTAGTTATAATAATACGGATGGATTCCATGGAAATAGTTTTTCTTACAAATGAATAGACTAATAGAAATACAATGTTATTCTAGACTTTGAAGAAATCTTATCTTACCTTGTATTAGTAATAATTATCATATCTTTGTATTTCTACCATTAGTATTTAAAACGTTGTCTATCGTGATTGTCTTATGATCGGACTGTACACACGAAGAAAAAAAATATGTTCAAAGGGTATCATGCTCCCGTGACTATATCATTGTTTATATTGTACATAAGTAAATGACACTAACTGAGTAGTGAAAGAGAAGAAGTTCAAAGCTCCAACACACACTCTCTTTTTTTTTACTACTTTTCTAAGTAATGATACATCTATTCATTTTCTTTTCTTTAGCATGTCGTGTACACATATATATAAATACATATATACATATATATGCATATACGCACAAATATTTATTGCAATCAATCTCGATACATCACCATCATTATTATTATCATCATCATCATCATCTTCTTCTTCTTCCTTCATCCATTTTCGAATCATACTGATAATTAGAGTGTCTCTCCCTGTTGCTTATGCTTTCTACTCTTTACGATGTCGTGTCACAGGAAGGTGTTTCTAATTTGATTTCTTTTCGAACAGTAGTTTGATCAACAGAATGTAATTATCGAACATACCGTGCTTGTCTGACCTTCAACCCATGTTCAATCACATTGAAAAGAGTAAGACGACAAAAAAAGAGAAAGAAAACCCTTATATATACAAATGTACATACACACATATGGCATGGAGACAAAGAGAAAGAGAGAGAGAGAGCATCAAATAACGATAAATCGTCAAAAAAATAAAACGAAGGTGGAGAAACATTCATCTGTTCAAGGTAGAATGAGATCAGAATTGTAGAACAAATGGTTAAATACCATAAATCATCGAATTCAACGAGAGCATGCACGTGTGTGTATATGTTTGCAACCACGCGTATAGACACTAATGGACGACTAGACAACAGATAGAGACTACTTTTTAATACCTTCAAATAATAATAATAATAATGAAAAATGAACCAAATCAAACAATGATGAAAACAAAAAAGAAAGAAAAGAAATAAATCTATGTGTACCTATGAAAATATTTCTCGTTCAACTTCTATAAAGATTATGATTTTAAGTTAATGCTTTATTTAATCATTTGCTCAGAAGATCTCAAGATTAATGGAGATGTATAGAAAAAATTCTTGTGAATTAGATTGCAAGAAAGAAGAAATCTTGGTAATCAAACTCAGTTATAATCAATAATTTACTAATTTCAGAAGGTGTACACTGATTGCTCTGACTCACGCGGCTTCTATATTTGATGAATAAAACATGAACTTAATCTAGTGAATAGAAATATAGAGAATGACTTCTTTATTAATCGATCATGATTTATACAACCGAGAAATTTCAAAATAAAAAAACACAACGAGATAATATTTCAAATAAATACTTTACGATATTATAGCTTGTCGAGAAACTATTCAATAAAATTCAAACCTACTGATTTATGTTTCGTTTAACTATTTATCGTATTCAAAATCTTTTTTTTCATTAATTTCTATGATAATATGATTTAATTTTAGTTCTGTCTGAAATGAAAATTTTTCTATGAAAACTGTTCAATATCATTTATCATAAAAAGATACATGAACGACAAACGATAAAGATCTCAAAATGATTCATTGAGTTCATTTTCTTTTTTCATCTGATAAAAATTTCACGTTCTCGATTAGTTTTTGTTTGCTTTTTTACCTATATTCTTAGGATTTGCTTATTGAATAAAGATATGTTTCTTTTTCACATCAACTTTTAAGATTTAAAAATGTGTGAATAACTTTTCTTTTATTTCTCACTTGATTGTTAAACAAATCACATATATTTTTCTCTTCTTAGCGGCAGCGGCATCTCAGCATTTTTTCTTCTTCTTCATTTAATGTAAAATGAGAATGTTCAATACGTATGCGCATACATACATATTCTATCACATAGAACAAGCTTCAAAAGCAAATGAGGGATCATTTATTAACTTGACAGATTGTGTAATTTTATTTTTTTTTTCGTTTCAAGAGTTTGTTTTTAAACGGATATTTAACGAGTCTGCCTTGAGGGAGAGTCAATCTTTTGGTGTCAAGTTCTTCAATGTCACATCAATCATGTTCGGCCTGTCGGCAACGAACCTCGATCATTGAACACGTTTTCAAATATCCGTTCTTTCCTACATACCTGCATCGTAGGTGTGTGTCTGTGTGTGCAAGGATATATATATATATTTATGCATATGCCGAGAATGCTATGGTGAAGTGATGTCTGTGTGTACTTTCTTTTACTACATACATTTCTCTTTTTCTCTCGTTTCTCTCTGTATGTGGTCAGTTCGATAATTGTTGTACATAAATTAATGAAACACAGAACGAAGAGTAAAATTGTTTTATTTTATTTTATCGTATGTACTTATACACTGATGACTACAAATGATAAGCATCGTCTGCCTGTACTTGACACTTATTTCAATGCCCATCGTGGACAAAAAAAAACTACACTATGTATGAATGTTGAAGAGAAAGAGTGAGTGAGGGAGAGAGAGAGTGAACGAATTCGTCTCAGTAAACTAATTAGACTGACTAAGGTATGAGTTAGATTCTTTTCTCTAGATATTGTCGTAATGCAAACAATCGAGACGGGTCGAGATTAATGAGAATGCCAATCAATTTGTGCTCATGGGTTCAGACAGTATGATACTTGTTAAAAACCTCCAATTACCTATTTATATGACAAAAGATAAGTTGATTTTTTTTTCGTCTGTCTCTGATTGTTATCTAGTCATATCATCTCTTTGATCAAGAGACATACTAAAAGATGTGATCTGATTTTTTTTCATGACTCTCATTGCATACTGTTCATTGATGATTTGCCTGAGGATATAGTTCATAAGTATACAAAACAAAAATCATGACTTAGTACGTATTGTTCAGAGTTATTATCCAGAAAAAAAATCGATGGGTCAACTTACTATTCGTTAACATTTGACGCAAATGAGACAAGTGTATTGTTGCACACAATCGACTAATTCGTGTTACTTTGTAATATGTATATAGTGAGAAAAGAAGTGAAAGAGCATAGTTGTCATATTCTTTCTTCTTTTTTTTTTGTTAGATTACGTATGGGAAAGAGTATTAGGTAATCAATATATGCACATCATCTTGATTAACGATGTGGTCAGTAGTAACCTATTGTCCAGTGAATGCCTCGAGAGACAGTTGGCACCAATACTATTCACACAGCGTCTGTCATGCAGAGAATATGGATGATTTCCGTGCGTACTAATCAGCAGCAAAGGAGACAAAAAACGGAAGCATGCTTTAAAAAGGAGAATGAACGAAGACAATAGTGTTGTCTAGAAAAGGACATATATATCACTACAGTTTTACTTTCATTCAATCCATAGATACAGGAATAAAAAGATTAAGATCTTGCACTTTTTCTACGAACACCTGCAGACAAGAGAGAAAACTTCTTTTTCCTATTGATCATGTGCATTTATAATAAATTGATTTCGTCAAGTCATCACAATTTTGCATTCTTACTCATCTGTTCTTGATTTCAATAAAGATCGTGACATTTAATTCAATTACGAACTTTGATTCTAATTACTGTTACATTTGAAATTGATATGGCATCATTTTAAATTATATCTAATCAATCAGTTTCTTTTTCTCTCTTTTTTTTATAAATATATTTGATCCATAACTTGTCTAGTTTAGTATTATTAACACTTGAAGTCGATCGTATTACATCTATTCGTATGCATATAGATCATAAAAATCGACAAGATGTTGCCTTTATTGTATTCATGTAAATGAAGTGAACATGATGACATTCTCAAGAGTAGTCATGTGTATGGCACTATAATAGACGATGGCGACGAAAGCGATCTACCTACACTTCTACAAGCATGTATTATTGTTGCACACGAACTATTGATACGATTATTTCTAATGAATTTTATTTTTTCTTCTTCTCTTTCGTGTATGTGTGAAGTTGTTTAATGTTGTGTATATTAAATGAATAGCCATCAAACATTGAATGTCCAACTGTATTATCGATTAGAATGGAAGCATATTTTTAATGAATTAAGAGACAGAATGAGTGTGTGTCACATGAATGTCACGATATTGAATATAAAGAAAAGGAAACTACACTGAGATAAAACAACCTAATCAAATTCAAATAAAGACTTTTTAGTAGTGTGCGACTACACTCAATAAATTGACCGACACACGAACATTCTATTTGTAATGTTTCGAATTGTTATGGAATAATTTTTATTGATGGGATTTAAAACGTTAAATATTGGTTTCTGTTTTAGTTCTCATCATAGAATTTCATATTTCGTAACTGCAACAGATTTTAAGACTTATATAAGAAAACGTTATTGATTACATTGATACACAACGGTAACTATATGAATCACATTGTTCAAGGTGAATAGTAAGTTGTTCTACTATTTTCATTATTTTAAACGAAAAACAAAAATCATTCACGTCATTTGTTTGCTCATTCGAATACTACAAAATAAACTTGAACCTTTGTTTTTCTGATAAAGGAAACAAACATAATTTATCAATGAAAAGTTTCATCACAATGAGAACGAGAACGATTAAACAATGCAATTTTTACTTGTACTTCTGATAAAAGAAGCCTATGACATCTTAACCTTACTTTTCTAGTCTCTCGAAATCATGCACGCGGTAAAAAACCATTCAAGTGCATTGCTCATGAAAGAAACCTGGAGTATAGACAATGTCATGTCCTTACAATTAACTAACAATGAAAGTAGCATGCATCATTATTTTTTCAGTTGATCTTTATTTGTTTTGTTCCCATTTAAAACTTCATTCATCAAACATTTTCTAATAATATAAATCAAAGATACATATTATTTGTTATATTGATCATCAACGACTATTGTCTACAAGAAGAACAACAGGATATTAGAGAATGAAAATAAATCATTGTGTAGTCGAACAGCTTCAAAAACGGGCCTAGCTATGTTCAAATAAAAAGAACAATAATGAAAAACAAAAGATAATGAAACATTTCGATGAAAACATGAAATCTATTAGAATATAATATTTATTCTTTAACATGCATATTATAAATATACGTAACTGATCGCTTTGTCTTTTTATTATGATTCGACAGTTTTAAGATAGTGAGTTGTAGTTTTCTACTAAAATACATTTCGTCTATAAAATTTCTTTATTCAAACTATTGACGTACTAAATTGTATACTTGTTTGACTAAGTTAACGTTTCTTGAAATGATGCTCCTCAATAACACTGATTATTGATCATAGACTAACAATTCGAACAGCTAATTATTTCAGTTGCTATTTCGTCGTTCACAATTAAAAGACTATTTTACAAGAGTTTAAAAAAAGATTCTCCCTTATTCTTGTGTATGAAAAGTATCGCCAGTTTTGAGTTATTCTATTCTAGCATACTATTTCTAAGGCATGTTGATATTTCGAAATGATAGGTTATAAAGTATGAAAATAACTTGCGATGAAATGTTGGAAACAAAACTAAAACGTAGCATACTGAAATTATTTTCATATAACACGAAAATAAGTCAATACATTCAGTGCACAGTCGGTTGTGAGTATTTATATGTAGATATATATATATATATGTTTATTGGTTAAGAATATGTTCATTCGATGAAACCTTGTGCCATCAAAATAATAGATAAATCTAGACTTGTATAGTGATATTGATCTTCATCCTACAACATGTTGCTGAAACTGGCAGAAAAATCGATAAGATTGGATTAGATATGCAAGTTTAGTTTTTAATTTTTCCAAATATAGAATTAAAATTTCCGTAGGATTTCTAATTCAAGAGCCATGTGCTGACATTTTTATAGGTGTAAAAAATAAGCAATATTGAAAAGGTTGACGTTTATCTTCTCTCGGTTATGATTTCCTTGACTCAGTATGTGTTATTGCGGTTATTTTTGACATGGAGATACCGATGACATTATTCACCGTAGATTAATATAAATATCAGAAATTTTCATATAATTATTTATGAATGAGCAATGATTTCACTTTTCACATGGATTTCCAAAACGAGTACGAAAACCAATCAAGTATTTCGTCCCCAAATATTCACTGATGGCAAAAGAGTTGTAATAAACTAAACATTCATACACTATGTTTTTTTGAAGAAATATTTATTTGTTCATATCACTTTCAGTTTTGTTAATATGCAGTACGTTCTAGTAGTCATATTCAAATTCTTGAAGATTAACACACAACCTCGAAAACAGAAACCTGTAAAACATTTTGATTCGAATCAAAATGCATGACGACTGTCATAGTAGTTCTCTTCGAATTAGACAAGAATCGATCGAACACTCTAAGTCATTGTCTATTTGATCATCGCTGACATGAATAGCATTAATCAAATGTTCGTTTATACATTTCAATAGAATATAAAAATGAATCTTAAGACAGATATGAAATCAGATATCTAAGAAAATTTAACATATATTTTGTGACACTCGACAATTTTCATTTTGAAATAACATTCATTTTCCTTATAACTATTTATAATTCCTTGTTCTATGACGTTAGCAACTTTCGTTAAACATTAAATACAAAGACAATGCTGTCTTCTTGCAGATCTACAAACCATAACAATAAACAGATTAATTAAGTTGTTTGAAAGATGATTCGAGTTTCTAGTTATTCCAGATACATAGTCTGGTATAGGTTATTTTTAACCTTTCCACTCTGTATAATAAAGTTTCGTGACCTTGTTCAACAAAACAGTTTATGTTTAGTACGACGCATTATATAAATGGTGTATAAATAACCTAAGGAAGGACATATTGACGAGCTGTGGAAATCCATAAATCAGTGGATACCATTTTTGCTGTTTCAATCAGGGAAGTTTGATTAATGTTTTGATCGATAGAATTATTTCACGCATTTCCAGTGATTGAGGACAATTTTTTTCAATTAGCTGTCTATTCAGTGACACTATTCAGTATTCTAGAGTATAGAAAAAATGTCAGATATAAAAAAGATCCTTGCGTAAAATTAGTAATGATTTTGAGGAAGGCATATTTCGTTTTGAAAAACTATATAATAGTTATGTTATTATCTTACAACATGTTATAGAATTATCTTTATACATCAAGCAAGTAAATAGGATCCATTTCATTTAACAATCATATAGTTATTCTTTGTCATCGCATGAATTGAAATCTTTTAACTAGCTCACTTTTTACAGTTCTATTCAGAGCTTCTTTGTTATTTTATTGTCATTCTTGAATGAACTTTCAGTTATAAATTCTTTTCAGATGTCGCAACAGCTGGATATTCTTTCTTTTATGATGACATTTTTTATCTATACAATATGACAATGATCACTTCTGAAGAATATTTCATGAGAAAAAAAACCTATTATACAAACTTGTAAAGTAATTTTTTACTTTCGTTAATGTCTATACAGGCTGGTCCAGAAGAATTTCGATTCCTATTGAAAATATTGATAACATCAGAATAAGAACTTTTAAAATAGATACTTCATCATCGACAACGCACAATTTATACGTAACACTATCGTTACTCATAGATTGACAAATACTATAGCTTATACGTGCTAACGAATTCTATCATATAGTCTTGAAGATTAATGATCAACAAATGCCAGTGCTTGACTTTTTGAAGATATATATAAATTACGAAACTCGTGACAAATTTCAATTGAGATACTCCTTCGTCTAAATTGTTAATAAACTTGCATCGTACTATTTTACATGGTCGAGAATATAGACAAAGTGCCGATGAAACATCGTTATGTTTAATTGGAGTTTCCTTTCTTTTTTGTTGAAAGAAAATATTGATGAGTTTTTAGATAAGAAAATGTGATACATGAGGATAAACGAATATCTGTCTCATATTTCTGTGTTAATGATCAGGTTTCCTAATTGAATCAACAGTAATCAAGCCCGTCAACGGTCAACCGATGAAATTCAGATAACTTTGAATGTATTGCCTTTGTTTACGTATTACTACTATATTCTTAGATTTAGAAAGAAGAAATACGATGGTATGCCATCAATCTTCGGCAAACAAAGAATCGATGACTTTTGTTCGTTTACGTATCGTTCTTTTTTCTATTTCTCGTTTGCTTTTTATTTCCTGATTTCCGTGCACGATACAGTAACGGAGATTATTGCCAAGTAGATTATTCATAACTAGTTAAGAATTTCTTTCGATTGCAAATTGCAACATCTCTATCATTAAAACCAAGAGAAAAACAATACTCTTGCTTTGCAGGCAAAGTATCTTCTTTTTTTCGGACAGAAAACTGTCATAGAAAACTATTGACTCTGTTTATGTATACTTGTCATTTATCTTTTGAAAAATAAAGCTTTTGTCGCACCTGCACAAGCTGTCATAACATCGGTACAATTTTAACCTTGACTCTCTGGTATATATATATGTGTCGACGATCTTCATCTCATACATCCATCATTATCCTTCTTATTTTTCTGTATACAAGATTAACGCATCTCTTATAACAAGAAAAAAAGAGATTCAACTGCGAAACACACCTGCGTCTATAAGAATAGATATGTGAGTAAATTAATGTTTGAACAGTTCAATGCGGATGGTTAAAGTTACTTGTTGTTTACTATTGAGAAGTAAAATGAGAAGAATCAAGGCTATTGTCATTTTTTCATCACCCATCACCATATCTTACCATGTATGAGATTGTCACCATCTGGTTCTGATTCTAGCCGTCAAGTAATCTACTCTCGAGAAACAAAGAAAGCGAAAGAAAGAAAGGAAGGGTGATAATCATTATTTGTTGAGTTCGTTCAAGCGTCTGTACATTTGCCAAGGAGAAATGATACTGCTAAGATTGTTATTACACTTGGTCATAGTTAACTATCAAGATTTCTGCACATCGTTAAATACCATAGTGTTCATCCAGTTTTTTATCGATTCGTTTGAGAGAATAAAAAAATAAAATACAATGATTTTATGGCTGATACCGTTCAGTAGCATACTACTTATCAGTAAGTTTTACTTAGTTCGAGATGACTACAGCCACTTGTCGAATGTTGCCTATCTGATCTGCTTTTCTTTTTCTCTTCGTTTTGTTTGAACTTTATTGCTACGCTTTTCATCATGGACGAATGCTAAAGTATCATTTATTGATCTTCGTCGATTCTATGATCTTAGAAGTTGCTGAAAGATTGTTATGATAAAACTTTTTTTTTATTTACATCCATCTGAACAAGATTGACCTTTGGATATTACAGATGTATATTTGTATGTGCGCATAATATTCTATGACATTGACAAAGATTATATTAGTATAAAATAGGAACACCTGAGGAGAAAACTAGAAAAGATTGTATTTGATTAACCATGAGAAGAAAGGAGGAGAAAAAAAGCTTGTGATATATGTGCCATTTGTCCAATTGAGCTAATATTTTTTTTGTTTTGTTCTTTACTCTTTTTTTTCCAGATAATACGTCGATTTCTTTAGTATCATGCAATGTTTGTCTTCTTATCATCTAGTTTATTATGTTATATTTCTGACATAGTCATATAACTAGTAGTTGTAGTAGTGGCATATTTAGAATGAATCCATTTATATCATGATGCATGGCGAAGATAATTTTCATAGAATTATTTTTATCTTTATGGACGATTTTTTTCATGATCAATATCGTGAAAACTTATCATACATATGTGATATATTGGAATCAGACATCATTTAAGTAAGTAGAATATAATAAAAAATAATCGAATCATTCTATTTGACATTTTTTTCGATTTACTACATTGATCAAATATGAGGTCGATTAACTTACAAGTGTATGAACTATTAACATTGATGCAATAGTCCAGTGACTATACAACTGAAGACACATACATTGTATACAGACGTGACTCGTTACCTCATCAGGCATGTTCACGTGTCACGCAGTCATCGTAGACGAATGAATAGTAGTGGATCGAAATGACCTTTTCGACCACATATAGAGTTGAAAAAGATGCATTCTGTAGATTGCATAAAGGCTAACGTGTTGCCCATGTATACAATACACACATCCTATTGCTCATTAGCAAACACATCTCGTTTCGTCCAGTTGTCAGTCTTGTTGATATGTTTTCTTTTTAATTGCTAAAGATCGCGACGTAATCAAATCTTGAACAAACAAATGTACATGAAAAAAAAGTGCAAAAATTAAGACTATTCTGTTAAGCTTTTTATTTTCTTTCATTCTTTTTATTCATGCATTCATTCAGATTATCACACAAACAAAAAATGTTACAATCGTTGATGAATACTAATCTTTCCGTTGTCGCAATTAAAGCAAGCTCGTTTTACTGTCTACAAAGCCCAAGGGTCAAAGGGGAAGTTTTTTCGTTTTCGTTTAATGAGCTACTTGCGTGTTCTCATAAATTTCGTTCACGTTTCTTTTTGTGCTAAAATCAACTGTCTCACGTACACATGCATGAATGCATTTAAGGCAGGACATACATACATGCATAGATATATATATATATATATACTTGACTGTCAAGCAGGCATATCATCATCATAAGAATGATGGACGAGTTAAAATTAGTGATGTGTGCGGATCGATTGTTTGATCGTCGTCGGTTTCGCCTCCTTTTCACTCATTTATATATTCAATTCAAACTCTTGGCGATATTGACTTTTTCTATTTTCTAAATGGGCTCTCGTAAAATAAACACTAGACAGTATACTACTATTCAATGTCGACACTCGTTGACGATATAAAATATAGACGACACAGTATAGGGAAAGAAATTTTTGTATTTTAATATGTATTTGTATATGTATATATATATACACACATACATCTATATATTCAAGTTCAATCTTTTCGCTTCAATAAATGTGAGAGATAGATGATTATTGAAAAAAAAATAAGATGTTCATCTTGACATACGATCTTGTGATACAAATTGATATAGAATAGACATAGTACACTTCAAATTGAAATTGAAGAAAATTATTTCATATTCAGTCTTTTTCAACTAATCTCTATCATCCGTCTTTGTTACTCTCACCTCCGGTATTGTATTTGTGTGTGTGTGTATGTGTCTGTATACGCGCGTTCTCAATTGTTCACACAAGTGACACACACACACACAAACACACATATGCATATATATATATATTTGCTTTGATCATTCATCGTTTTTCCTTTGTGATTAGTTCGTTTACCGCTTCAGCTCTCGAAGCGATCACTCATAGGCATACCAAAAAATTACGTGCATCAATGAACAAAACATGATAAGCCGTCCCGCCATTGATCGGAAAAAAATCGAAAGTCGAAAGAAAAAAAGGAGACGAATCAAGTTACAAATCTGAACGTCAACAATGCTACAAAAAAAGGGGAAGAGAACAAACACCATATTTTTGAACTGAATCGAAGATAAGAATACAAAAAGCATTAGTTCATCTTTTCTCAATTAAGATCAGTTTTTTTTTATTTTGAAGAAGAGGAAAAAGAGCGAGAGAGCAAGAAACAGTTTAGAAGAGAACTGATGTATGCACATGTACATGATAATTGACTATCATGGACTGGTGATGTATTACGCGAGATTCATCTTGCATCGATATGATAATGAATACTGAACAGAAAGAAACGATGGAGCAGCAAGTGCACAAATGGTCCTTTCGTATCATCACAAATAATAAACGTTTTTTCTTTCTCTTTTACTCGCTCTTCATTTCTGGCTGTCGACAAAGAGAAACGAGAGACGAAGGGAAGGATAATTGGACCGTTTCTTTTTCTCGTATTAGAGCTGAAAGAGAGAGAGAGAACGAGAAGAGAGAACGGTCAGTTGAACAGAGCCTAGTATATGTGTATTCAGTCGATGCAGCGGCAGAGAGGCTATGTTCATCAACGAGCTGCTTGTGGTATCAATTCTTTTACTCATCTTCATAACTAGATATCAAACTTATTCGTTACTCCTTCAACCGTTCTATTGGAATCAAACGACATTCAGGTAAAAATAAAAGAAAAATGATTTTGTATTCAACAGATGAGAAGAAAACAATGAGATCAACTATAAATTGAAACTATTCTACTTTTTATCGTACACGAGGTGTTTTATGTACATTTGATTGATATAGACTATTATAGTGCAATCTAGCATGATATCAATTCCTAACACAAAAGACATTTAGAAAAAAAAAGGTTCCAATTTTATTCATCTAGTAAACAATTTACATTGATACGTTTGTATTCTTGAATGTTAGGAATCTTATTTAATTGAAAGATTGTTAATAAAAAGATTAATCTGTTAGAAAAATATCATACAAATTATATCACTAATAGAATATGACATAATTCTTTTGTTAGAACTTTTTCTTTTGAAATATTATTGTTTATTTATTTAATTGTGCAGTTGAATGCATAAAGGAGAAAAAAGTAAAGAAACCTCATACATTTACAGTGATATAATTTCTTTCTATTGACCATTCAGTTTTGTTTTTAGTCATAAGCGATCGATCGTGCAACTATGTAAAAGTTGTTGAGTCAATCTATACATACATTCATTCATTCATCTATCTTATGTGTGGTGTTCAGCATTCGTCACTTAATTGCATTGCACACCACGCGCCTGTCTGTCTGTTTGTTTGTTTGTGTACAGAGAAAGAAGGGTACGCCCGTGAAACAGACGTATTGGATTAGTAATCAAAACATACAGGGTGTTCATTTTATATGTACATGTACGTTGTTGAATGGCGGTCTATAGTTTTCTTTTACATTCAAGGATGATCAGATAACCGTTGAGATAGAACATGATTGTCTCAAGTGACTATAACATAACTTGTTTCATCGCTTTCCTGCAGAGATCATAGATATATATATATGTGTGAGTTTGATTTTTGCGATGTTATTCTACTATATACATATATATATATATTGATATAGATAGATGCGAAAGCATCTCTTGAATGATTCGTTAAATCGATACTTATTTTGCATCTTTTTATGCAAGTACTTGAATATTTATAATACTCATTATCAGAAGTTTTGAATACGAAAAAAAAACACTGATTTTGTACAATTATGCAATATTAAATATGCTTTTTAATAAAAAATTTTGAATAAAATTTAGATTCTTAATAATGAATTTTTTCTCTGCTAATGATCTATTTAGAACTATCCAAGCCATTAAGGACTTATTGTTGAATGAAAGACACAAAAACGTCATTCTGATGTACATAGGAAACGGATGATATCATTCCAATGAACACGAACATCCTTGTCTGAAAAGAGAAAATCTAAAACTAAATATAATATGTAATTTTTTTAAATTTGTTTCGATGGCATTAGATGTCCTCGGCTAAGTGTCCATCTGTGCGACGTATACAAACGACTTTTCAGTGCTCACATCTTAAGGCTATAGTAGCGGCTGTATTCTCTTATTTCTTTTAATGTGTTTATATTCGTCGTTTTTTTGGTATAGTATATGTATGTGGCTGCATATATATGTGTGTGTGTATGTATTTGTGTCTGTTCGTAGGGTGTAGAACCCTTGCGGCATCTTGATCGTTTTGAGATAGACGGACCTTGACTAAAATAATTTTTTTCCTTTTAATTAGATTCCTTTTTTTTGCAACTCTCTTCTTTCGAGACATAGAAAGAAGAGTACTTGAAGTTCAACGAAAAGAAATCAAAACAAAAATGCATATGCACTTTATTTTTGTTTGCATGTTATAGGCCATATCAAGACGGTTCATTGGTCTTTGAAGTACGTTTAGGTGACGTTATGGATCTTATATGTCCATTTTATGATGAACAACAATCTTACATGACGAGCGAACTAGAACAATATGATATATATCGAGTACGTATTTTGCAATATTTATTTTATTAAAATAATACGTAATGATATGAAAAATTTTTTTTTTATTCAGGTAACTGAAAACGAATATGAAAAATGTAATATTAATCTGTTTGGTAATGATCCCATGACACGTCGTATTATAACATGTAACAGTCCGTATGAGATTATGAAATATACGCTGAATTTCCGTTCTTATTTGCCAATCCCTAATGGATTTGAATTTCGTCCAAATCAAACTTACTATTTTCTTTCAACATCATCAAGTCATCAACAATGTAACAAACTTAAAATTCTTGTACATGATTATTGTAAGTGTACATCTTCACTTTATCGTTTCTAACTAGATAAGACAACGAAGTCGATGTCTTGCCTCATTGCATTTGCGGACATTCATGTATATATATATATACATGTATATATGAGCCGACATGATTGTGTAATACGACCGATGAAATGTAATCGAATCATGCTAGATTCGATACATCTTGCTCGAGCGCGTCTGTACTGATTATTTGAGAGAAGGAAAAAGTGAATGACTAGACAAATTCAATAGTGACCATACTCACATATTCATCGATTAGCATGCTTATAATTAGTTGTATCGCTTTTTTTTCTAAGAAAAAAACATGGTTTACAGTTGTCTTCGATATAAGTATGAAAATTAGAATTTCTTTATTCTATCTCAACAAGTTTCATCTTATGAAATAATAGAAACTACTAAGCAAAACTGTAATTGATGATTTTTGATAGATTAAGATAATGTATCTATTGATCGATTGGACTTCCTGTTGACCACGCCTTTTGTTTCAATTGTGTGAGAGTCATATGATTCATGTTATGGATCACTGGCATGACGGCGGCGATGATGACTGCATCAGATTAGACAAGAAATATAGTCGTGCAAATTTCGCGGTTTCTTTTGAATATTTTTGATTGTTTCTATTACTGATACTATATACATACATGAGTTCATCATCAGACAAAAGATAGTTGTGTTATTTCTTTACACAACGTAAGAGATCGATTTCTCGTTGATCAAATAACCAGCAAACGTATTGTCTGAATTAATTACAATCATATGAAAATCAATAATTCGAGTGCGATACAGACGTCATGTGATCGTTAAATTGTTCTTTTATTATACATAGAATACAAATAGATGTGCAAACTTTATTTCCTATTTTTTCGAACATTCAATGTGAGCAATTGAATTCATACAAGATTATTTATATTATTCTATCTGCACTAGACCGGTACATTTGGATGAAGAATGCTGTCTATCATGAGATTTCTAGTTACTGCTGATCAACTTAGCTAATGAGATGCATAACACTAAGTAGTCAAATATCGTATCCCCTACTAGTACAACAACAAAAGCTCTTTGAATCGTTCAATATACAAACCTATGAAAGGTGCCAGTTACATCTATAAAACATTCTTCGATTAGAGGCAAGTCATTGGTAATAATAAAAGATGTAATAGACCAAAAGAAAATCGATGAATGAAACTATGCACACTGAATGTAGTATTACGACTCACATGTTCGTAGAATGTTTCTCGTATTGTTCGTTTCTTTTCTTCCTTCTTGTTGCTTTGTGCATCACATATTACAAACCTTTCTCTTTTTTATTTCATCTACCACTTAATGGTAGCATATAATATGTATGCATTCATTAACATCTCAGAACTATGAAAAATACAACGAAAAAACTAGAAATCCCATATGATTGAGAATATCAGCAACATGAATAAAATACAATAAAAGAAGTTTTACATTACTGCTAATGGATTCTTTTACTAACTTTGTTACAAGATAATATGGTTCCAATTACGGAAACTTGGAGTTGAGCGCGTACATTTCAAATACTAATTATGAACTACTTCAGGTTCAATCCCTGCTTTAGACTACGTGTCTTCAATATGTTCTAGTTTTAGAAGAACTGAAATTATTTTTATAAAGTCTATTAAAATATGGAAATTCTTCATTTGCTTTCAGTGAAGACACATCCTAGTAACTTTAACTTCTGATTATCATTATAGCTCGCAGTGCAAATATAAGAAAATTAAGTTTCTAGTCTTTTTTAAGAGGAGTGTTTTTCAAGAAGTAAGTAATCACCTTTGTTGGATGATACAAGTTTCTAGATTAAAGGAAATTTCAAGCATGTTTATTATGTTCCCTGTGCCTTGGGATTCTGCAAATAATATTTTTTTTCGGCATTCAATATACACGTACAGTAATTTCACAGAATAGTTCAGCAATATCAAAAATATCAGACAGAAAGACATGCTTTCCTAGAAAGTATGAAACCTGCTTACGAGTTTGGTTCGTGTGTACACCGATTTCATGAAAATAAAAGAGGAGTATAATGAATTTTTACTATCTATTTAGATCGTCTATCAGTATCCACAACAACATTATCGTTCTCTAATGATCGCGGACGAAAACCAATATCATTTTCTCATTACTCTCATCATCGATATGGATCATCATCTTCATCTATCGATAAAAATGATCATAATGATATCTACCGTCCATTGCTAAATGCTATTAAGGTACAGCGTCATAGTGATGCATCTTCTATCAACTGGATCACTGAAGGACCACATCGAGACAGTAATACTGGTTAGTATTTGATTTCTTGGCTTTTATTTTGTTTCGCTAAGCTTATACCAGCGTCTAATCGAACAGCTAAGTTTGATTTAGTTTAAACGTGTATTCGGTTGAAAGTTTTGAGATCGAAGAGTGAATTCTAGTCCTGAAATTAATGTTGAATACTTGGCTTTTATCATGTTTATGAACTATTTTAAAAATTGCTAACATTCACTCCGATAAAAAATGATTTAAAAATTA
This sequence comes from Rotaria macrura, assembly GCA_900239685.1. Lineage (NCBI taxonomy): Eukaryota > Metazoa > Rotifera > Eurotatoria > Philodinida > Philodinidae > Rotaria > Rotaria macrura. Next base: position 328,579 of record OENT01000005.1, read on the forward strand.
AAAAGTGTGATGGAAACTTCATATGTAGCTTCAGAAAATTCCTGATTCATGTATCCATTCATGAATTGACGATGCGCAATAAAAAGTATAATCTCGATGTTATAGTTCATCAAAAAATCAACATACTTTTCCACTGTCGTTTATTTAAGAAAAATATTCATTTGAATCATAGTGCAAAGCGTAGACTTTGAATTCAGGCAGGCAGATATAAATATATATATAGATATATATTGGATAGGTGTTTTTGAATTTCCTTATTTTTCTTTATTTTTTAGATAAAAGTTATCGAACAACAAATTTAATTGGAACATCACCTCCACCATCACAAATGTTTAGTCTTGCATTGAGCTCTTCTTCAATGAGATTGTCGATATCATATATTCTTGTATTTTTTCTACTTTCGTTAAGATGATGTAGAAAATTTTGTCAATGTTTTCTTTTTTTTTCTTTTCTTGACACCGGTGTTCATGAAATTTTTTTTATAATGGAAATACTGTTATGTTGAAAGAAGATCTTCGTTTATATACTTATTGTGTGTTGAACAAATGGTTGAAATAATAACTTTTTTTTTGTTTCTTGCTTTTCTTTTTGTTCGTCATTTTTTTAAACTTTAATTCACCTTAAATTGCACAGAAAATAAAATAAAAGAACAACTTATGTTTTCTATTTGTGTAATTAGAAAATATGAATTGACTGCTTTCACCTTGTCGTTGGATTAAAAAAGTTAGATGTAAACTTTGTAACATCAAACGAAATCGTAAGAAAAACACTAGTTCTAGTGATACACTCAAGCATTGAGTCATCATTTGGTATAATGTATGCCAGCTGTTACCGATACTAGACTTTTTTTCTCTAGTACTATAATTATTAATACTATACAAGGTAGCAAGATTTTGAAAAGATTTTATTCTGCAACTTTTTTTCACATAAAACTAGTTTTCGTGGATTCATGTAAAATCATTGATGAAATCTTACAGAATCTCACAATCACATTTTTACGCTGGCATTTGTTTACGTGAGTGTCATGAAGAATCTTAAAATGAAAATATTTGCTTAAATAAAGTTAAGACTGATCGTCCCGATGAATATTGATATAAGATATACAGTATTGTGACCAGTTGAATATGTTCGATGACTTAAGGAAACGCATAAATAGTGACTTTGTAAGTGCGCATCATTCATCGTTGTTCTCACTGTCATTAGAATCAGTATTGTAAACAAGTGGACACAGGATGATATGTCCTAATTTTTTCTTCGAAGTTAAAAGAACTATTGAAACTTAAGTAAAATAATAATGGACCGACAAAAATTTTTAGCAATACGCTGGTATTATATTCCATGAGTTCCATGCTATAATAAAAAAAGGCATAGGTGTAGAAAAAAAATGTACACTCCATAAAAATGTCGATGATATTAAGAATTCTGTGAACAGCATTTGTGATAACGTCTATGAATTGATTTTTATTCTTTCGAACAACTATCTAATTTACAAGTAGGTGACTCAACAAGCTTGAAGAAATTACTTTTTTCCTCTAAGTATACTATCAATATCTTCTTGTTTATTTACTAACCTATCATGTACACGAGCGCTCATTCCCAAACTTGTATAAGTAACCTTGAATCACTACAACATTTTGTAAATATGTCGGCAAATTTTTTAGATACTATTTAGATTATTACTACGTCGTAAATACTTAGAAGTATTCATACTGCTGAAACTTATTATTACAAATACATTGTAACTATCCTCTATTGACGAAAGCCGACAGATCCTTTTGAAGTATAATTGATGAGAGATTTATTGCGTCGTTCCTAACATTTTGGAATACTCTTGAAAACAATTTAATGTAATTATAAAAATCTCACTGAACCTCTACTCCCACAAGCATATTTTTAACTTAAAAGAATAGCATTAGAAAACAAAAAATTTATCGTCATCATTTCAATTATCATTCATAGTTTTTTACGGCAAGAGGCAAAGTGAACGATTAACTTTATTTTTGAATTTAGCTTACCCGATCGAAAGATTTGAAATGTCATTCGTAATATGAGTTTTGCACTTCTTGTCGTTTCAAACAATAGGATCGATTGTAAAATTTGTTAATATGTGTTGTTCGTATAAGAGTCCTGCATGATAAAATACGATACAATACTCGGTGTAGTTGGTCACGTAAGCGTAATTCATGCGTGAATCGATCGACATTTATAGTGACACTGTCTTTCGTTTTACACTCGTGAATATATCATAAACCATACGTCTATGAATGACGTGGATTATATTTTTTTGAATAAATCGATCTATTTGAAACAGTCGTTTTTTCTCTTTCTGTGCTATTTGCCTATGATGTTATGTATGTATAGGATAGATATACATTGATTAGTGCATACATGACTGTTTCATGTCAAATCATAGAAGGACAACGGCCTGTGAAGTAATAAAAAAGAGACTATTAACGAAGAACGTTTGAATAGCTAGAGGCGGCGATAGAGCGAATAGTCAAGGGTATCTAACGTTTTCTAAACTTACTCGAATTAACTTCTGATGATAGCTTGACTTTATGCGAACTTATCATGTACATTCTGTTACATGGAACATCAAGTTAGTTCATCAAACATACGTGATTAGTGCATTCAAGTAGTTAGAGATCATTTCATAGGATGCATCTATCAATTCGGTTTTCCATAATGACTTCGCACTGTTCGTATTATTCCATTTCTACATAAGATATTCATTGAGTTAAATGCATTTAAGAAATCAAATCTTAGTCATTCCTTAGAATTCGGTTTTATTTTCTAACTAATTGATGTTTTCTCATGTGATATATATATTTGTTTCAGGCGAGTTGCAGTGACTTCTGAGAGGAAATCGTGGAAATCGGTGGTATATAACTCGATACAAAAGGATGAATTTACTTCGATATCTGCAAGTTACAAAACTGTTGCTCTTATGCTTATCTAGAAGGAAATATCCACAAGAGTGAATGACACGAAACTGATTCACTTAAATTCAATGCATAACGATTCGTTACACGACAAAAGTAATTGAAGAAAAATCGAGTGTGCAACCACATAATTAATGTTCAGTCTTATTTTTCTAATGTTGCTCATATTACTTTTCGTGTCGATGTATTTTACATAGTATTTATATAGAACTATGTTGATTCAACCCTTAAAATCTAAAAGAACAAGGTAAATTTATACCTGAAAATCTTACTATGTAGTTTATGTGTGTTCGAATCTGTACTATGCGCATATGTTGCTTTATTCAATGAAGGCAGGAATCTTCATAAAGATATCAAGTAAAGATCACAATGACCTGTAAAGGCACCAATCATTTCTACAACGATGTCATACTTTCTAATTTTTGCGCCTAGTATTAAAAAACTCTTCGAGATTTATGAAGTTTGTTTGCTAAGCAGTATACTATGGGATTTGAAGATATCAGTAGTTACAGTTCTCTAGTTCATTGGAAAATAATGACAGAATACTAGAACACTAGCTAGTATCACATAGTTTAGAGTTGATTGTTTCAATGATGGTCGTTCAACTCGATCGATAGACAGAGAAAAGGGCGTGAAAATATCGTTACTATCAATGTTTCTTTTGTAGCATAGACCATTCGAATATATAGTAGTCTTTTTTGTTGATGCAACAATACGTATGTTCAGGAAAACAATATCAAGAGAAAGAGCGCGAGAGCTACAACTATCTGACTACTTATGATCACACCAATGTTGTCCTGTAGAGATTAATCATGAAATATCAGAAGAAAGTTAGAAGACTCAGCAGAGTGATAGCGTTTGCCGGGCGTGCCGTTTCAATCTTTAGTACACTGTATTCATCTACTGCTATGTAATAAACAATAAAGTGATGCCGTTGAAAAAGAAAAATATTTTTTTGTAATACAGAAGAATCTTGGTAAATAGCCTACAATAGAATGGTAGTTACTCGAAATTATGAATAGATCATTAAAATATCGTAAAGTTAATATTGTCTTCTTGAAGAAAAAACGAATCGTATTGATTGATTTCGAACTCGCTCATATTGTGACTGTTTCATGTATCGTTATCTTTAAAATAAAACATTTCATTCCACAATAGCTACAAAAACGTTCTATTCGAAATCAACAGTAAAACAAAGAAAACAAATTGTATGTACTGGAAACAATAATAATTTTCAACTGAGAAATTTAATCCATTGTGTACTTGGCGTTGATGAACTTTTAGAAATAAACTCTCGATTGCCCATGAAAGCTCGCAGAGGTATCGGTATTTGAATTTGTTTTGTTTCCTATTAATCAAAAGATTTCATTAAAAAACTCAAGTGATTCAAATGCTTTTCTTTACCGGGTTCCAATTAGATTCAATAATAGCAGTAAGCATACGAGGTATAGCCATCGCCGTTCCATTCAACTAGATGAAAACAAACAACTCTTGATTGAAATAACAAGCAATTCATTTTCACATACCGTATGAACAAATCGTTCATTACCATTATCATCGATAAATTTGATGTGAAGACGACGTGATTGAAAATCAATACAATTCGAAGCACTACTAATCTATTTAAATAGAGACGTGTTCAGTGGAAAAGTTCGAAGATATGCATCAATATAACTAACTTCACCATAGAATTCTTTTGCTGGCATCCAAGTTTCAATATCATATTTTCGATATGCCGATAGACCAAGTTCTTCCGATGGCATATCTAATATTCTAGAGTAGTGAAACATGAAAAGCAAAAGTTAATTGTACTAAATTAAAAAGCACAACAACTATGAATAAACCTAAAATGTAATCCAAGTTCTTCGAACATTAATGTTTCTAGTCGAACGATTTCATGGTGCATTTCTTGTGACAATTTTTCATCATCAATTGTAACAGCAAACATTTCAACTTTGGTGAATTCATGTACACGATATAGATTGCCTTCACTTTTACCACCAGGTAATTCAGCTCGATAACAACGGCTACATGCAGCTAGTCTATAAAATAAAATATTCAATAATAAGTATATGAAGAATGTCTCGAAAGTTTCCATTCAAATTAAAAAGACATTTCCATTCATTGAAAGAGCTTTTGAAAAGAAGAGAATAGTTTTTTCATCGCTTCTACTAAAGTAAGATATTTCGATTGTTTAATTTTTCTTCATCTGTGTGCATCATTTTGAAATCAATCATCACGAGAATTCATAGATATTATTAACACATACTCATATAATCATCTCTTGGAGTAGAACGAGTAGGAATCGATGCAAAATTTAAATTAATATATTTGAAAGTTCATTCTCTCTATTACTTCGTCATCAAAGTCAAAAGATGGCTTATGATAAAAATTCCAAGGATAAACTATGGCATAAATAAATAAATAAAATTCTCAAACAATCTTTTAAAATATCACATTTCAACACGGTTTTCATAGTTCTGTGTCCTTACTTCAATGGTAGTTCATCTTTGCGAAATGTATTATGTTTGAGTAAACCGGCTAAAGGCATTTCAGATGTACCAGCTAGACAGTATCGACCGAATTCTTCACCATAATCTAATTGATAAACTTGTGATCGTCTACCTCGAGTTGGAAATCCACATGATTCCTGATCAAAACATACACATAGAAAAAATTAACAAAAATATGTCTATTTTTGAAAAACAAATATTACAATAATTCCTCGATGAATTATATCAGGAACAGAAACCATTTTAAAACCCTAGTAGAAAACAAAAACAAAACAAAAACTTGTATTCGTAGGTAAGTTTAACAGAACAAAATAATAAATCCTTACGTTTTCAGTTAGTTTTTCAAACGCATAATACATTAAAGCTCTTTCTAAACGAGCAAAATCACCAAATAATGCATAAGCTCCGCGAAAAGAAACATGGCCCATATTTCTATTAAAAGAGAAAATTATCATGAGATTCTTTGGTACGATCGAAATCGAATTTACTGAAATTTCCTCTCTGCAATCTTGCATTTTTCCTATGCATTTCCATATATTACTTTTCGTATTGAACTTTAAATTTAAATAAATCTGAGAAACTCCTAGTTCGTTAAAACCAAAAAATATCAAACAGGTTAAGAATCAGAACAATCATTTCCAAGAAAATCAAAGATAAACATTATTCGAATTACACGAAAACATCACATTAAATTTTGTAGTTAAAAATTAAAACTATTTTTCGTTGAATTTTAATTTGATGTAATGGATGTTAGATTTGGTCCGAATTTTTGAAAATGGCACTCGTTCCTTTTTTCGAAGCTAGAGTTCAAATGATCAAAATCGCTGTATCTATACTTTCATTGAAAAGCTGGTATGGACTGTTTTTTATAGGAAACAAAAACGGCCAGAATCGGATTTACGAAATTAATACTACGATTGTTCATATTTGATAGGTCATCACAGTTTAGATTCTATCTAGTATTTTCTATTCCATGTCATCTGAATGTGTATTGACGAGAGATACTTGATAATTAGATAGGACTCGAACAGAAAAGTACTAAAATTCATTTGGTAGTCAGTGATTTCAAGATATATCAGTGCAGAAGACCAATGCTTTACATCACCGAATATTAAAAAATAACTAATTACTCTAATTGCATTAAATTTAATTCTTGACCGATTTGATCGATGGTTTGTCGAGTGCCATTACTTTCTGAAAATAAAAGAACGTGCTCCAATAAAAAATTTTCTTTTCAATCTTATCGAATTTTCCTACCTGGCTTTTGTCCAACGACACGAACTGTTCGTGCTTGTTCTTGATCACCAATCGGCTAGATAGAAAAGAAAGCAAACGTACTGTATTAATATTAGACTAACACAAGACTACCTACAACATCAGGATGTGTTGTATTCGGTAATCGTAGTGCATGATTATATAAATCCTGAATTTTAAGTTTGATTTGATCCTAATAGTTAAAATGCCAATTAAAAATTTTGTACGAAGAGTGAATGAAATCACAGTTTACTTCGCCTTGAATTGAATCAAGTTTTTTTTCTTCTATGCGATGAAATAAATTTTGTATATCACGATGCAGTGTAAGCTATAGGAAAATAGTAGATGTTTTAAAAATTAATGAAATAATGAATTCTCGTCTTTGTGAAAATGTTTACATACAATATGATCAATATCAACGAATTCATTTTCTTTTCGTTGTTTTATATTATCTGCAATAGCTTGTAAATTTTCATTATTTAATATATAGTCCCAGTTGAGTGCAGCTGATCGAAGTTCAAGTTCAATGTATGGATTTAAACGATTTATATACGTTTTAACTTGATCCAGATACGCACGATAATCATGCCATGGATTAAATTTTGCTGTTAAATTTGAATGAAAACGAACAGATAAACTAAATAAATACTTTAATCGATACATCTAGTGTGTCCTCGGATAGTAAATGTGACGCTTTTAGACAGGCAAGGCAATGTAACAAGACGATCTTGGTAGTTTATTTATTTGACTAATCAGAACGAGCAAGACCGATAGATGGCATAATTTCATTTGAAAAAAAAATTACAAGAACAACGAAATTGTTCGTGATCCATGCATATTCCACAGGACGATTTTTTTAATTTGAACCATGCTTTGACATTTCGAAGAAAACACGTGAGAGACGAGCGTCGATTAAGAAAAAAGGTCGTTTTTTCTCATTAGTATCTTCTGATCACATGGTGTTGTTTAGCATAAATTAGTTCTTGTCTTCTTCGATAATCGAAAACGAAAGAAATCATTATGCATCAACGTTTAATGAATAAAACATTCACTATATTAACAAACAAATATTCTTCATCATACGATGATGTTGAACAAGATCAATCGAATTATATTATAGAAAATATCAAGCGATTATCTTCAACAGGAGACAATAATCGATTTTGTACTTTTACAAAATATAAGATCAAACAAAAACAAAAATCAACAGCAGTTATTGTCAATCAACATCAACAACGATATTTTGATTCACCGACAATGATTACACTTGAGGATGATGATGATGGTGATGATGATAATAATATACCTTTAAGTCGTTGTTCAAATAAACGATCAATTATTGCTAATTCAGAACCAAACCTTGACGAAACTGAACTTAGTGATCTTTTAATTTTTACTAATCGTAAGTGAGACATGATGGCATTTGAGATGAATTATTTATTTCTGCTTTACTACTTCCTTTAGCAAATCGTATTTTAACAGAATCCATGCAAGTTGTTATCAGTCGTCATTCATCATTACAAGATTTAAAATATATTAATGATGTAAGTAGTGTGTTAGTTGAACAACTAGACAACAACGAACCGATTTATCAAGAATTAATTCGAATCGATGACTTGATATCCACGCCACCCATAGATTATATGAATGATGTTGATGAAAATAAAGAAAATCGACCGCCTTTGATGCCAATTAAATGTAAAATATCACGTATACCTGTTTGGACACCATCGAACAAGAATATTCATACACCAATGACAACAAGCACGAACAAGAAAAATCGAGATATAAAGAAAATATCAACAACTAAACCATGTCTAGCTGGTAATTAAGTGAATATTAAAAGAAAAGATTCTTCTTTCATAGTTTAGAGTAAAAACTAACATATGAATTTGACGCGACTAAATGCTAATTATATTTATCAATGGAGAGTCAATCAGTTTTCAAAGAACTTCATAAATTGAGTAAACTTACACAGGGTACCATCTAGCATCTAGAAATCTAATAGCCAGTGTTGTAACATATGTTACAGACTTAATCATACATGACTACTTAACTTCATGAGACTATCTCGTTTGATCTCAAATCACTTGTTGATCGAGATAATGTTCACATAATGAATATTGGATATCGATTGACAAATATTGATCGATATGGTTTTCAGGATTGTCATTTAGAAATACATCAACATTTAACTAGATTTACTCTTATAGTAGAGTACAGAGCTGGGCGAAATACTCGAAGTACTCGTACTCGAGTACCGTTTTGGTCGTACTCGTACTCGAGTACCGTTTTGGTCGTACTCGTACTCGTACTCGTACTCGAAGAATTTGTACTGGTACTCGAACGGTTGGTACTCGTACTCGAAGGTTTGGTACTCGTACTCGTACTCGTACTCGAGAGTAAAGTACTCGACATCCTCATAGGCATCTCTTACATCAAAATGATGCTCGATAAAATCGCAGTATATATTTTTCGAGGATTACATGAACAGTTGATTTGTTTCTTTTGTTTTTTTTTACATACATGTATATTGATTCAGATAAATACATAGACGCCACCAGAGCTGGACGAAATACTCGAAGTACTCGTACTCGACCCAGTGAAAACTAATCGCTGATTTTAATCGAGTTATTCTGCAACAAAATCAAAATTGAAATCGATTGATAATTTTGATTATCGTAGATCACGACTTAACCATTNAATGGTTAAGTCGTGATCTACGATAATCAAAATTATCAATCGGTTTCAATTTTGATTTTGTTGCAGAATAATTCGATTAAAATCAGCGAAAATTTTTCACCGGGGAGTACATTTCGGTCGTACTCGTACTCGTACTCATACTCGAAGGGTTGGTACTCGTACTCGTACTCGTACTCGAGGGTCGGTACTCGTGCCCGTACTCGTACTCGAAAAAGTTCATACTTGCCCAGCTCTGGTAGAGTAAGTTACATTTATTCTTTCAGCAATTTTAGTTGCAAACGCAAATCTATAGTTGATACTTTGCTTGATGGATGTACGACGCATTTCTTTTCTAAAGATGTAAATCCGTTCATAAAATTTACCTTGCTACATAAAAAAAATTTTAAGTGTTCATTGTCTTAAGATGTAAATTTCTGAAAAATTTACAACATATTCATGATGATTATTTCTTGTGAAACTTTTTTTGTGTACAATTGCCAGTCTAAAATTCACTGTTTTGTATGTTCTCGGAAGAAATTCAGTTTTACTGGTTACTCCAGTGAAATTTCATTAACTGAATGATGAAGACAGTTTTAGATCTTTTTTAATATTCACTATTATTCACCTAAGGCAGCATTTTTCGGTGGAAGAGTGATTTAAAACTTGAAAAGATTATTTTCTCATCAACGAAAGATATTTGCAATTACCTCCCGTAAGCAATGGCAAAGGTGGTAACTCTATTTATAGCTCATTAAAAATTAACATATTCGATTCTTTCCAATACATTCTCATGAATAATATAAAACATATTCTTTTACTATCAAACCATAAAGCATTCTTTTTTCTAAGCATAAATTTTCGTAGTTTGAAAAAGTAAGATATGAGATTTTATACAAAACTGTCGTCATTTGAACATCTTTTCTATTGGAAGCTCTTTATCAGAATTTGATATAGTTAAATCTTTGTTTGTTTTTGACAATAAATATAAAATTTCTGAGAAACAGCTAGCTGTGAATATTTATATGATATCATATTTCTTGCGTAAAATCGATTCGAAATCAGATAAAAATAGAGTTGATTAATGAATAATGATTTATTGATTTTTCATACGTAATTTGATGTTTATACGCACAAACATATACATATATATATTTGTATATATATACGGTGCTTATAATTTAGATTTGCTTGATGAATGGTCTGCTATGGGACCTAAACTTAAAGGATTGTTATCGGCTACACGTAAAATTCCATTTCGCGTATGTAACTACTTATCCTACTCCATCATAATTATATTGATGGGCACTTATTTAGATGCCTGAACTGACAGTAAATAGTATTGAATTTCGTCGTCTCAAGCAATTGTTAAACGATATGGAAAAGACAACATCGTCATGGACGAATGCCATCAATCAATGTCGTTGCGTTCTTCAACATGCACAACAACAATATCGCCGTTCATAGATTTAGTTTTCTTATTTTTAATTTTGTTTTTCTATTGGTTACTGTTAGTTATAGCATTGAAATCAGTACGTCGTTTTATACTAGTGTTATGTTTCTATGGCACATGTGTGTCTAATATTGAAAATTGTTTTGTTACAATATGAACAGTCTGAGAAGTTAAATAATTGTATAGAAATATTTTCTCGTGTTATGCATCAATATTAAATATAATTATAATTTTATATAATTCAAATATGTAATTCACCAAAATTAGTTTTGTAAATTTTCTTCAATGAATAAATATTTAAAAAAAATGTTACAGCCACAAAAGAAAATCGATCAATATTTATCTGAATTTTCATTAGACGAAGAATGATTTATATTCGTTATTTTTCTAAGGTCAAGTTACATACATCTAATTGATTTATTTCTGTAGTTATTTTCCATTCATGGACAATCTTGATGATAGATATTGATTCGACGACAAATGTTTCCAAGTACAAGAGAAAGATCTTCACCTTCCATAAGTATTAACATTTCTACATTGATATTTATTTGTTCGAGCTTGACAATAGATGAGAAAACATCGTTTCATTTCATTGCATTGATTATCGTACAAAGTAGGTATGGATGTCTGGTATTCTGAAACACGAAAATGTCTTTTTTTGATGATATAAAACAGTAAAGTAGTTCTTTTAAAAGCTATCCATATACATATGAGAGCTATCAAAAGCATTCCTCGCAAGCTTATGTCCTATGCCGTTCAGATCTAATAAGAACTCAAACGATGACTTGAAATAGGTACTTTTGAAAATCAGCACACGCAGGTAATACTTTAGATAAGGATCAAATCCCTAACAATTGATAACCAGAATCTTTACCGAACTATTTCCGTAATAAAGCGCAAATTAATTATTCGTATGATCTATCATTTTTTGACTGTGCATGACGAGTTTCTTTTTTTATTACAAAAATTAACCTTCTGAAGGAGAGGATAGTTGTTTTCTTTTTCGGCTCTACGTGTCCTTTGAATGATTGATATTAACAGAAAATCTCAGAACTCTAAATGAATGAATAGATCGATTTTTCTTAACTGATAATGTTCAATGAAAGATTTGAGTGTTTAGAGATAAAACAAGGAGAACATGACTAATCTTAATGATATATAATTGCACGAAACGATCAAGCATACTTTTCCGTTCTTGATAATTAACAGAGTTACATCGACGTAGTGGATTTTCTTCATGAAACGGTTTGTCGCTGTAGGAATTAAGTACGTTTGAGACTCTTGAGTGTGCTCGTGCTGGCAATATAGATGATGATGATGATGATGATGTTGATGACAATAATGATTCGTTCTTATTATTCAATCGGCTCGTTTTTCCACTGAAAAGATGTTTTCTATTGCATACGATGCGTTTTTTATTTTTTGATTTGTTTTCAAGTAAATCGCTCAGAATATTAATACACTTTTTTAACTGATTGACTACATTCGAAACGTTTTCGTCTATTTGATGTTCAGTTGAATGTACCTCCTCTGATGATAAGACATGGTACGGTACAGAACGACTCGTTATAGATGAAAAATGAGGTACATTCGTAGAAGTTGTAGATAAATGAATTGTACTATTAGCATGAGGAGAAGCTGTCTCAAAAGCAATCTGTGAGCCTTAGTATTAAATAGATTAAGAATACATCATGTGCTTTGTTTTTTTTTCTACCAGATATAACAGTGATCGGTACAGTAACATCGGGTTTTATTTGATTATCACTAGCCACCAGTAATTGTGTGGATGTTATTGAACTAAGTGATGTATCATTTATAGAAGTAACCTTGATTCGTGTTGTTCTACTAATGGCCTTCGATGCGTTCGCTTGAAGTTCTCGTTTTGCAGTGAAGATATTATGAATGGACGATGTTAACATGCTTTTCCTATGATTTTTAATTGGTTCAATCGGTGATTTCCGTGATTTGACAAGGCTACGCGATGAATGGTATTCGTTAGGATAGTTTTTCATTTCTTGCCGTTGGTTCTTTGCGAGATTAATTGGTCTACATTCATCGGCCCCTATTGAATAGAGTCAAAGATGAATTTTGAATATTATTTGATTGAAAAAAGGAGCAATCTGCCGAGAAGATATGCAGAAAAAGCTTTACGAATGACGTTTATTTCTCAATTTTGTCAAAAATTTCCATGATTTACTTCAATCTAGATAATTATTTTGAAGGTGAGTGAACTTTTCTATTGGTATTAAGATTTTATCGATAAATTACGATTCGTAAATTTTTATAAAATAGTGACTTTTAGATCTCGGGAAATTTTGTCCAAAGTACTGTTTTGTCAATTTTAAAAGTGACTACACAATCATTCGTCATATTTCCTTTCAATTCTCATAAGAAAATAATTCAAAGTCTATAAACATTGTAAGAAACAGTTGTTTGATAAACGTCATAACTTATCGATTCTTACTGTATTTTTCAATGTTTCATGGTTGAGGGCAAGAAATTCAGTGAATGTCATTTGATTATTTTTTAAAGTAGCATTGCTAAAAATTAACTACGATAATGTCGTGCTTAACCTAAAAATTGTAGTTTTCACGTTTTTAGAAATCTTATCTCTCAGACTTTAAAAAATAGTATATGTGCTTATATTACAATGCAAAAATACCTGCTTAACACTTTTACTTTTAATATAACATAATACATTTTTGCTTATTTCAAGTATCACTTTCTGCACACTTCTCAGAATTCAAAAAGAAAATACAAGTAGCAGTAAGAGGACGGATGCAACTGTATAATTAAACTGTCTACTAATTGTAAATAGAAACTAGATAGGAATCATTGCTGACTCAATTTCCTACTTAGTTCTATATCCTGAACATATTTTTAAATAGATTATATCTTCATCCTATCAATAGATATTATGGTAGGGGAGAAATATTAAATTGAAAAGTAAGTTGTATTTGACTAGAATTGATGGTTACATAGATTTCCGTAAACTTAAATATTCTAATCTCCATATTTTAAATCCTTGACATCGAAATTTTCAAATAGATTCAAGATAAAAATGAACTAATAATTACTACAAGAGCTTGTTACGAGAAAATTAGTATGAATGATTTGGTAGTACAGCAACACAATAATTGTTCTTCGCTAGTGGAGTAGAAATATGAACTTATACGGATTCTTTTTAGTGTCACATAGAACTCTACTCATCGATGACACGTAACTCGAGTGAATATCATCGCTTGTAGCCGATTTTTCTTAATTGTAAATGAACTTGAATATTAAGATGCGATCCTTTTTAAAACCATCTTCAAGAGAACTCTTCAACATTTAAAATGAAGTAAAAAACGAAATTTATTACATTAAAACATTATCATCGACACTTATGTCATTCTTGGAGAATGTCACTGTGATATTTCAACACAGTTAGTTCAACAGATTTATATAGCAAGAAAAAATTCGTAAGTTAAGTTTTTGTAATTACACAGAGCAGCAACTAAATTTCATTAATGGCCAATTACTACAGAAGTAAAATATTTGTAATTGTTTTAATCGTATTGTTTCTAGTTTTTCCATTATCACAACTCATGTGTGAAGGCTTTTGGAACGTTGTGAATAAGAAGGAATATTTCATTAGCCTTTAATAATTACAATAAGAATTTGAACTAAGTATTGTACATTTTAAGAAACACGAAGCGAGATACCCTATTTTCTACATTTTTATTCTAGAGAAATATTTATAGATCTAAATATAGTAATATGTTGGGTGATCTCAATCAAGATTAGAATGATGAATCTTATCTTGTGAATTCAAACTATTTTCATAAACTCACATTCATTACTCATCTTTTCAGTCTTCACATTATTTTGTTCGTATTCCCATGGTTTATTTCCCATTATTTGTGAATGAACTATGTTATGACAAGATATTTGACGTACAGTAATTTCACTTCGTTGATGAAAGGTACTAGTTGTCATTCGTTTTTTATTCTTTATTTTATTCCTATGAGATATTGGTTGTTGTTTTTCTTGTCTCCAATAACATCGAGATATATCTTCATTATTATTACAACGGTTTCCGTTTTTTTTTGAAAAGTTATTATCATGTAGTCCTGATGCTTGCAAATAGTAATAGTTTGGATAGAATGATTGTTCCATTGTTTCATTGAGCTGAAGATCAGGTGGTGGATACAACTGTTGATCAATTTGATAGTATGAATACAAAGCTGATAAATTACGTCTTTCTAATGGAAGACATGAATTATTAAAGTTAGTTGAAGTTGAAGAAAATGACTTTGCATTTGAATAATGAGATTCAATTGCGTTTGTGTCAATATTGACTTGTCGTAGTAACGATGACAGATGAGTTTTATCATTGTCTGTTTCAGAGAAAAGTATATTTTTAAGACTATACATATGCTATTTTTATCTATAGTCTGAAGAAGAAAATGACAGAATAATGCATATTCAAGTAAAGACAAAGAAAATATAAAATGTAATCTAAAAGAATAATAAAATTATTAGAAATAGCAATTAGCCGGCGCTTAGGTTACTAAAGAGCACACAGATGCTTTTTATAGAAGACATATATTTCTTTGTTTGTACGTTTCTATTGAATAAATTCAAAAATCTTGACCTAGAACGATAAGTATGAAGTTCGCTTGTCTGCTCATTCAATTTTTAACATGTGTTACATCATCATTTTTTTTTCTACTGTTCAATCCGATGTCAAACATATTACTGATGAAAATATGGTAAATCATAAAATCATTAGTAGTCGGTCGATTTCTTGATAAGTAAAATAAAATAATACATTCCAAAAACGAAACTATGGACAAATGTAATCATTGTACATCGTAAGGATTCATGTAGACTAGGCTGATTTAAGAGTAGCAAAAACATTGATATTCATCAATAGCATGTATGGATTCGATATTATTTATTCTTTCAACCAATATTAAGAAAGTAATCAATCTCAAATGTATAGATTTTGCCTATGATCAAAATAAATGGTAGTGTTTAGTTCTTTGTAGACTATTTTCTTATTCGTATTCTTCTTCTTTTTGTCAATTACGCCTTCTTCTTGAATTAGAAAGAGGAAATAGGAAATTATGTCTATAATGAAACTAACCAATAAGAGTAGCATTAAATTAGAATTTATTTCGACGTCATTATCCCAAAATGTCTTATTGTTTTTGTTCATTGCAACGATGTACAAAGTAAACTGTTTCTTTATAGTTGTTTGTTTGACCATGAGAAGCCGAAGATTCTATTATATATATATATATTCGACGCATATACAAACAACAAAAGATCAATAATAAGCTTACTAGACGGAATAACCTTGTTCTTATTATGTTAATAATGCAAGACAAATAATGAGTTACAGGACATAACATGTTGACCTAGTCTCAATTTCTCATGTCAAATCAAAATTTTTAACTTTCTATGGGACTATGAACTTTCTACTGGCCTAAGAATTCATTTCATTCAAACCTAAGAATCAAGTATCAATGAATTCTATCGCCACATTAATTAGTGGAATTCCTGAATAATGTTTAAAAATAAATGACTCTATCAATGACGTTAATTGAGAAGTAAAGAAAAGCAAGACAGATTAGGTTAATTATTTTTGAACTATTTCACTTCACGAACGAAATACGATTAACATGAACCTTAAAATGAACATCGAATTAAGAGTTTCAAAACGAGTACTATTTATAATAGTTTCTATTTTGAGAAGGCTTGAGGCTTAACAAAGCAAATCAATAGACAGCACGTATCAATATCCAAGAAAACATTGGTAAATATTTCAATTATCGTAGGATGTACATGCTTGAGAAAAGGAAGGCCAAAAAGGAGAGAAAGCAGAAAGAAATTATGAAATATAGAGTGAAATAACATTGTTGCTTTCATTTTTTTTCTGGATCTCATTCATTTTTATGTGTGTCTAAACATTCATCATTAGCCAGTAACGGGTATTGGTTTACAAGTAATATAGGTGAGAGAACCAATATTTTTTATTTAGATAATAATGCTACGAGCATTTTGTTAGTATCTCAGTCATTTTCATCGAAAGATTCATCATGTAATTTTAAACAAACAGATATTCTTCACTCAACATATACTCATCTTGTCATTTTTAAGATAATGATACGATTGCAAGTTAGTATTATAAAATACTTTTTAAAGCTTCAATCTTTTTTCGCATACATTCACTTGTTCTTCTTGGCTTTGTAGTTTCTATCCGAATTTATTCATCATTCAAGGAATGAACTGACAGTTGATTAAACTGAGACATTGGACATAATGAGAGAAAAAAAAAGAACAGTTACATCTAAGATAGCTATTCTTGAAAACAAGAGAATTCTCTTTTCTTGTAACTTATATCAATGCATCTTTTCATAAGAACATGAGTTTGAACAGTGAACTATGAATTGAATAACCTACGAAATAACAACACTAGTATTTATTCTGAGCTTCTTCTAAATTTTTAACTTGAAAAAATAATACATGTGAAATAAATTCCGCATAATCAGAGATGATCTATGAGAAAAAAGCAAGATGACACCAATTGTCATTCATACAAGCTTCTGACTTTTTGCTCGTTTTGCTATTATCTTAGTAGCTTCTAAATAGCTCATAATACGTTAGTTTTTCTTCGAGAATAAATACGTCTATTATACGCTACATCAATATCAGTTGATAGAAGCGAAAGATTGTGTCGAATTCTTTGTTCGGATAGTATCCATGTTTATAGAAGTATTCTATTTTTTTTCTTTTGAATAATCGACACATTTGATTAGAGTTCTGTGTTATAAACGATAATTAAAAGATTATATAGAACTTTGTGAAATTATTAAGACAAGAAGACAAAAGGTATAATCCAGACTTACAGGGGAAAATGTGTTGATTCTCCTTTTTATTTTATAAGAAATGGAACGAGTCTCAGAGGCAAAAAAAAACAAGCCGGAGCGTTACATGAATACTTAACTGTTACAAAGATTAGTTCCTTTTTTTTTGCTGTTAATAAATTAAATTATCTGCAAACACAAGCCGTGGCATATTAAAATAGATATGGAATAATCACGATAGCATATCAGTCATGATGGAGTAAATCTGATGAACGAAACAAATGACACGCATCACTATTTTTACATGAGAACGCACTCATATATTTTAACAAGTAAAGTTGAATCGATTCATTTTTTAACTACGACAAGTTAATAGGAGAACCTTTCGAAATATTCTCCATGTTTTATTGAATGAGAAAATAATCAATTTTTCGATGTCATTCTTTAATTAGGTTATTTCATGTAGATATAGTCCATAGACTAACTAGATTTCATAGTTTATCTTAACAGAAAGCATATAAAACTTATTCTTTTTTGTTGTCAAATGATGAAGAAATAATGGAGACCATTTTGTCATAAATTATTCAGCATAGTGATCTCTATTCATCGACCTTACAAAAAGCATGATAAAATGTTCTTGAAAGACATTAAATCTACAATGATCCTTTCCCCTAAGAATTATGTAATGAACTGGAGTATGTATTACAATCTTGTCATGTTTTGTATCCATACATATGTATCTCTGACGTTTGTTTGGTTTTTTTTTCTTTCCAATTTCATGATTTGAAACGTACAAATTTACATTATCAATCTACTGTTATCCTATTGCAATCATAGTGATGTGGACAAGAACATACGGTTTTCTGACTGATAGTCTTTTAGTACCGTATGGATTCTTTTGTGAATAGATGTTATATTCTTGTTTTCGATAGTGCGAGCATGACTGTTTCAATTTGGAGGAATTTAATTTTAGAATATATTTTCTGCGATGCATTAGTTTTAATGTAGCTTTTATCTTCTGTATATAAATTATGAAAATGGATTTAAGTAGGTTCATAGTTAAAAGAGAATATACTTAATACATTCTATATATGTCTAAAGGAATTAATTTGAATGAAAAAAAACACAGGTCATGTTTTTCAAGATCGCTTCAATGTTAAAAAGTTGAGAAAACGTAAATGTTGAAGAAAAAGAAATTCATTACCACTGATTTGATAAAAAGGTTATACGCCTGCTGACATGATCATGTATCTATCATGTGTTTATAGAATAACATCAGTTGTTGTTCACCAAGATGAACATGCTTAGAAATTCTAGTTAGAGTTGTGCAAGGACATGCATATACATATGCATCATGCTTGCATTTATCTCTATTTTATATGGTCAGTAATATAAGAACCAGCATTGACAAGCTAGTGTTAAGACATGTGCATGCCTGTAAATGCAGATTGAGTAGACAAGAAGCATACTTCTCAAGGCACTTTGTTGGCTTCTCTATACTCCCTCTCTCTCTCTCCTGAGGGATTTTCCGTTTCTTTTCCTTCATTCTTTCTTCCTTTCTTGCTCTGTATGTGTTCAAAAGAAGAGAGTATGAGAGAAAAAGATGCCCTCAGGTTTTATTAATTCTCTATGTTTTAGATGTGTATGGTTTACAATATTAAGACAAAAGAAGATGATTGAAACTGACAAGAAATTTTTCTTTTGACGGAGAAAGAAAATGAGAAAGAGATCGTTCGTTTGTAATATCCGGCTCTCAATGAGTAGCACTACTAGTTCAGATAAAAAACGAGGTAAGTAAGATAGTGGTTTCAAAACTTCTTCACATTTCCTTTCTTTTCTTTATCATCTTATTCACTATTACGTATTTATATCTATATGAATATATATATATATATATATATTCATATAACAATGTTTCATTTCTCAACGATGATAATGACATTTTCACCATAGCTTTTTTGTGAAATCATATACTTTCTCATTCTATTGTTGTGATGTTTTAACTTTGCGCTTTCTTATTGTGTTTAAGTCTTTAGTTTCCGAGCACGAGTACGAGAAATGTGATAACGAAGAATTGCTATTTTTAAGATATGTTAAATGTAGACATATAATTATAATCGAAATTAACTACAAAATGAGGTTAATGGAGGAAAAATCGTTTTTCAAAGGGACTGGTTCATGCATAGAAAAAAGGAAACTAAAAAATAGCAGTTCCAAAAAATAAAACTCATCTATCTGTAAATTATATATTTTGGTTGAAATTCTAAAACTAGAGTATAACAATCGTTGGTGTAAAATCTACACAGGTTAAATAAGAAAATAAACTGTCGATTTAGCATGTAGCATAGATGTGCCCAACGAATTGTTTCTTTTTAATATTAAATATTAACAAGTAGAAGAGTATATATCTATCTTTTTGGTGCGGGGAATATTCCATTAATGAAAATCTTCTCTATCAAGCATAGAAAATTTAGAATATTTCCATGGATACAAGTTGAAGCTAGAAATTCATATATAAATAGTGTCTGATAGTTACATCCACATCCATTTGATCGTATACTTCATTAATTGAAAACAGGATGTTATTTTTTCTTGATGAATAATCTTGTTTCACCGGGCTTACGAATTATATGTCTCATGTAGTAATCCATTATGAAACTAATTTATTGCTTGAAAAACTCTTTAAATGACATACGTCTCATAGCATAATAAAAAAAACAAATGAATTGGAATCGTGAGTTTATGAAAATAGTTTTTCATTAAGTTTAACTCAGTTTTCTTTGTTTTCAGTAACGATCATATTCGAATGCAAATCTATTTAAGTATTTTATTGAATTTCATGTTCCAGTCTTGTGTGATAACCACAAGGGAAATTCATTAAAGCTTCAAACGAAAATCGTACATTGACCAATAATTATTTTCTTATTATATTCATTCAATATTCTCTGCTCATTCTTATATTTTATTACCAATCTACACAAATGATGGAAAATAGATTTGTACTCGGCATATTCGTTGCCATTATTGGTTTAATATTTCTTGGAACAATAATACTTAATCTTTTAGCGATTGTATATATTTTATCAAAGCGAGATAAAACAACAATTTCTACACTAGTCGTTAATTTAGCAATAGCTGATATCATTCATGCGAGTATGTAATAATCTTTTACAATTTGTTTTTCGAATCAATTTAAATTGTGTTTTTTGTTTTTTTTTATCGTATCATTCTAGTGGGTATTATTTTTTTCACTAGTAATTTATTTACACGTAGTTGGATATTCGGTGAATTTGGTTGTAAATTTAGTTTAACTATTGATGTACTTTGTACAGTGGTAAGTAGTACTATTATTGGATCAGTAAGCAATAAGCAAGGGATTGAGTATAGATGGTTCACATAAAAGAACGTTCTTTTCTGTCTTCGACTTTTGACATAATCTTCTATTGTCATTTTAATTGAGTGATTCCATTGTTGAAATCGTATATCAGATCTTTTCAAAAATCAAAAATTTTAATTGTAGTTAATAGAAATTAAACTATCAGAATATCATCTTCTGATGAAAGTTTTTCTAGTTGATATTTTGAACTTTTTTAATTCTCAGAAGATTTCCAGTTTGTTTATTATGTATGAATCCATGTCAAAGTAATAGTAATCCTACTAGGTTACAACATTGTACTTTGAATTTTATATTCTATTTTTATGGTAATTATCTAGAAAGATCATGGTCATAGTGATTTTCTCTTGAGACACTTTAATTTTTTTTTGAGAGAGAAAAAAATCGGCATGCATTTCTTTGATCGCATGATAACTTTGACATGTCATATCTCATCTTCATTAAAAACTATTCTCACGAGTGATATTTTATAATTATAAAACATGTTTATACGCAAAGTGCAGCAACCGTAAACCCATACTAGACATACACTGATAACTCTCGATGATTTAATATTCCAGTACATCTCCCACAATCTTATTTTCTATTAAAGATTACAGATTGACATGTATAGTGATGTCGTTTATTTTCAGTAAAACTTAATTAACAACTAGGCTCTTCGAAAAGGATAGAGGCCAGTGTTCGAACATATTTCCAACTGATGAAGAAATGATATCATTATAACTCAGCAAGGCATCTAATGCTTCCTGAAATTTCACACAACATGCATGAAACATTCTTTAGAGTAATTCGTCATTATGCGAAATCTTGTTCAAGGATTGTTTAGAACATAGTGCTTTATAGAAGGACTAAATAATCTTGTAGAAAATAGATGAACAAAGTGTTTAATGATATGAAATAGGCAAAAACTTAAGAGGTGTAAGAGATTCGAATTCCACAATAGTTCATATTAAAAAAGAGAGAGAAAATCTAACTAAACATGAATCAATTATTATTATACTTCCGTTTTCTTTATTTTTTTTTGTACGTCAAGGTCATTGTTTATACAGTTGCAGCTTTAAGTATTGAACGTTATATCGATGCCCGTTCAATTTTACCAGCAACGTTTCGTACATTAATTACATTTGTCTCATTAGTTCTTACATGGACGCTTGGTCTTTTGGTATCATATCCATTTATTTTTTATACCTATCTTGATGTCAGTACACATACTATTAATATTCCAAATAAAAATAATACAAATTTAACAATAATATCAACAACTACAACAACAAAAATGTTTTCTTGTCAATCATATTTAACAGAAAGAGCTTTGCTTGTACATGAAATCATTTTATACGTCATTGCTTTCATAATACCCTATTCAATAATTCTTTTATTTTCGTTGAAACTACTTAAATTTTTACGTGTTTGGTTGAAACGTAAACAAAAACTAACATGTTCAAGTAC
The DNA here is from genome assembly GCA_900239685.1 of Rotaria macrura. Classification (NCBI taxonomy): domain Eukaryota; kingdom Metazoa; phylum Rotifera; class Eurotatoria; order Philodinida; family Philodinidae; genus Rotaria; species Rotaria macrura. Next base: position 351,117 of record OENT01000005.1, read on the forward strand.
AACAAGAAGACGAACCCGTGGTGTTAAACTTGTTCTATGTATTGTCTTGTCATTTCTCATATGTTTTACCCCGTTCTGGATATTTAAATTTTACACACGTTTTATTGTCGATGAAAATGTTGTTCGAAGGCCATTATTGCAACGTATTTTATCTTATGTACATTTACTTGTCGTTTTAATCAGTCATTTTGAAGGAATACTTAATCCATTATTTTTCATAGTTTTAACTGAACGCTTTTGTTTGACATTTTCTAAGCATCGACAACGGCGTACAAACTTGTTTGCCATACGATCATCGATTTCAACGTTTAGCGCAGAAAGAAAATCAAATAAACTATCGTTACCATCAACAACAAGTCCTAAAACTACAGACATGAACGGTCTTTTACTGTCAAGTAATAACCATCAATCGGAAAATAACAATCAAACATCTGATGTTATTCAAACTCTTTAATGTTTTCTATAACGAAAAAAAAACAAGCAATCGTGTGTGATTCTTCTATCTATGTGTTCAAAGCTTAAAATAGATTTGATAATCGAAATAAAATATATATTTACATACACACCTATATACAAGCATATATATATATACGTTTTGCGTTTGCTTAAGTAAATTATATAAATGAAACGAAGAAAAAATATTGCAAAAATGAGTTAAAATCTGTGAAACATATTATACTGATTTGCAATGTAGATGCCTTTTATTTTACTATTTGCGTTAAAAGAGTATCTTATCGAAATCAAAGGCATCCTCGCTTTATGCATGAAATTCCACTGAATTCCAAAAGAAAACATTTTAATCGGCACAAGCATGGATATCAATATGGTAATGAAAGAAATTAATATTTCCCAAGCAATGAGTATGAATAAGTACATTATATATGTATACAGTATATACATATATAAGACATAAGTACGATTCAATCGAGATTGAAAACGATGTGATCATAATTGTGTTCTCTTAACACAAGCAAGGAACGTTGATGGAACTGCTGAAAGCATTTATTATATTCTATTTAAAAAAGATTTTATCATGATGATGACAATGAGAGTAAAATTTGATAGCTCTAATGCACTACAAAGTAGTGTGGAACATAGATTAATCTATTTATCGAATCGAACCAATGAAATCCATATTGGTGAAGATAACAGTATATAAGGAATGTAACTGTCAGATGTAAAATATCAGTCAATCAATGTCCAAAAATTGTATCGATTTTCTGTTTGTAGTTGGATTTTTTACATGGTTTCGTTCCAGTAACATGTATCTGTCTTTTGATAGTTGATAGAAATTCAACTTTATACATAAAATAGATATACAATTGAACTCATCGGCTATTCTATAACTTTATTTATTGATTCGAGAAAATTTTCAATATATTTTGCAGAAAAATAAAGGATATTTTTAACCGTTGCGAAATGTAATACTTTGAATATATAATAAAATTTGAATGATAATAGTGAACTTGATTGGAAATCTGATTTTTCAACTTACAAGATAGATCGGAATTAATCTAATAGATTTCATAGAGAAACACATTAAAATTGTTGATTTTTTTTCATTCAATAAGTTACGCATAATTTGCTCGGATATCTAAAATGATAAATCATTGTTTCAAGAAGAGATTAAGTTACAACTGGATGACCAACAACAGTTTCCCACCAAATCAACTAAAAACCAGGTCTGAAATGGGTTGCTCATTTTGAGATACAGCTCAGCTTTGACCGGAAAATCGTTCTCTTTCTTGACATTCAGTTTTTAAATACATTTTTAATGAAAATTTATGTAACAATGGAAAATCTTTGGAGTGTACAGGATTATTTTACGCATACTTGGTTCTTACTCGGACTGGATGACTGACTATAGCTTGAGATTTTTTTTGAACTTCCTGTTTTTTATGATTCTTCGCACATTAGACAATCCAGGAAAGAAAGATTCTTAAGAATGTTTCAAACCATCGATATTTTCTCATAGCACTACATCAAATTAAAATACAGAAAAGTACAATCATGATATATACGTACACATGTACATGTTTGTTTATCGAAGAACAACACTGAAATTATTTTGATAGAATTCTAGAAAACTTGTACGGTTATTGAAATATCAGGAAAATGTTTCAGATCTTTTCGCATTGAATTTTCATCAAAGGGAAGCATAAGTGTATTTTAAGTTCTCTTTTCGTCAACGAATCATTCATAAAAGACAGCCCATTGCAAACAATGTTGTGCAGTACACGGCCATTTTTAATAATACTGCATGTTCCCATACCAGATGATGAGTATTGTTTAGTCTCTAACAATTACAATGGAGTATGCCTACAGAGAAATCAATACTCATATCGATGGACTCGTCTGATGCTCATTCATTGACTGCATTAGATATCTGTAATATTGCTAAACATAAGCTAGTTGATTTTCTAGCATGAAATATCAACTAAATCGTTCCCATTGCAAGAGAAACATGTTAAGATATGTTGGTCTATGTAAACGTTTGAGCACTTGGCGATGTTTCTAAAATAATGAGTTGCAGCAATTTTTTTAAAATTCGTTGACTCCATCTGAAAATGTCTGAATCGAACTTAGCCGGATGTACGGTTAGACGATGAATATTTGAAATTTCTATGGTAGAAGCTGATTTGCTGAAAGATACTATCCTTCTTCATTACCAAACAATAACATTTTACTGATTTGTAAAGGATATGCTGTAGTGTGTTGTGAGAGATAAGAGTGCATAAAAAATCGAAGTACATATTAGAATTTTCATATACATTTTGATTTCTTCTCTTGTCATGGTTAAGTTTTACGCTGATCGATGTTCTCCTTGTGCTAGAAGCTTTTTTTAGATGATTCCAATGAAGAAATGTGTCAATAAACGAATGTCACTCTTGCAATGAAATATAATACTTCGCTAGAGCATGATTTGTTCAATAACATAAATTTTATTTCTCAATCAAGAACTTGCATTTTATCGAGATATAAAATTTCCATTGTTAATAAAAATAAAAGTCACGACATTTTTTCTGCATGCCTATACAAAAGGGACAGATGAGTGTTGCTATGTTTTTTCGTTCTCAATCGTATGAGTCAATATCAACTTTATTTTCTATGGCAAGCTTCAGTTTTTTTTCTTTCTTCGTTGTTGTTATTTGACAAAAATGTTTCTCACATACACGCACAAAGTATGAAGTAACTTCAAGTGAAAACAAGAAGAATAATCATGCATGTTTTTAAGTTGCAATTTTTTTTCGTTCTATCCGAGAAAAAGTCTCACGTCATTCAGTTAAGAGAACCTTGGTAAACGAACACGAACAAAATTTTTAATCCATTTGCTACCATTTTCTTTATTCATTCTCTTCCTATTTCATTTCGGAGTAACGCAGCATTGCACAAGAGCATCTAGAGTCGTACAAAGGTAATCGGCTACTTTTGACACCGATAACAACACAGCTTATTGATCTCGCATATTCCAGTAACATGGGTCCCACACACAGTTCTGACAAATCAAAACGATCGCAAAATTTGAAATATAATATTATTACTCCTGATATTTATGACACAAGTTGGGTTGAAGCATTTGAAAAATCGATTACTTTTGTTTGGTGTGACGCATCTATTGGTACAGAAAGCCATGTTGATGATGATACAAATACCATAAGACAACTAGCACGTATTGTTAATCAAAATCGACAGCTGGTACATACCTTTAATGAATTAAATGCCTGTCTAGAATTTATTAAAGATCTTGATAGTGTATGCCTGATTATATCAGGTACAATGGGTCAAGAACTTGTACCAATAATTTATAATCTTCCACAAGTACAATTAATATATATATTTTGTTTCGACCTAAAAACACATACTATATGGGCAAAACATTATCCAGATAAAATTCAAGGAGTATTTAACAATATAATTGATGTATGTGAGTCATTAAAATCCGTGCTGAAAAATATACCATTTACTGATTTTGATCGAATAGAATTTGATGTAATTTGTTATAAACATCCATCTTCCTCATCATCATCAAATGATACTGATTTATATGTGATGTATTCAACACTAAATAAAGTCATTCTATTAAATATGGAGTCATCAGAACACGGTAAACAAGATATGATAAATTATTGTCGAGCGGAATATAAAAGTGATTATCAAGTTTCATTAATTAATGATCTCGAAAAGAATTATTCAAAATGTAATCCAATACGGTTGTTTACAAAGAGCAATTTTTTTCAAGGTATAATTAATCGTGCATTACGTACAAATGATCTTTATGCATTGTGTTCGATGCATCGATTCATAAAAGATCTAGATTTAAAACTTTTACAATTGTACAATAATCAGGGAAAATCGACTGAACCAATCAATTTATATTTTGGTCAATTCTTATCGACAAGTGATTTTGACAAACTACGAAATAACATTGGTGAACTAATGATTATCAATCAATTTATATTTGCCAATCCCGAACAAAGTATTGCCGTTATTTATATTGAACAGCAAAAACAATCTGTATCAAAAACTAATACTATTAATGTAGTTTTTCATATTCATATTGATTCAAAAACCGAAGCAATTGTTTCATATGCTAATATTGGTTCTATAAGTCAGTTAGTTCATGAAAAAGAATATCTTATATCGATGTTTAGTGTATATCGTATTGATAAAATTGAACAACATTCTGATCTATCATCGATATGGGTTATTCATATTACATTAATTGGTAAAAATGATCGAAAATATAATGAGCTAATACCAAATATGATTGATGATCAATTAGAAGAAACCGATTTAACAGTCGTTGGTTATACAATAAGGAGTCAATTACATCTGTTCCAGTCATCATATAAATTATTTAAACAAGCTCTCGGGAAAAATTTACAGCAACTTCGACGAATCATTATGCATTTCAATATGGGTGTTATTTATTATGCTTTTGCTGATTACGATAAATCTATGTGTGAATATCAATATATACGAGAATCTAGATCCACTTTTTGTCAACCAAATGATCCATGTCTAATATCTGTATATTCAAATATGGCATTAGTCTATGAACAACAGCAGCATTTCAACGATGGTCTTTTATGTGCCTACGATGCATTGCGACTCGCTAATACATTTCCAAATGATCCCACGTTGAAAAAAGAACTTGAAACTGCATGCTATTTCAATCTTGGTACAATACATGATCAAGAAAATAGAATATCTGAAGCACGAAGATTTTATGAAGAAGCATTAAAAATTCGACAGGAATATTTACCATTAGGTCATCCTGATATAATTATTCTACAAAGATTACTTACTCTACTGTTAGACAGACGAGTAGAATCGTTTTAAATAACAACGATGAATGATTCATGCACTTGAGAATTTCTTTCAATTTCAAACTCAAGCCTTCCTTTTAGTTTGCACATACAAAAATGGATTCATTTTAATAAGCATAAATATTGGATGTATGAATTACAAGTCTAATGCGTTTTTTAATTTAAAATAGAATGTATTTTGATATTTTTAATGTATATATGTGCAAAATTGTCCCGTTGATTTGTATCTTAAATAAACTAAATGAATATCGAAAATCTATCCATTGATGTATTCACCAATGATCAAAATTAATCGAATCCCAAACTGTTATTTTTAGAACTGTAAAAAATCGTTGCTCTTTCTCGATTCTCAATTTTTCGCGGCCAAAGATTAAAAATTCAACATCAACAATAAATGAAAAAGTAGAGTCGAAGAAGCTCAAGTGCTATTCGATCTATGCTTTGATGCGTATTTTTTTAATGAAGGTAAGCATTTCGAAACCTTATGGTGTTTTTATAGTTAATAACAGTTTTCATCATAAGCCAAAAAAGCAATTGTGTATTAGAGAAATAAAAGTGTATCGTAATCTTGTACACAATCATTGGAAATGATTTTAACAAATTTAATAAATCTATCAAAAAGATTCAAGTATTTTCAATCTCCGAAATCTTCTTCTTTTCCCAGTACGAGAAAATTTTATATATATGGAGAAAACACTAGAAATGAAATTTATCACGTTAGACATTCAAGTTACAAGTTTTACTATTACCAGCACTCGTTTTAATAGAAAAAGTCCCACTCACTTCTGCTATCATCACACCTACATTCTAGAGGGACTAATAGAACTGATCTATCACTAACATGTAAATCGTTTTTCTAATCGACGTTGATTTATTATGCAGCCAATTGATATCAAAAAAAGACTTCATTGTGCCATCCTAAGTTACTTGAATGTTTTACTAGAACAGACTTTAGACTAGAGACCGGTATTATGTTACTAATAGATTATTCAAATGGAATTATCTAAATATTTGAAGAAGAACTACATTAAGAAAACGTTTGGCATCCGTTTTCCAGATTTGATATAATTAGTACCATTAAATGTCTTGTGTCAATTAAATATTCTAATAACTAGCTAACTAGTTATCTAGTATTATATTTTGTTTTTTCATATGAATATCAATAGTGTCAATTTTCAACGTTTTTTTCTTAAATTTATAGAAAAATCTTTGCATTCTTGATGCTTATGCACACATCTTCTACAGCAAGAATTATTGTGTTAATTCTTTCTTTCAGAATCTATCCTATATAGTGTCTCTTTTTAGATTATGTCAACGGATAGTTGCCATGATAAATACAATCTCTAGTAGAAATGAACAAATTTTTCTTAGACAATTTCCTGAATAAAAAGGAAAAGAATTTCATTCCGATTGGAAAACGATGATTCATCAGACATGCAAGTACATATATTTGCACACACGCAACGAACATACTAGAAATTCATCGAATCAAAATGCTTAGATTAAGTTAGGACAAAGATCAGTGATGAATATCATCGCTTGGCTATACTTTTTATTAACTATTGTGTCAGTTCGACGTATGGTGAGCAGCAGTAAATCTTAACTTCAACTGGACTTCAGCAGTCGTAAAATATGATAATACGTTTTTTTACGTCCTACAAAATGCAGAGAAGAAAAAAGAAACAGAACAGGGAAAATAATGAAAATGTCAACCTATTTTTTCAATGCAATGTATTATGATAATATTCGTCAGTAACTCATTAATACTAAAAAAGCTAAACGGCCGGAAACTGATCAATTAAGAAAGATAACAATTACAGTCGATCAAAAGAAATAAACTTGATTAATTGAAGAAAAACGTATTTAATTAAATACAAAAAAAAACTCTAGTCAATCTTAAAACATTAGTATTATTATTTTCATGACATCTGCATGATCTGCTTTATAAATAGAGCACAGTACTAATTATGAACAATTGATTACACGATGAAATAATATCAGCCACTGTAAATAGAAACAATAGGTGATTGAATTATTGATTAATTAATATGTCCTATCTTCAACATTATCATATTTTTAGAAAGTTCTCGGTCGTTATTTTCCGATTTTTGCAAAATCAAGGTCACTAGTCAATTACTCTGTTGAATGATTGAACTTGCATCCAATAGCCTGTATACCTAACGGCAATACTATTGAAGTTTTCAATGAAAAAACTATGGTTATATATTTTCTTAAGTAAGATATGCAAAATAAGCTTACTAATATTACTGTATGATACTTTTAAAAGATGATGACAAAAAGTACTCGAACTATACTCAGACTCTTGATTTTTCGACGGTAGATGAAACTAATTTTATCGTTCAACAATTTAGATTGAAATAATCGTATCTCTTGTAAAATTATCTGTATCAGCGTTAAATAAATATTCAATACGCTCATCAAGAATAACGAATCAAATAATGAATTTCTTTTTAGCACAATATGTATATATTTGTACATTCTGTTCTTTGAAAATACTGTTAATTAGATTATATTTCTTATTCGAATAATCATCAATCTAATCCATTAAATATTTGACAAGGATTAGAGTAACTCAATCTTTTGTGAAATACTTTTTTTTATTGTTAACTGAATGATGATTAATATTAGATGAAAAACTCATTGAGAAAGATATTAATACATTACAGGTATTTATATTTCATGAATTTATTTTAATCTCATGCTGAAATCCGTTAATAGTTTATGCTTCGAATTTGCGTCGTTAAATGAATATTTAATATTATATCATAAAGAACATTCTCTCTTCAATTTACACAACCAACTGTGTCCTCGAAGAAATTATATGAAAAAGCTTCTATTTTAAACATGACATTTCAGATTGGATTCCAACTTTTTGAATAGCAATATTAGATCATCTTGAAGCATTATTTGCCCTTCAATGAATTAGTATGCGGAGTTCAGTTGAAATTTTGCCATCATTTGTTAATAATGAAATAAAGATCGAAAGGATTGATTTGTCGATTGAATACACACATTAAAATCGTTTTTCTGATAAGAACTAGTCAATTCATTTCAGTCATTTCCTATATATTACGATGGAATTTATCCATCATCGTTTTCAACATAAATAGCGCTCTATCAAACTAAGCTCTATTGCTAATTTTAACGTAGAACTGATGAAATTAATATGTCCACAACAGACAAGTGTCTGCCTTCTCACCAGCACAATAGGTCTCTTCAATTGATTATCTTTGAAAGTTGTTTTTTTTTTGTATTAATCAAAATTGCTCTATATAAAATTCTATCAGCCATTTAAAAATGAATTATACTTGACGCATTATTCATCTTTATATTTCAAAAGTATCAGTCTATCATCGAAAGTTTTGTTTTTGTATTCTAAGAATATTGCTTCTTATACTTTACTTTCTGTTTTTATTGCACTTGAAAATAAACTTTCATTTTGAGATAAAAAATTAGACTCCATTATCTGGTTGTAATCAACCGAATATAATTTTTTCATATTCTAATATGCACTTGAATAACTGTACTTTTGAGCATGACATAGATTCGATTAATACAAACGGACAAACATAATCTTTTATCTATGATTCTCAATACTTGATGTTTATTGAATAGTAGTGCCACACCGAAGTATAGCAATACGAAAAAGAATAAAACAAATTAGTTGCATTTTAGATTTTTAGAATTTATCCGAGGAAGCTAATTCGGAACGGTTGATTGAAAAAATAAGAATTCTATTGTTAATTAGGCTTGTAGCTAATCAAGTCACGCACACAATGCAATGAACATGATAAAGTTACCACTCGTACAAATCTTGAAAAGCAATCAAGTCATTTTACTTCGTTCATATTTGTGAACATCATCTTGATTTAGAGCGTATCCTATAGACGTGATGTGTTTCTTATACTACACAGTAATCTGAGCATTCATTTCAGAGAAAATAACAAAAGATGAAAAACAATTTTTATGTCTCATTTAATACTGAAGCAAATGAAATTTATTTCACACTGAGTTCATTTCCTAATTGACAAAAGTATTCATGTACAATGAAATAAATCAATTTTCCGATTTAAAAATGCAGACTCAAAAAACCTTAATCTGCCGTAAATAGCACTTTGTCAGAAAGATATCGACAACTCTAAATACCGTACATCATGCAATACAATTTTTTTTTGTTTCCGGGGCAACCAAACATTTTTCTATTGTTTAGCATGCGCCTGATTGAAACATGATTATTAAATACTTGATTATAAGTTTCAGAAAAGAACGGGAATCGATTTACATGTAAAATGTTTTTGGATTTAATCTATCGATCAATTCAGTTTTTGCTCATTTCAATTTTTTAATATAAAATGGCAATGAATCGAAAAACAATTACCCACTACGTATTCTAAATATAAAAAGCATACCATTCGAATCTTCATATCATGAGAATTCGAATGCTATATTTTTATCTTTCGAATAATAGTCACTTGAAACTTACAAAGAAGATTTATCTGAAATTTCTACCTATTTTATTTAACAACGTCACAAATAGAGAGAAAAATTTATTGATCTACAGATCGAATTCCAGAGAAGAATTGAATAAATATAAATCTTCGACTTTTTATAACACGTATTGCCAAACAGCGACTGACTATTTTTCAACTAGTCACATGTGAAGCATTATAGAAAAATATGTAGGCTACTTGGGGAAAAAAATTTTGCTTGTACAGCTATCTGCTACTTGAGTTATCAACTTTTTTCTGAAGTGATAATCTGTGACTCAAGATCATCTAATACATCACTTAGTGCATCTATTTTGGGATCGACTTTTTACCATTTTTTTATTCATACTAGACGATTACTATGGAGAATAATAACCATTCTACTAAACACGAAATCCTATTTGACATTGGTACAAAGAATAGATCGATTTTTATGCTTCACACTCTTTCTTCGAATTCCACTTCCCAATAGGATTTTCCCATTCATTCACCCACCCATTCCTCTGACATGTTTCAAAGTATTAAACTAATCAAAGAATCATAGCAACATTTGAAAATAACTTCACAGATTACAAATTACTTATCTCAGACATGAGAGGATATGAAGGTCGACTACTAAATAATTGCCTTGATTAAGTTTTGCTTTTCATACATAGCATAAAATGATTCACCGATGAAAATATGAATTATAAAAATAAGATCTGATTCAACTCAAGTTGATTCCATTCCTTTGTGCAGAGTCAGAACGTAATGTTTCCTTTCAATGACGTAAATAGTATTCTATTTGAAAACTGTCAAGTAATAGTCGGAGATGTTCATCAAATGTACATGTCATCGATGATTGATAAAGAATTTTATTCTGCGTACAGTTTTTCTTTGATCGTAAAATAGAGTTCAACTTGTAATTATCAAAAGAATATCTTTTGCAATGACTCAGACAATTCTTTTTCGAGGAAGTTTCATTAATCCAATGCATTAGACAACACATGAAATATCTCGAATTCAAAATATAAGCAACGGAAACTGTTTATAACAGTCAGCAAATTCGAGGCATTGTTTTAAATGAATATATCTGTCATGAATATCTATGCAAAACAAAGACATATCCGAATAGTTTTAAATTACTTTTTTTCATTGTTATCGCATGAAGGTAACAGTTACCAGTCGTCATTGATATCTGATTACCGGTTTATTATGCTTAGAGAATAGGTTCTACTGACGATCATGATTGGATCAAAATGCGTCAAAATTTTCAGCGATGTAATAATCAGAAACTTATGATGTGAAATATTTTGTATAGAGCAATACTAGAGGATGCTTTACGAAGTTACGAGAGATTGATATGCATTCTTATCTATCAATCATCCTTGACTAAATTAGATCGATGAAACACATGACGACAGAAGCATTATTCGATAGGTAGATCTGAACTACGATAAGGAATAATATTGTTGGAGTCTACAAGTATAAATATTCGTAGAGTATCAAATTATTTTGTAACAGATCATTTTCATATGAATATTACTAAGTTTAAAGTTTATTATCAAAAGACTAAGGTTTTTGCATGCAAATACAAAACTTCTATTGTTCATGCTGATACAAAAAGTATTGAATAGAATTCATTGATTCTTCTATTTTTCATTGTTCACTCGCAACAATCTTTCATTGTTTATTTCAATCAAACTCTTATGATCATTCTAGCGGTAGTTTGAATTTTGTATTACATCCGTGAGAAAAAGGAAATTCAGAATAAAGAATTTTTTATCCAAATCGTAAAAAGTCACTTTTTCGAGTGTTGCGAAAATAAGCTGCTGGAAACGATTGTTGAGCTTGTCGACCGAAGCGAAGGAATGTTCCTCCGTTATGACCGGCTCGACTAAATCGCGAAAACGAAGGAGTTGAACGACCAAACCGAAGAAATGTTCCGCCTCGATGATCATCACGACCAAATCGAAGAAATGAACCTGTTGAGGGTATTTGTCGACCAAATCGAAGAAATGAGCCTGTTGATGGTATTTGTCGACCGAATCTTAAAAATGTGGTTGATCGAGGATTAAAATCATAGTCTTCATCACTGTCAACATCGACCTTAGATGTATCGTCAATCGTATATGCTGTTTCTAATTTCAGCTGACGACTCAATTGATCATTTGAATAAACTTCATCCGTATCTATGATTAAGTTAACAAACCATCATATAGAAAACAAAAGACAATAGAATAAAGAATACATACTGCTACTGCTCGATACTATTGATATGAATTGGATGCAAATAAGTGTCGATATGATAGTAAATACATACATATTACTGAACGAATGGTGAGAAAATAACATCTAAACAGAACTAAGTCGAGGAGAAAAGGTGAGCAATTTTAATTACTTTCATCCTATAAACATCTATATATATATATTTATATATATTTATGTAAATTGTGATCAGCACAACAGAAAAAGATGTGTTTTTTTATTTGACTCCATCCAATAGAAACCAAACAGAGTTACTGGAATAGAGTACTTCTCCATATATTGTACTCATAAATAAATTAGTTTCTGATTTAGAGGATAGATGTTAAAAGAAAACCCTCACGAAAAAAAATCATAATAATAAAAATACTAAGTTCGTGCCAATGTTAATGTGACAAATGTAGTAATTATCATTACATTTGGTGTACTTAAGGAACGTGCTATATAGTGATTAAGGATCGTTTATCGAGTTTCTATGCAATTTGTTAGCAATTTTAGGAGCATTTTCATCCTTAGCAGTTCCGCTACATTTCAATCTCAGAGATGCCTCAACATATGTTGATATACTGTTGTTATAACATGTTTGCACAAGCATTGTTCCTCAAAATGAAAGAGAAGAATATTCAAAAATCATAAATGCTCGTAACAATAAATTTATATAAATATACTTATAAGTTAGAAAAGATTTTTAGATCAGTAATAGATCTGACAGCAACTTTACATACTTATATCTCAGTAGTGTCAACGATACAAGAATCTAATATTTACAGGAACTTCTCATTATACTTCATCTGATGACAAAACATATCCGGATGCACATAATGCTCGTTTTCATGAATAGACCATCTTGCTATATTATGCTTCGATTGTCGACGTTCATAGGAAAGAAAAGGAATTAATCGGAAAAACGAAGTTTATCCTTGTTTTGCCTTCTTATTGTTTCACAAAAGTGCACATTGAATTCAATAAATGATTCATCAAGGTATATCAATAATTAGGTTCTTCTATTATCTGAGGAATTTAGAATATAATCATATCTACTTATTATTTGAAAAAAAATCAATCGCTAATTTAACACCATCTGTTTGTTATTTTCATTGAACATTCAACAATGATAAATGATATATTTGCTTACTTTTCTGTTTTTCATCTAAGTATATATACGTATATATATATATATATATATATATAATTATCTGATAATAATGATGACTCTATTTTTCTAACTCACTATCTGGACTATGTCATTTTTTTTCTCTCACGAATATAAAAAGAGACTAAAGCAAACAGGAAAGTAATTCATCTGCAGATGCAATAATTCATTCTGTGTTATCTTATGCGAGTAACTTACTTTCTTTCTCATTAATCCAATACTGAAAGTATATGTGTGCGCACATAGTCTATGGTAAAGAAAAAGAAACAAACACAGCGTTTCTTTCAAGAGTCATAATAGGATGTTGAAATAATGTGTACTTGGAATGTGTTGAGCGATAGTAACTATCTAAGATTATGATATTTATTCGTAAAAGAGAGATAAATACAAATAAAGATCAAACAACGTCAAGGTGCAAATGTAAGATTTGGTAATCCAAAAATAACCGTATTCAGTTGTTGAAGTTGCAAGGCTGGTCGTTGCCGTTCTTGAATGAGTTCTTTTACTGGCGATGAGTCGGAAGTAATTTCAGTTGGATGAGCTACTGATGCCTTTTTTTTATTATTCGGATCCATTTTAGTTGTCGATTGTGGTGGCTCTTTGTTTTTAGGGGATGGTGAACGAGCTTTTTTCATGACAGTAGTGTTCCCTTTAGCTTTTCCATCTTTTGTTGCTGCTGCTGCTGCTGGATCGACTTCCAAAGGACGTAAGTAAGGATACGTATGAAGTCTTAATGCTTGACTTAATGAACAACGAAGAGTTGCTATATCTAAATAAAAATTGACTTCTAATACGTTATCTACCACCACCACCACCAACAACAACAACAAAAAGGACGAAGCATGAATGATTACCCGTAAAAATATTGATTAATACACTTTCGTTTTCATTGATTGTTGATTTCCATTGATTAAGAACTATTGATTTGACACCACCTGAACTCCATAAAAGTGCTGTTTCCGTTGAATGATCAAGTTCCATTGAATTACTATCATTCACCGATCTAAACAAGTTTTCATATGATAGTGAACATCGAATGTACTCAATCGCTTACGAAGTTGGTGTATTAATAAAACTAGTTGAAGTACGATCGAATGAACATAGTAATGTACACCCTAGGCAAAAACACAAGAGACTTTTAAAAATTTACATGATCAGTTTTTAAACAAGACTGGAATCCTTGATTAATTAAGTTATGATTGGAAATTATGCTATCAAAAGAAGCATTTGTAACAAGTTTAAAATTCATTGCATACTGTTCATTATGAAAATAAAAGTCAACATCTCTCTAAATTATTAGAAAATCAAGTAACTCTGTGTATGAATAAACATGGCACTACGATGACATTTTTACTGTGGTAAATGCTTTCGAAACCTTGTTAAAAGTTGTTTATTGAAACAGTGAGAAACCGAGCGAGCATGAGCATGCAACAACATGTTGATGATAAATGAACAGAAAGTGAACGAAATCTTGGTCATCTATAATTTTAAAAACCTGTCGATTTCTCAAGATTGGCTGGCACTTTTTCTTGAATGAGACGCATCTCAATGTTCAAATTCACCAGATACACTATATATATATATACTTTTTTTTAAATTGCAAATTGAAAGAACAGTATAGAGCCAGTGGCTGTATGGTATTTTTTTCCAATGTTCATTTCTAGAAAACTCTTTGAACATCTGTAGTTTCACTATGTTATTTCCTGAGGCTTAAATCCTCATCATGGTATGTCAATTTGACTTTTATGCATTCAAAATATTGAATTTTATCTTAAATTGAGAAGTTGCTTTTGCAAAATATCTAGCAATAATTTTTTAAATCACTGCATTTTTTTCTAGGCGGCTCTACTTTTGATATCATCGAATAGCTCTAAGATATCGTGAGAAATATAAATTTTCAAAAAACTAATTTCTATACTAATACATGTTGTCGTGTTCTTCTCCAAGATTCATTGAAAAATGATTTCAGAATTCTTGCTTCTCACCAAGGTATCCAATCATATCCATACTCACTCTCTACAAAAGCTAATCACATCGTAGAAATTCTTGCCTTCATTTATAAATACAATACACGAATAGCTCTCAACTTAGGTATCTTTTTATTTCATATTCAATTTTAATCTTTACCATTTTTAGACAAATTCGGACATTTGTATGATCCAATCAATTCACTTAATGTGTGCGCACCATAATAAATTAAAGCCTGAGTATCACTTATAATACGTTCAAGTTCGACAGTACTAAAGAAATAAAACATAGAACACGCATTTATCAAGTTTTTCCAATGCAATAGTACAAAAAGAATAAGAGATACGGTTAGGTAAACATAAGAATAATGAAGAAGTACCACAGGGATAAACGAATAAAAAAATATATACAGAAGGGTATATATTGTCGTTCTTAACTTACGAAAATTGTTGAGGAGGAAGAGTTACATTCTTCTGATACCTGAAAATAGCTAAATTTATTTACCGAACTCAAGAAGAATGAATGAATCGAACATCATCTATTTTGTTTCAATAAAATATTAGAAGATTTCGATGTCAATCAGAAATATAAAAAAACAGATTATCGTTGTCAAATTTTAACTCTTACTTTAACGCTGTGCCTTCATGTTTAATTGTTTTCCATTTAGCAACAAGTTGAGGAAATCGTTGTCGAATTAAATCAAACGGCGACGATGCTTTACTTTCTTTAAAATCAAAAATAAATAGTTCATGTACGAAAAATTTATTCAAGTAGAATTTACCTGCAGATGTTTTAGTTAAAATTGGTTCCGTTAGATAATATGTATTCGTTGAATCAACTAATTGTAAATCACTTAGAACTTCACCAGTCTTAAATACAGCAATATTCAAAATTTATATGTGATCACCATCATATAAAGATAGTTACCTCTTTCGTGCTAGCTTTCTTGGCTTTGTCTACAAGATAAAGACGAAAATGGAACAAGAAAATTTTCTCATGCATTCAACAAATGGTTAAAATTTTGATTTTAATCGTAGTCGCCAGGAAAAAATATCGAAATTTAAATGTCCCTGTTTTTTCTTTCTTTATTCGAAAAAAACAATTAGTTGATATCGTAACTTAAACAATTCTATCTTCATTGAATTGATTTCATAGAATAGAAAGAAAAGTATACATATTGTTTAGAATCTTTGAATTTTCATCAATATCGAATGAAATTGCAGAGAAAAAAGACATATTTATAGTTTGTTAGTATTATGTCTTCTTTTTCATAATGCGTTTTAGTACATAGTAATGAATATATAGGATACGAAGATCTAGGAGTAACGTTATTTTTAAAGTATATTACTATCATGAAATGAACTTTCGAAAAGTTTTGAATTAATTCGATTCGATTGTATTAAAACAAGTTTATATGCTTCACGTCGTTTTACTGTTTTATAATACTAACGCAAAATGACTAATTCAGAAGAGTGATCTGATGAAAATTTTAAAATTTCAACTAATGAAAAATGTAACTTTGATTGGATTTCTAAATTCATAAAGCACAAACTGTTGAGAATTTAAGTTTTTTATGATTTAGAATGTCTTGACAAATTTCTTCTTTGATTCGATAAGCTCCTTATTAAGATTCGTCTACTGTGTCATTGTAAGACAAACAGGTTTTTTGTAACCTTGTGACGTTAATTATAACAATTTGAGATAGAAGATCTATCTTCTTTATTTTGATAAAATCAATTTTGTTTCGTCAGTAATCTGTTCTTCGTTTAATTTATTGCTATTTTTATTATTATTAGTCCATTGTGTTTTGATTTTATATTTTATTTCTTGAGAAAAACATTTTCATCACTTTCTGTTTTTTTTCAAACACAAAAACCAATTGTTGTTTCTTCAGTTCTCTGTTTATGATTATCTTACGTCAAAATGTAGAGTACTGAAAGAAGTTCCTTTGTAGCTAAATCATGACTGTTTCTTAGAAAGAAAATATCAATAGGTATGTAGAATATAGTAGAATGTTATTTCTTTTCTGAAGAGTTGAATACGTTTCTATTTTGTAAGTGGAAATTATAGCATCAATAGCATTTTTCGTAGCAATGCTCGTTCGAAGAAAACAAAACCCAGAACATACAATGGGACATCAGTGAGAGTTTTGATTTGCAATGTAACTCATGCTCGACACGTGTGTGTGAAATATTTCATGGCAACGGCACTGTACTGAATTAAAAGTTTAGCCGTAGTCTCTTCACTTAACTAAAGACTGAAACCACAAAATGAATAAGTTAGTTTCTTGCATGTAAATGTTTGTTACTGGATGTAGACGCCGACAACTTTAAATTTATTTTGTTACAGGTTGAAAATGTTTTTACTGCTTAGTTCATATTTATCACATTGATCATTTGACAGTTGCAATGAATCAATACCACACTACCTTTCATCCATAATATCAAATTTTGTTATTTTTTGTCAGTGCAAAATTCAAATACTCAAACCTACATATTTCATCTACTTTTGACTTTGCAGAAAACTTAATCATTTATATCTTTCTACGTAGAGTACATGTAGTTATTAGCATATGAACATTTCGTTGTTTCTTACATTCAAACTACAATATTGATAGTCAATTAAATTCAGCTAGAGACACATTTGTAATGTGCCTTCAATAAATAAATATATATAATTAGATGAGTTTTCTTTTAATGAAATGCAATCGATATTAAAATGGATACGCTTGTGTGTATTTTTTTTTATAGAGGATTTTGATATCTTACCATCGGGTGGTGCTGCATTTTCATCAAACGAAATATTTGGATTAAGACGATTGTAAATCGATTGAATTGAGAAATCACGTGATATCCCACCAATTTGAACGTGTTTCAATATTTCAAGTGATTCAAGTGGCAGATTTGCTAGACGTGGATCAACGAGAAGAACAAGATGATCGGCGCTAAGTGTCGGTCGAAGTTCATATTGTTTTTCAGCTCTAAATTGAATAGTAGTCATATGAAAAATGAATTTTTTTCTTTCATTTGATTATCTTACTCAAGATAATTCGAAAGTAATGAACCGATAGGCGAGAAATAGTCATTTAATTCAACAACAAATTCTTCCATAAAACGCTCTCTAAATTCGTTTATTAAACTAATATCGACTGGATCAGACTAAAAATAAACGCATCAAACAAGCATCATATTAGAAAAATAATTTATTAATATGTACATGAAACTAGTGAGTGCAGATAGTCAAATGGAATATACACATAGGGAAACAAGAAGACAAAACAATGATTGAATTCAGTATTTCTTAAATTTTTCTTTCAATTGAAAATGCATGTAATCATGTGAACTAGATTTAATCGTATGGAAATAACCTGTAAAATTTTATTTAACATAATAGTATTGATGCTTCTCAAAGTTCTTTTCACCTAAATAAAATATGCAATTTATCGATTAAATTATTCTCATAATTTTCTATCGATTAGTTTTCATTTTGAAAAATAAATATTAAAAAAAAGTAAATAACACTTAGGCATTTTTTATCATGATGAAATATAACATCAGACTTACTTGTTCAGAATTGAGCATGGCTTGTTTATTACGACTGTATTGAAGTTTAATATCGTATCGTTGTAACATCTGTGAATATTCCTCTTTCCATTGATTATATTTACTAATTAAATTGTTTAATATATTCTTATCAACATTTATTTTCATTATTTGAGGATTTACAACAGATCCAGTTATTGAACCTAAATTATTCAGAAAGTTTATTTTTAAGAGAATTTTTCTAAAAAACATTGTGTAGCTAACTAACCAATTGTTTTCGCATTTGCTTGTTTAGGAGCTGATATCGAAGTTGCACCTCTTCCACTCGACATTTTACTGTTGAACAAAGCTGCATAAAGCACGTCACTAAATGACAATTCAAATGAGAATGTTATTGTTTACACTTCGCGTAAAGTAATAATAAAAAAAGATACTACTTATTTGATGAATAATGTAACATAAGAAAATTGAACGTCGGTGGCATATCCTTTATCAGATCGTAATATTGTGTTCGTATTGTCATATATTTCCATGACTAGAAGTATTGAACGATATATTAGTCAAGACAAAATTTAAGAAAGAATGAAAGTTTCCATCGAAATTAATGTTCTAACTTTAAAGTATTCTATGTATATTTGCTGTAGTTGAGAGTCCTTCCCTTCGTTGTACTCTTGAGTCTTTTCGGATGTTCTATGATCCAACTAATCATTTTGATCAGATACTCTATTAAATGGTTGTTTAGTATGTCCCGTAAGGAATAAAAAAAAGTATTACTATCAACATTTTCTGTTTTAAACTAGAATGGTAATCAATTCTTGTTGACTTAGCTACCTCGAATATGCACCCGAACATTCAAATATTTATAGCTGACAAATAGAACAGAATGCTAAAGCTCTTATTTGATTTTCGCTGAGAAAACTTAATGAATCCAACGATCAATTAAACAATTATTATTTAAATCTATTCATTGTCGTTGAATTGCATGATGCCGATATTCAAATAAAAGCGTTGGAATGATGTTCAATAGTAGATATTAAAAAGCATCCCCTTTTCTAGAAATCAGCTAGAATACACTTAATCCTTCATATCTGTGCTAATTTATACCTTTGAACTAAAAAGAATTTTTCTCCATAGTTGAACACTGACGTGCATTTTAAACGGTATTCTTGTTATTTGAAAGTCAAGTATCATCAGTACGATAGATTAGAAGATACTTGAAATTTTCATATACATTTTTTAAAGCTAGGCAGTAAGTGTAAGATTCCTATGCATTTCGTTGCACTCAAAACTTAACCTTACTGTAGATTCGTATTTATAACGATAGATAAAACGACTTTTAGATATTTATCTAAGAAAATATTAAAATAAATTCTCTAGCATAACTACTTGAACTGAGTCATCTAATAGCTTGTTCAACATATCTATATCCAATTGTGAAATTTTGCAGTGGCACAACAATCATATTTCACATTGGTATAGATAAGAACGAGATTTACTATGAATATTATATATTCGATCATTTTTATACTATGTATGAACATTTCAAATTAATCCCTAGATATTAACATCAAAAGAGAAATGATCTTACACAACATAGTTCGAGCTCATTTAGTATCATAACTATGAACTTTTATTAGTATTTCTTTAAATCAAAGGCTTCTACTATACCCAATAGGTTTTTAATCGTTCCATCATCGATCGATATGTAATACCGTTGCTAGCATTCGTAATAGTTTCATCTTGTTTTATTCGATTTATTAATATAAATAATGAGGCAAGTTCTGAATCACTTGGAGTATGACATGCACGTTTCAAAATATTCTCTGTATAAATCGAAGCACTTGCATTCTAACATATAGAAACGAAGAAAATAAATATAAGGCAACAGGAAGAATATCTTCTGCCTACTTGACTCAATATTAAATAGATAATACTTGATATGGGATCTAATTGACCTATCATTTCACACAACAATAAACTAGAATCACGTATAAGAATTTTGTCTTGAATAGCTAAAGCTATGTTCAATGATTGTAATGCCAATTCCGTAGATTGACCAAGATATGGCATCGAATAATTTAATTCCGTCTAAAATAAAAGCAATCAATCAATCAGTATTTATTAAATAGTCAGTCTTTAACCTTTTGTCGAATCAATTCAGTGAACAAATCATCTGCGACAGATTCATTGTCGAAAGGTGTTGATATTGGATAAGGATTAGCACTATTTTGCGATCCAATTCGTTTTAATGCTGCTTTATCAACCGGAATTTCATTTAATTTAAGTAAGATATCCTAGAAAAAAACAAGTTCACTTTCTTGCCAAGAATTTGTCACGAATTATATTTTAAAGAAACAAACTTTAATTCTTGAATTCCATTCAAGCGGATAGTCTGTACCCACATTTTGACCGATTATGTTATAAACTTGAGCCAAATAGAATAGGATCTGCAACAAAATGATAAAGACTTATATTAGAAATCAGTCAGAACACAAACTTTAGCTTTTGCTGCTTTATCATTTGTACCAATTATTTCAAGTACAGCCAATATGGAACAAATGAGTTTATCTGGTAGAATTCTAAATAATAATAATTGGATTATTCACATATTCGAAATGAATAAAATGGAAATATTGGTATTGGTAAATTTTCTAGAGGATAACACAACAGATATCATGTAGATTATTCAAAGCATATACAGACAAAATTGAATAAATTAGTAGATTGTAAAAGTTTCAAGTCATTTTTATTATTGACTATTCTGAAATAAGTTTATTGAATAGACTACTATCCGTTGAGAGTGAAAATAACTAGTTAAGTATGAAAGTTTACTGATGCTTCAAATAAATTTTCGATAATGCTCTTATCTAGTTTCTTTCAAATCAGTTTTCTCCTATCATCCTGGCATTTTTATTAGAGAGTATTTCGATAGGAAGATGTCTTATTAGATATTCATTAAATAGTTACATACTATACTGTAGATAGATGTATCTAGTTAGATCTCTGCTATTTTATAACTGAAATCAAAGTTCGACATTGATTATAAGTGTGACTCTTCAAGTACCTCAAGGTACAAGATATCTTCTTTTTTTGAATATGTCGATTCTTTCTTTTTAGTTGTCTGGCAAAAATTCATAGGCTAGTAGATGCTTTTTCAACAGGATCCACTATGAACAAAACGCATAAAATCATGACAGTTTTAGTGGTTGCACGATACTAATTTTACTATATGAAATAATCATCTCTTGAAAGTGTAAATGAATATGGGAATTTGTTTTTTTTAATTTTCGATCAACATAAAATACTACAAGTAAACCATAATGTTTGATACGAATACCATTTGGACATATAGTAATATGTCCCATGGGGACCAAATAAAACAAATTCTTGCTCAAGAAAGATCATCTTCAATAATACCAGTATCATATACGATTTTGACGTACTAATCATCTTGTCTCATAGAGCAAGATCTTTGCGAATGAACTTATACTTGTATTTTGCGATGAAACTAGTCTCGATCAGATCTACCTTTTTGAATAGTTTCAATTGTAGATGTTCATGAAACACGATTAAACTCTTTTCAGAATGTTCAGTAATCATTTCGATTTATACCATTCAATTTAGAAATACACAAGCAAGTCGAAATTATTTTTAATTACTTTATAATTTCACTCCATTTGATGGTATTTGCATCATCGTCATTTTTTTCTTCTGTACATTCATCTTTACCAACAAAATCTTCTACAGCCTATAAATTATATAAATACATTATAATTGCATAAAATATCAATTTATATCTTACTAAAAATGTTGCATGAGTTTTTTTACGTCTTAAGCGTTCATTGAACATTTCACTGGCATGAATTTTCAATAGATCAAGTAGTATGGAAATAATTTCTAATTGTACACGAACGAATTGACGTTGTATAGGTAATTGAATCAATGATAACTATGATTCAACGACATCGTTCGACACATTTTGGTCTCTAATGAAAAGATTAATACTTACATCGTTTTGTGGTGTAAACGTTCGTATCAAACGCCAACGTTCCATAAGTACTTCTGTTAATTGCTCTAGTATGGTAAGTGCTCGACATAGATATTTCTTTCGATCATTACCATCGTGTGTATCACAAGCAAAACGTTTCCATATTGGTATCGATCGTGTAAGAATTATTTCACAAGCATCATTATAGCGATCAAGATTAAGCATATTAGTATAGGAAATATCATATTTTTGTAGAATTTCATATAAACGATAGAATACTGTTTTATTTTCAGTCGTATTAACGTTTGATTCAGTGAAGATTTCATTGAGATCAACTTCGATTTGTCTTTAACGAAAAAGAAAGATAAGTAAATCAATTGAAAGATTTGTTCGTTTAAGTCTGATTATGGTGAAGACATCGATTAGACGAAACTAGTTTGCATCAGAATTCGGGGACTAAGTTTCTTTAATATTTGGACCATTAATTGATCTTTTTTCATTGATCACAAATGTAGATCGTGTTCTATTTGAATCAAAGATATATTAACTGATAAATCGTAAAGAGTGGTTCAACAGATATTTCTCATTCTACATGGATTTCAGAAAAGGAAAGTTTTTTTTTCCCCATCAGTTCATCTTTCAATTCTTCACAAAAGTCTCTATGCTGATACAATTTCTAGTTCATAATCGAAGATATAGTACTAGAATGTAATCTAATACGGTAATTTTAAAACCTGCAGTAGTAAAAACTGTAGAGAACGTCAATTGTCACAATCATAGGGATACTGAAATGCAGATAATCATTCTTAGTAGATGAATGAAAGAGTCGCTATTTTGGTTTCGTTTCTAGTCGTCACTTGCTCAGGCTTGACTATCAATCTTGATGATACCATGACCAACTTACTCGTGTTTATTAGCCTTTGAAGGAATGTTTTCTTTTTATTCAGTCTAATAGTTTGACGCTGAGAAAGACACAGAGAGAAAGAAGAGAATGGGATAAAATACAAATTTTGAAAACTTGAATTTTTTCCTCGCAGAATCATCTCATTTTTCTACCCTGATCTGTAGTGAAAGACTTGTTTTTCATTTACAAATATAATATATCTGAGTATTCATATTTTACATAGATACCGTCTAGAAAAGAAAAGAAACACAAAGAATATGTTCAATAATTTTACTTGTTAGTCAGTTGTGAAGCAGCATAAGCTATCGATACAAGTTTATTTATATGTAATTGTGCTATTGATTCAAGTCGCTTAATCGATGTGTCAAGCAACAATCGAACCTAGATTAAGAAAAACATGGGATATTTTTCTCAAAATAAAAAGAAATCATTCATTTTTACTTTTTTCGGTTTGTATGTGTCTTGGTTTGTATCTTGTCGTAAAGCGTCTACCACAGTTATCACAGATCGATACCAATCGTATTCGTCAATAGGCGTTTGCTAAAGGAATCAAAATGTATCTCTTTCATCATCTATTCGTATTTTATTACTTGTCCTTGCATAGCTAGGTCAACAGCTTGATCAAAACGATGTTCATACAAAGCAATTTCAGCCAGAAGAATAAAAGAACGTTTTTCACATGTTTGATCATCGTAAGTCTTGAAAGAACGTGCATGTTTTTTTTTTCAAATTCGATTTAACATAGTTCTTTGTTTTTATTTACTTTTGCTTGATTGAGAATTTCTTGTAGCATTTCTTTGGATTCTTGTACAAAATGTAATTCAAACAATAGATGAGCTGTTTGTAGCCAAATATTTCTCGTTATTAATTTATTTAGTATCTCTCGATTTCCTGGTAAATCGGCTATCAATGATTTTGAATCAGTTGACTAGTTTTTATATGAGTATCATAGTAGAAGAAAAGTTTCATGTTTAAAAGTAAATATCCTACTTGATTTCGTGACATAGACGATGAAAAAGCGGATGTACCATATGATCGCACTTCACTTTTCAATCCACTGCTACCTAATGCTGATTCAAATAATGCTTCTTCTTCATGTTGTTGTGCAAGTAGTTTTGTATAAATAACCATTTCAGCTCGTGAACTATTAAAGAATATATGTATATAGCTTCGATGTAGATATTAACATCTTACGTAGCTAAATCGTCATCTCGAATAGCAAATGGACGGGCTAATTGACATATTGTTTGCATTGGCTCAAGAAGATTCAATTCTTGGCATACTTGCTGAATACTAATGAACGATAGAGTAATATTGTAAAAGAGAAATCGATAAAAATGATATATATATATATTTACCGAAGTAAGACATAAGTACGAATAGATGAACTTCGTAAAATTATTTGACCAATAAGTCTCATAAAGCTCAGTACAGGTAAACTCAGATGATTATAACCATATTCACGTAAAAGACGTACAAACATATCCAAATAATAGAATGATAAAAGCTAGAAAAAAAATATTCATAGTTAACTATTCAAAACAAAACTGTTTACGTACTGGTTTCGATATTGTATTTTTATTAAAACCACGTTGTTTGGCTTGTGGCAATGTATATGAATTTAATATATCATCACTAAGTACAAATGTTGCCCATTCGGAGAGATTTTTAGGTGTTGATATATCCAATGTAGTTGATTTTACATTCTTTGAAATAAATTATAATTAGTTTTCCCATTTAAATCAAACAAGTAAAAATGTTGATTTCAACAATTACGCATTGCGAGTACTTTATACTATAATAGACTCGAGAAGTGAATCTCATTTGATCAAAAAGTCCCTTAAAGAATTCGGAAGCATTTAACAAAACACACATCAAGAATAAGATGTTTGATTGCTAACAAAAGAGAAAAACAATTTTTTCAATATAAAACTGCAGAATCTTTTCTGTAATGATGAAGTATTAAATAAAACAAAATTGTGTCCCATATGAAACAACTATATTTGAACTAGGTGCCCACCATCCTCCTGTGAATATTTTTTACTTTTCATCCCTTTGATATATGTCAATATTCCCTAGATGGAAGTTTGAATTCGAATTATCAAACAATATATTCAAAACATGTATTCTAACGCTATACTATCGCACTCACCTAATGAAAATCAGGCCCAAGGTGGCTTCGAAAAAAATTGAAATAAATATACGCAGTAACTTAATCGAGTCCAATAAAAAGCATAAGTTTCGTCTTCATTAAATAGATTATTCGCCGGAGAAATCATTCAAAAATATAATCTACTCTTCATCGGTAGTATGAAAATTCCGTTGAAGGAAAAAGTTTTTCACAAGATCTTCGAAATTGAATCTAAGGTAACCTGAATAAAATTTTTCATTAAAGAATCATTAAAAAATCAATAGGATCTAGAATTAGATCGCGTGTTCTCTACCCACTTGCAAATCAATGGAAAACATTTTATGTATTGAATCTAATGATTCGGAGAAAAAAAAACGAATAATTAGTAATACTAACTGGTATTTGTTTTTCGGAACCCTTTCCGGTCGGCGCCGGCGGTTGCTTTTTTTTCGTTGCTGAACCTGGTGCTGCCCTTTGTTGTTTTTTCGTTGGATCAGCGGCCGAAGTTTCAGAAGCAACTGATTCAGCTTCAACATCTCTATTAATTTCAAGGCAATCGGATAAACCACGCTAAAAGAACATTTAAAACACCTTTTCATATAATTTCTGATTTTTGATAAACAAAACAAAGTTTTAGCTGTCTACCTGCCATAGACGCATAAGAAACCAATAAGCTTTATGCAATAGTTGCTCATGTTCAGGTTGATTTCGTTGTGTCAAATGAGCAAGTAATACATGACATCGACATAAATATTCAAGACGACGAACTTGAACTATTTCACCAATAGATAAATCTGGTTGTAAACGATTAGGAGCTAAAATGATTTCGATATATATTTTCGTTTCGTTAAAGAAATACCATATCTAATTTATTAATTACGCTTAGGTTTTGCAGTTCCTGTATGTGGTTGATCTGGATCAGTATCATTTTCATCTTTTTTTTTTCGATCATTTTTAACTATTGACGAGGCATTATTTTGAGCTAGAATATATATATACATATTGTACGTACAATTGATATTGAAATTCGTTTTCAAGTATTTACCAGATTCCAGCTCATCAGAACCTTGATTTTCTGCTTGTTGATATGCTTCCGGTGATGTTAGTAATAAATCAATCGACCATTCAATTAAATCCATAACATTATCAATAAGATATTCATTACTATATAACCAACTTGCTAATTCTAATATATAATCGATTTTAGTCCAATAATTTGTAAAACTCTATTAGACAAAAGAAAAACAAATCAATCATCTATAAAAATAATGAAACGAATCGAATGTGATTCTTATTACTTGTAATGTCGCAATAGCATGTTGATAAGCATTAATAACATGATCTCGTTTTTTTGCCATAATAGCAACTTGTCTCCACATTTTCGCTAATGCTAATTCACCTTGTTCACGGAATTTCTGCATATCCATATTAATGGATATACCTAATTTTGATTTAATTAAAACACGATATTTATATAAAAGTAATCGATGTTGAGTTCGTGGTAAAACTTGTAGTGCATTATCAATAACATCTAAGGCTGAATACCATGAATGTTTATCCATATAGATCTGAACCAAAACGCCGTAAAGGGCTGAACGAATTTGTGCATCCTCTTGTGGATTTGATGTCAATGTTGCTATTTCTGCTTGATCATCTTCGATTGATATTGACTTTTTACCTTTTTGATTTATTAATGGCTGTTTTTTTGGTTTAAAATTTAGAGTAGGAGTTGATTTTTGCTCTTTCTAAATAGTAGAACACAAAAACTGATAATAATGCAGAATGTAAAATGAATGCAAAGTTGATCGAATCAACTAATTCCATGATATGACAAACCAGTGAGAACATTAGATTAATAGTCAAAGGTTTTTGAAGAGTTAGTCTCTCGAGATTTTCATATTAAAAAGAGAAACTTAGTTGAATAAACGATTCAAAGAAGTTACGGATGTTTACTTATTTCGCATCGGAAAAATTGGACGTCATTCGTTGAAGATATCATATGAAAAGAAAGTACACCGTTTAGAAATATTCTGTTTGACTTGTAACTAGTAACTGATTGACGAATATCTTAAAAATAAATTTTTTCCATGTAAAAAACAAGTCATCGACATTTTTTAAGTCGCTCTTCCATAGACAGTTTTCGTCGATACTGATTACGAACATCAGATTACTTTTAATTTCATTTGGATGATTCAGAACATATGATTGTTCAAGGTAGAGTTACAGTAGATAAATTTCTATGATACTAGAAAATATAGCTGTTTAGGAAAGCTATTAAACGAGTGACAGAGGAGTATTTGTTCCCAAATTTTTAAATAGAAATATTACTCAAACGATAAGAATAAATGAGAAACTAAGTAAACATTCTTATTGCATCTAGCAGCGGTGCGTCAAAAACTACCTAGAACTTATCAAAATAAACAATCATTTGACAGTTTACAATATCGAATGAAAGTCAATTTGAAATCGTAGAGCAACTTGTAGAGGACCACATGTGCATCTGCTCTCTCATCAATACTAAAGAAAATGTAACAGTTACCATCCGTAATATCCTTCTTGTATGATCTCAGTTTGAGTCAAACTATGACATCGATCATGTCCGTATAGTTCTCTTTCAAAATTTCAAAGCAGAGAGTTGATTCTATACTCTGTCGAAATCAGTTAGATAAGTCTTATTTTTTATTTAATTCTCGTCATACCAGTTCTTTTTCATTTGCACTAGCAACAATTGACTTTGGTGCAACTGTATTTATATGATGAATAAGTTCATTTAACGGATCGAGTAAAAGTGATCGTTCTAATTTTCGCTTTAAGGACAATCGACATGTGTTCCAAAAATGGCGTGCTAAATGCATAGTTAGTTCATATAGATCAGCTTTCGCAGCATAACTAAAAATTTTTTTTTCAAATTACGACAAATAAAACAAGAATGAATCATGAACATTAGAATTTTTACCTGGCTGCTTCAACCAGGACAGCAAGCACTTCTTTGCGTTCTTGCTTTTGACCACTTTGTTGTTTAAGAAGACATTCAGCATGAGCACCACATGCACGACTAACATATTCATTGGCTAATGATAATTGAAATCTTTTTCAATAGAATAGATAAAAAAGTTCAATGTACTAAGTTTAAGATGTTCATTTTCATTTGAAAACAATTACTTCTCTACTTTTCGCGTTTGAAATAATGTTATTAATTCAAGAGCTTTATCTCGACAGTAGAGTGTTGTTTCAACATCATTCGCACGATTAGCAATTAAACCCAAACGACACCATAATTGTAATTCAATCAGTGGATCATTCCATGCACATTCATCGACAAAAGTCACAGTCTAAATAATAGCATAGCATGTATTCTATTTTTTTCATGATCTATCTAATTTTTGTACGTATATCATCACGTTTTCATACCAACAGGCATATGTTCTAATAAATAGTTCTTTACTAATTGGAATTGTTATTCTTTCTTTTTAATACCTTATTTTTTCTTTTGTCAGCACAAATAAACGAGCATCACTATTTACTTACAATATTAAACATCTTCTACGATGAAACGAGCAGACAACTCAAAAGCAAGCAAGTGTCCTTTTGTTTACAATTCAACGATTGTCAGATACGTTGGCGACCTGCAGACTAGTATGAATTTGTATATTTTATGCCAGCAATAGTTTACTATCATGGAGAGAATGAACATTCGTATTTAATAGGTTTTCAATGTATGCATTGAAAGTAAATATCATCTGTAGGGTTATAAATTTGAAGAAAATGTTTTTCGCTCGTGTAGTATAACTTAAACTAGTAAAACACAGAAGTCTTCGTTAATCAGTCGTTCTCTATGTTATTCATGTTGCAGTAGATACATGCATGGAAACATGTTCATAATAATAAGCTAGTTGTTCAATACAAATCTCACAATTTTATGCTAAAACAGAATATGTTGATTTGTTCCAATGGTAATGTAAATCTAAAGATAAAAAAAATTTTTCGAACAATAAAATAACTCGATCAAAGCAACACACCATGCTCATAACTCTCTTGAAGATCGTGCTCATTTAGAATTGATCTTAACATCGTTAAAATGTCATTCGCTTCGAAAAATTCTTCTATAGAATATTAATTAGTTTCAAAATCTTAGAAATCAGACATTTGTCATAAATAGGACTTTCACTTAACGCAAGAATTGATATTTAGTGACATTTTACGCTGATATAAATTTATTAGATCAAAATACTGAAAATTATTATCGACTTCTGCTCGTTTCTAAATATTTAATCTCTTGCTTTTTTAGTGTCTTTGCATCATTTCATCGCATAAATCAAGCAACCATACACAGATGGTACTGATTGCCCTTCGCAATGTTCACACTTTCATCCAAATATTTTGTCTAACGATTGAAATGATATGCAAGTTTGGTAGCTAAAATTTTCCACACTATGTCTTCTGTTTGTGATCTTTCAATTTAATACACACCTGTCTATTTGTCTGGTAGCACAACAGAACATTTCAGCGCACTTTGAAGCTAAACTGTATCGATCCTACAGTAAAATGAGCTGTTTACTAATCCATATCTATCGCATTGGTTTAAAGCGTGCCTAATGATAGCCAAAATCATCACTCAACATACCTAACGGTACGAGATGGATGAATTAATGAATGGATTCTCTCTTTGGACACGGCTGTCATTCATTATCAGTACTCTCCTACTATTGCAGTTTCTTTGGAGTTAATTTTCCCATATAAATGTACTATTCCTAGATCTTCATTTCCTTTTTTAAATGTAAAATTATGCGAGAAAACTATATTCAACATTCAGTATTTTCCTTAGTCACTATAAGAGTATCATTTGAAATAAGAAAAATATTTTCATTCGGATGTTGTGTCCACCGGAAAAACGTGTAAGTTATACTTGTATTTTCTGCTTGATCAACTGATTGAATACGTTCAAGCAATGTTCACTGATTGCTATAGATTTTCCTATGTGTTGATTTTATTCTTGAAATTCGAGTGTAATCATATTTTGCTTTTGTGTAAGAACAACGAATTTCACCGATATCAATGGGAGTGTGTGCGAATTTATCCGTGCAAGACTATTTGAATCTCTCAAAGTTCATCAACCTTATTTTGTATATTTAAGCCTACAACCATAATGTAGTCAAGAGAATTTAATATGACAAGCAGATGAGAAAGATAATACGTTTATCAAATATTTAAAATCCAAAGCACTTTGAACAGCTTTAGTAAAAAGATCTATTTGTTTTATCATTAAAATACATATAGGACTATTTCAAGGATTGATATTAGTGAAACGATCTGAAAAACATCGAATACATTATAAGGTTCGAATTATGATTGAAATCATATTTCACTGAAGTTTTTCTTAGCAAAGAACAAGTCGAAAAGATGCCTCCAATCTTGAACAATCATCGAATTTCTCGATCGATGTTACAGCATTTCGCTATGTTCTTATTGTTAACTAGAGTGCTCGAGAAAAGAAAACAGGTCCAATGCTCTCTTCGTCAAATAATCATGAATTTAGAATATTGCTAATTTTTGCATCATCTTCACATTTACCTGTTTAAGATTCATCCCATCTTTACTATCATGCCAACCACTGTCAAGTCGTGATAGTGTGTCAACGGCAATTACTGCTCGTGATAAGGTATTTAAACTGGCTTTATCGTCCTAATAACACAAATCAAGCAGAAGGTGTGAAAATGTAGATTTTGTTCTTGTTTTTCTTAAACTCACATCTTCATCACCCAGAATACTTGATAGAGATGATTTAGTTGATTGTTGAAGTTGTTGTTTAATAGTAACCCATAATTGTAAAAGTGTTTGACGATCTCGAATCGAAATTGAAAGTGGCTTGGCAATTTCTTCATTTGTTTGATTTATTGCATATTCACATATCTATAATTGAGAATGTAAAAACAAGAAATATGAAATCAAATTTTAATGTTTAATTTTACTTCGAGAGCAGTTTTGACATCTTCACTTTTGGACAATGTCGCTGATCCAACAGGTAGGGTACTTGTTGCCATAGCTTGTGAATCAACTTTTGCTGCTTTTTTGGTTGTAGGCGATGGTTGAGCAGGTACAGTAGCCGCTTCTGCATGTGACACTGATCGAAAATCATCACCCGATGGTAGTAATGGCGTTATATAAGCATTACCAAGTGCTACACATAAGTTTACCAATAGAAGGATTTCACTAAAAACAAAATGATTTCATTCATATTCTCTTTGTACTTTGAATCTAGAATGGAAGAAACGATTTCGAATCATAACGAACCGTTCATGACCAACTATTTTTAAACCATTAACAATCGTTGATAATGGATCAAGAATAAGACGAAAGCGACTACTGTAAAATAGATGACGTGTATAATTCCACAAATATTCTCCTGCACGACAAACAAGCCATGATTCATTAAGTAATTGACCTAATGTAGCTCCAATAGCAAAATGTGCACAAGCACGAGCAGATAATTGTTGAAGCCATTGACTAAAATCGACAATATATATTGTGTTTCATTTTTTTTAAATTAACTTTACCAATAATATTTCCAATCATTGTCCGATTCTTGTTGTAGTTGTACTCGTTGAGCAGTTGGTACTGTTGGCATTGGCGGTCGCACAGGTGTATCAAATAGTTCGATGCGACGTTCACGTATGAATTCTATCTCAGCCTAATAATGAGAACAGTGAAATCTTAAAAACAATTAAAAACAAAAACAAGTAAAAAAACCACTTTAAAATCATACCTCCCCAGCGATGAAATGTATTTCAGCTAAGAGTCGAATAAGGTCACGTTGAAAAACATTCGGGGGTGGTGATTCATCGGTTAAATTTAACACCGCGCGACGTTTCTCATTATCATACAATAAACAAAAGCGTGCTGCTGTTCGACAGACATCCCATATTTCTTGTCGACGTGCCATCATTGTTAAATCAGCCCATAATTTTAGTCTTAAGAGAGGAAACAAAAACAACCAAGATATTTGGATTGCTGTTTTCTAACTATTCAAACCGTTTATCTTGATCTGTTTCAAACATGAGACGTTCATATTGAACGGTATTTTGAATACATTTCTCGTAATGTTCAGCAAGACCTTTCAATTGCGCTGTTGGATTTGCACGCATTTTTCCAATGGCTGAAAATAATGTTCATTTTAATTTTGATACAATACTTTACAAACAAAGGAAGTAAAAGCTATAGAGTGCCGAAACTGATGTTTTTACGATATTTAGTTTGATATGTTTTAACGATCGATTCGCATACTGCTATTGAATTACTTCCGACACGTATCTCGTTTAATCTGTATACTGAAGAGACACGTACGCTTTCTCATATCGCATGACGTATCTAGAAATTAGAAGTAGGACAAACTAGTCTGTTTTTACCGTTTACATTATAGATAGACTTGATCGTTCTCATCGTCTGGATAAGAGTAAGTAAAAGTAAGTTTCTTTGCCAAAGTTTACTCATTCACCTTCAATGGTATATAGTTCATTTGCTTTTTATGAAAGCTGTACAAGATGGTGTAATGATACGAAGCCAAATTTTTTAGGCAACATAAATACTGAGCTAAACTACTCTATAAAGTTTCTTTACTTCTTCTTTAACTGATATGAAATCTGAATAATTCAAGCTCTATCCAAACAAGTAAGCCATAGTATAAATTAACTTTAATGGGAGATCTAAATCGATCTATATAAGTTTTTATAAAAATCCATCTACTTCCTCGTGGATACAACAATTGAGACTTTCTCCGTTTTCATGATTATTTTTGACAAATCCGAAAAGAAATGATACATGTACACTGTTGCTCGAGTTTTGAAAGACTCTACATGCTTCGACGCATTTCAAAAAGAAAACAAGATTTGAAATCTCAGACGATATCACAAGTTTTCGAAAGATTTCCTGGCACATGTATATCTACACAGATCGAGTAACTTCTCTCTTATGAACTCAGAATATTCTGTTCATTTTCTTAAGAAATCTAACTATCATAAATAGATGATCTATTAAATATGAGTCGGAAGGAATGCAATATCTCAATTCTCAAGATTTGTATGAATTCGAATACATTGTCTTGCTTAAAGATAAACAAAGAAAGAACAAAATAGTACGTCATACATTAACACAACGCTCGATAGTTAAAAACAATTTCAAGACTCAAAAACATCATTTCAAATAAATAATTCACGCAACGAGTACTAGTTTATCCAGAGGAGCAGTAATCTAGTTAGTATTGGTATAGAAATAGATTACTCTAATGTTTTGAAACAGCAATGTCGACATCGAATCAATATCTTCTCTTAGTAACTGCTGTTTTTTGTTTCTTTCTTACCATTGGGATTTTCTGAATCTAATACAACTTGAAATGCATCTTGTGCTAATAATAGACAAGCCTCAATAAGTAAAGCACGTTGTCTATTTTTATTTCCATTTATTGTTTTCCCCGCTTGTTCAATTATAGTTGCTACACGATCATCAGTATTTTCAGGAATTTTATATAATTCACTACGTAAACGAAGTCTTTCCAAGGCTAAATTAATACGATCAGCATAAATCGATGAATCATCGAGTTGTTTAGCCTAGTAGAATTTCAAATATACCGATAGAAAAGAAACATGAAAATCATAATCAATGACAAGTTCTACTTTGAGTAAATTAGATTTCGCTGAATCAAGCTGTTCAATATCTTCTTCAATTTTAGCTAATTCGAAATGGGCTTGACTTCGTAGTAGCCAATCAAGACTAAAAAGATATTTTAAAATTATATTTTAAAGTTGACACTCAAATATCATTACTTACCTTTGTATACGTTCGAGAATATGAACAAGTGTTGTTAATGCTTTTCGAATTTTTCCTCGAAGGTTTGTTTGTAATAACGGTAAGCACAAATTCCATAGATTAACACATGCTGTTTGAACTAAATCATATTGTCCCGTACGTACTAAAGACTCCAATGTTTCTTCTGTTAATTCAATTGCTCGAAAACGTGTCTATGTAAAATAAACAAACAACAGGATAGAACTTTCTATGCATAATTATTCTCAATGAAATACGTAGGTACCTCTACAGAACTTTTATTATATAGTTGTTCATTTTCTCCTAAGCTTTTAACCATATATTCAGCTTGTATTAATCGCACTTCGAATAGATACTCTGGTTCCTTAATCAATAAAAATAGTGAATTTCTTACAGTATGATTAATCTCGATGATTTTTTCCCTTACTTTTAATCGAA
The DNA here is from genome assembly GCA_900239685.1 of Rotaria macrura. Taxonomy (NCBI): domain Eukaryota; kingdom Metazoa; phylum Rotifera; class Eurotatoria; order Philodinida; family Philodinidae; genus Rotaria; species Rotaria macrura. Next base: position 386,140 of record OENT01000005.1, read on the forward strand.
TATTTGAAAGAGCATCAAGTATGACTTTCGTTAAGTCCGAATAACGGATTAGTAGTGAAAGGCGACCAGCTTCCACCAGTAATCGATGTCTAGAGGAAAGCATGATTAAATTTGTCTATGATATTAATAAGAACTTTTCGACCGAATTACTTTTCATATAGTGTTAAAGTTTTCTCTAATCGATTTTTTAGGCTACTCTTGGGTGCTGAACCTTTCGTTAATTTCGTAGTTGTCGCAGCACTGCGCATTGGTAATGCGACAATGCGTTCGAATATTTTTTTCAAACTTTCGTTCGTTTCAGGTGTTCCGTTTTTCTCAATAACCTCTCTGGAAAGAAACTAAAATGTAGAATCGATAAATAAAAAAGTAACCATGTTAGCGAACCGATGAATCGATGTAATTTCAATGAGCAATCGATTGAATAGAGCCGATGGATCATCACTTGGTGTGTATGGTGAAAGATTTTCTGCTTCAAACACATTGTTAACTCTCTAAAAAGAATATTTGAAAATTAACTACGGCTACTGGTTGTTCTGCTATATTGAAATCTTACTAAAAATTGAAGAACATTAGAAAGAAGAGGTAGTTTTTTTGTTTGACATATTTGTAAAAGCTGCATGCTGATTTCTCGCGCTTTATTCAAATCATCGGCATCTATATAGCATCGAACGAGTTCACTGGAGAAGAGAAAAACACGAAGTAAAATTGATCTATCAAAGAATGAACATTACATACAATAGAAGTTGTGCTTGCCAAAGAAAATCCTGCTCATCAGTAATACTCATCAATGTATCGATAACTTGTTGAAAACTATCACATAGGTACTTTCGATAACCGACACGAAAAAATGGTCGAACATAATTGAAATAGATAACTGATGCATTGTAAACTAGAAATTGGTATCTTAAAAATTCAAACAAATTTTATTTCATTCATGGAAGCAAAGAATAAAGTACATACCTCGACGAAGCAGATGCAAAACTAAGACATTTTTGTAAGAATGGTATAGCATTGTTCAGAGAAGCCTTCAATCAAAATTAGAGTACAAAAAATGACTATCATAATGATATGAGTTTCAAAAAATACCGCTCATCCACGAAGCAACGAGATGTATTCTCATCGGAAAGCATTATGTTTACTAACTAATCGAGATAGTACTTTTATCATAATGGAATACGAATGAAGATCGATCTCGTTATCTATTCAAACAAGACTTAGTAGTAAGAAATTTTATCAGTCAATATTTTATTCCTTGAATATTCAGATGCACTGATCTTTAATATCGAAGATATTTACTCAGTTTCATAAATATTTGAGAAGCATTGATGTTTATATAAACAAAATAATACCATCAAGTATAGGTTAATGTTATAGAATTTTAAAACAACAAGACAAGTTTGAAAAATATAATGCTGATTTGTTTCGCTAATATTAACATGTTTGTTGCAACGAAAACTATGCTAATTATGAAGCAGCCAATGGCAAATGGATCACCTACTTAGAATGAGAAATTCTACCGATGATCCATCAGATCCGATGTAACAATGACGAGTAGAACGAATTTAATTAAAATAACTCAATCTATCCCGTCATCTGTAATTAGTAAGACATTGGTAATTTCTACACTATGTCAGGAACAATAATTGAAGAACTACCGTAGTTCACCAGTAAAAATACAAATATTGACCTTTCTTTTTTTACATCCAACCATCTATATTCGTAGATATGAATGAATGAGAGAAAAATCTTGTATATAGTTCAGTTTTTCCCATTTGAACATTTTCGAGTCAAGTTGAAGTGGGATAAAATTCATTTTTCTCAGTTTTCAAACATATTCTTAACCTATCTATAGATCTAACTCGAATAGTTGTCGATGGATATGCATCCAAGAAATAGAACTTCGTTATTAATCTACAATAACTATATTGATAAATTAGACATATTTGTAAACATAACACTACTGAAAGATGCTATAAACACAGAGGTTCTTTCATTTCATCATTTAAGATCTTCGTTTTAGTTTATCCATATGTTGGATTCCGTTTTTTTTTCTCTCAACATGTTTCGTATAAAGTTGAAGTAAAGTCTTGTAATGTTACTCACAAAATCTTGAGCAGTTTTCGGCATATACATTCGAAATTGACATAGATAAGCTCGGCCAACAAATTGACTTTTAACTGGACTTAAGGAGAAAAACATTTGAAGACATTCATCAGTAATTGAATCGGCATTTAACTACAAATAGAAATAGATCTTTTACATGAAACACAAATAGTAAAACAATGAACATCCTACATCAAGAGCACTTTCTGCAAGTAGAACATAAATATCTTGCCCGATTGTATCTTTACTTTGAACAAGATTAACTTGAAAATTTTGTTGAAGTTTCTGGAATGCATCTGTTAATAATTTAATATCTAGAATTTTAATCATGAACTTCAAATGAAATGAATAGAGAGGAAAAAAGAGAACAAACCATTTTGTTCAGTACCAGTTACAACCAAGCGACGAATTTGAGCATCCATCAGATAATAATTAACGAATTTTAAAAACTAAGTGTTTTTTTTATCAGTTTTAGATGAACATATTAAGAATAACTCAAACAGTCGGCATTCTATATACAGTCACCGAGGAGAAGTCTCTCAATAAATAATAATTTCTTAGCGACATCTTTTTCACAATACGTATCTCATCATTAAAATGCTCGTATTTAGTGGACACGACACAAGTAGTATTATTTCGCAGTATACGATGAAACCTTCGAAAAATTTCTTAGACTATTCAAGAAGTTTTCTCGATCATGTTGTATGTAGTATAATGTTTAGTCATCTCACCTAACAAATACAACGGATAGTAATTCACTTTCAAATAGTCAATGTAAGAATACTCTGTTATGCTATAGTGATCCCTTGTACATAAATATCAATCAAATAACAGTTATTACATACAATCATACTACTCTCTATCCATAAGGTATTTTTAGAACAATTTTCATACATTATCTAATATTCATTGTACATGTATACATGATACCGAATAAATATCTGTAGGTTACATTGCTTTGTCTCTGCACGATAACAGCTGATCATTATTAATGAGTTCAATTTCATGAATAAAGGATATCCATTTAATGATACTCTGAACTTTTACATTTAGACGCATTTATATAATGATATACGGGCGAAGTCTACAAAGGATGAGCTTTAGTGCGTGTGCTTTTCGGTCAATATGATATTCGCGCGCATACCAACACGATCACAATCCACACCCACTTAAAACTGCCCTCACTACGATAGGCAGACTCCTACTCACCCACTGTACGACATACAAACCACAACAACATCCATACAGTGACTTATGTGCTCATGTACATGAAATATAAGTCACATTCATTATTTTCCGATTGTATTCTCAATTAATTACCTGACTTTCTGCAAGCCGAATATAAATAAAATGTTGAGATATTAACATAGAATCGTCAGTCTTTCTCAATGTACTGGCTTCGGATAATGATTTTTTGAGAAAATAGGAATTCACATAGGATCAAGCTTTCTTGAAATATAAGTAGAATGACAAATATTTAGGATTCTTTTGAATGAGTTACTTCCAATCAGAAATACAATCTTCCTAACTATTCGTTTGAGACTTTTGTCTAAATCGAATTAAAATGTAAATTGAAAGCTTTTAAAGGTGTTTATGTAATTTCTTTCTATTACTACAAGGGTTTGGTTCAAATATCATCAAAGGTTCAATAAAAATATTTGCTGAAGGGTTAGAATAAATGACAAATATTGGAAATTTAATAGCAGTACTTAATACATTGGATCTTTATCTTATGGAACTACATAACCAATCAATGATATATATATATATAGAATTGAAGCACTATCCAAGAGCTATGAAATTGGTAATTTAAGTGCCTTTAAGTCTTATAAATTTATTATGGAACTGAATTCACTTCGAAAGGATCGATTATTCAATATTAATGACCGAAATGAGCTATTTTGTTGCTAACCTTTTTCGACTTCAAAATTTGATGAAAACCTAACCAATTTAGTATCGAAATGCTCGCCTCAACACACTCTTTCCCCTGATATAAAATTAAAAAGAGTTTATGAAGAAAAACATCAATGGACCGATTTTAGGTCTTATGCGCCCCATTCGTTTTTGGCATTTCAATTCTAGAATGAAAGACGATATTTTTAGTTATTGGTTTTCACATAATGTACAATAATTTAGTTGAGAAGAACAATATAAGAAACTAATTTATTTTGCTAATGTGGAAAATAACATATGCGACTTGTATATGCGTATTTGTTTCACTAATGTATACATCGATATCCGTACACGTACGTATAAGAGACAGCAAAAAATATTTTAAAAGGCATACAAACAGTTATACTTAACATTTTCTTTGTATGAATATTTGTTAATTAAAATAGTCAGTTACTTTTCGAAAAGTACGTTAGGGAGGAGAAAGAAAATTGACTATTGTATTTAATATAGGCGGTATTGTAGAGCGTTCGAGAAAAGTAGAAAGATCACTCAGTATAGTGAACCAATTTGTTTGGGTGATCAAGATTACGAATGAAATTGTGGCTTTTTAAGGACTTTTCTGGTTTTTTTTCGTATTAAATAGGAAAATTTCGAAAATAGGACAAATTACAGTATTTTTTTGAAAATATAGGTATTATAGGAATTATAGTTCGAATCCGACCCCGGAATGTATTTCAGTCATTATGTATCCCTTGTTATTCTTTTTGAAAAAGCATACTCCACATAACTAAAATCTATTCTGAAGCTATCACTCATTGACAAACTAAAACGTTTTAAGTTTAAGGTGATTGATTTTCTTTGTCTTGATGAATCGAGCAGCATCATTTGTGTGAACTTTCAAGATTAAATCCATCTTTTTATACATGTATTTCGACTGCTTGTATCTGTGATTTCCGTTCTAAACGCTTCAATCGCAATAGAGTTTCTACGAAAGGTCTGAGTTTATAATTGACCCAGGAAAAATACGCAACTATAGTTGTGAAAGCAATCCAACATATTTCTACAGTAGACGGGAAACATGTATGCATCATAAATTATTCAATGATTTCATATCTATTAATATCAAAGATTGTCTTTCTACGAGTTTTTCTATTAGAATTAGTAGTCACATTTAATTTTTTTTGATGAATTTTGCTTCTTTGAATGGGATGCTTCTACATGAGTCTTGTCTTTGTTTGGCATTTGACAATTTTTTTGTTCATATCTATCACCTATGACAGTAATATGAGACATAACTCAGTTGGTCAACGAATAATTCTTTAGGTGCGAGTATTAAACTGACATGGAGTTATATTTTACAGTGCATGATTCACGTAAAAAAAACCTTGGGAAACAGAAATATGTCATTTTGGTGACGAATACAGTTTAACACACAAGGCAGTTTATAATTTTCACAACATTAAAATATCATTTCATGAAATGATACGCGATCGACGTTATCATTCTATCGATGGACTCAATGTGTGAAATAAAATGTTCTCCCCGGCCATATCGTATCTTTTAATATTATTTATCAGTCATTGTGATTTTAATATACACTCACTCGACCCCTTTATCACGCATCACTTCATACTTTGACGTACCTTGAGTCTGTTCATGTTTTCGTTTTTTCTAATTTATTCCCGTTTTGTCCATTGAATCGTAAATTTTAAAAAAAGTAATTAAAAATTTAAAAACCGTGAAAATATATGTGGCATGTAATTTGTGAAAGAGAACATTCAACGATGTAATCATGAAAATTCTCCTTGGATAAAAATATACACCCTAGTTTGTTCTTTGTTTTGAAATAAAACTATGCTCTCGAAGTACAAATTTATCTTTCGATCATAATTTTCTAAAAATCATATTATGGTTGAAAGTGTGATTGCTTTTATACAATCATGAAGTGTCAAACAAAAAATAAGTTGAAGTTTGATTTTCTATGTTTGTGCCTTCTATTCGAATTATATCTGATTTCTGCATATAGTTGTCTTATTCAAAAGCACAAGTAAAATTTCTCATGACAATTTCTATGAAATTAATGCTATCTAATATTTTTGTACCAATATTTTCAAATACTTAGCAACTACAAATCACTAATCAAGTTATCTCGAGAATAGTCTCTCTTCGGATACAACGTTTTTCATAGCAATTAATTAATTAATACTTTCTCACAACTTAATAGAGTAATGAATTCAAACAGTTTCCAATATCGTGTGAAGGAAAAAGAAATATGATCTTGTATTCCTTACGTAACGATGATGGTTGCGTATCGACTCGTACCCTGTTTTCTAATATTCTCATCAGTGAGCTGTGTGCCCAATAAAGGGAGCTTGTTTCAGTTCTTAGTTGTACGTATTCAACTCATTATTATCGCGTTCTTTCTATCACAAGTTCCAGATTGTGTCATGAGATTTTTTCATCAAACGATTACCTATCAATTTTAGCTTTTGCTTTAAGATTAAGTACTTACTGTTACGCTTGTATTGAAACTTTACTCGAGAACACCATGAGCGTATTGTTTATGAATAGATGTACTTATGAATGCATGTGGCTTTGTACAATTAGTTGTTTTAAATATTGATGTTGAACTCGAAGTACTTTTGCCAATAATATTTGCTATATTCAAACTATTTGGTTGTTACTATTTGTAACATCATCTATGCTATTGTTACTTTGTCGATGAAAAAGGGATACAGAGATATAATCGATTTCGAAAGTTTCTAAAAAATTCTAGAAACTTCTCGTCAGAACACAAAGATATAACTCAATGAATTATTAATTCTCAATATATATGAAGATTTTGCAAGCTTGATGTTAAAGTGTACCAATCAACTGCAGCTTTAAAATACTCTGAAGAAAACCTACAATAAGTGTATCATGATATCTCAGAATTGATGATTACGATAAGTATGCAGAACTTGACCTAGGACGAAATTTAAAAGTTTTACTAACCATTGAACAAACTCTTGATGTGATAATGAGCACTGTGTTTATTATATGGATATTGAAAAATCAACATTGTACCATGCCTACAATAAAGAATCGTATATGTGATTGTGTTTTTGAGAATATGGGTTATGAGTATAAATATTTTCTTTTCGATTGAAAAGCATTAAGATATATTTTTAATTTTATTACTGCTTTTTTTCTATATGAAAATTTCGATCGTTTTATGATAAACTATGAAGGAGTTGGAATTTTGAGTAATACTGAAAATGTTCTTAACTAAACATATGAGAGAGTAGCTATTGTCTTTTGCATGGAAATGTACAAAAAATTTGATTACATAATTATCAATATTATCTTGAAGAAGCATAATGAAAAAAAGTTCAGCTTTACTAATATTAGATGTCTTCACTATTAAATGTTGGTTTTTGGATGCCATCGTTGATGATGATAATCACATTCATTATACAAATGGTTGATTTTTATGAAAAATTCACTGCTTTGTATGTATTCGATCATATGATGAAATGTGCCATCATATGAAAAACCTCGAATAAGTATCAGTTATGCGATCAGATTTCTCTTCGTAATCCCAAATACCTCTGTATTAAATGAAACATTCGATTTTCAATATATATAGTGTGCAAATGCTCATCCGGTATTCTATCTGACTGATTCCAGTTCAAACAGGTTACCAAACCATGATTCGAACCGGTTTGTGATGACACTAGGGAAATTGTGGGCCAATCGTTGATCATTACTAGGGGTGGCACTTTCACTTTCCTTTGGGGAAGGAAAGCCTTTTAACACTGAAGTTTTCTTTAGAAGAAAGCAAATTCGAATACTTTCTTTACAGTTTTTCATATTTTATGGAAGAAAATAATGCAACCGATGTTGCTCAATTCAGAAAATACTTTAGAAAAACTCAAAAGGAAAGTTTAACTTTCCCTAGAAAGGAAAGGAAAAGTGCCACCCTTAATCATTACTTTTGTATCTCTCGCAATAATAGTTTTACCTTTCTTTTTTATCATATCGTAATTGTAACGAGGTATATCTTTCTGCTGTTATATACTGTACATAAACTTAATACTTTGAGAATACTATTTAAAAAACAAGTGCAGCACACTGATATTAGCCCAGTTTAACTACAAAATCATTGGAAGAAACCCAGTATCTTATCAACATATAATCAGTACTTTGTAATATACTTCTTTTTATTTTTTCATTAATAATGATTAATGCTTCTAAACAATATAGACAGGTATCTCATCTACCCTCATGCATCACTAGAACCTATTATGCATTTCATTATTTTTCTACGTTCTTACGTTGTTCGTTGTAACCCCTGTATGCCCTAAAATAAGAAAAGAAAGAAAGAAAGTTTGTTTTCATTTAGAATAAGAACATTTATCATAGCGTTTCATTCGTAACTCTGTCGCACTTGTGAAAATGGTTGTCTTATTCCAAGACCCACGAACTCTTCCAGTGGCAACATTTCTTATGCAAGTTTTCATTACATTGGTTGTATCGAAAATTCTTGCCAAACTACTTTCATATATTCGACAGCCACAAGTTATCGGTCAAATTATTGCCGGCATTATTTTCGGTCCATCCGTTCTCGGTAGGATAATTTAGGAGTTCTCATTATGTGTTTCGTTCAAAAAAGAAAGTGATTTTTCTTTCACGAATAGGTAACACTAAAGCTTGGACTAATGCAATATGGCCAGCATCAAGCCTTGCAACATTCTCGCTTGTTGCCAACTTGGGTTTGATATTTTTCATGTTCTTCTTAGGAATTGAACTTGATTTGCAACAAATTAGAAAAAACTGGAAAATTACAATTCCAGTTGCTGCTACTAGTAGTACAATTCCAGGTAAAAGCGCTTACATAAGATATTAACTATATTTGAAGCAGAAAGTACAATGTAATGAGATGTTTTATTTTCACCTCTGCTTAGTGGGAGTCGGTTGTGCAGTAGCTCTTTGGTTGTACAATATGAATGAAGGTTTGACAACAAGTAAAACGGCTTTTATTCTTTTCATCGGTAAATAAGCACAGTCTTTTCCATGTGATAATGCCACGAATGCTTATTAATTAAGGTTCTGGATTTGGTTTTTCTGCATTTCCTGTTCTTGCAACGTTGCTTAATACGATGGGCTTGTTAAAAAAGCCAATTGGTGTTCAAACAATATCTTTGGCAGCAGTCGAAGACATCGTCGTTTGGGTTCTACTGGCTATTGCCAGTGCCTTTTCATTGGGTGGTTCAGCACTGCAAGGGCTCTATACTCTATTGCTAACATTAGCTTTTATTGCTATTATGTTTATTATCATTCGACCTCTTTTGAATTGGCTTCATGGCTACTATCTTCGCCGAGACAATGATACGAATGTCTATTTAGTTGTGTGCTGCTTTTTATTACTTGTTGCTGCATCGTTTACAACAGAAGTTATGGGTAAGACTAGAAGACTCCCTATCGATAGCCTTATTTGCCGTAGAAACTATCAGTATTATAGCGTATAATCTACAAGAAAATCGAATTTCGAAATTTTGCGAACGTTTTTTCTTACAAATTATCTTTACATAGGCATTCATGCATTTTTTGGCGCTTTTATCAGTGGATTATGTATGCCACGTAAAGGAAACTTGGTTGAGTTCTTAGGTGTACGTATACAACTCATTATTGTCGAATTCTTTCTGCCGTAAGTTCTCGTTTGTTTCATGAAATTATTTCATCAGATGACTACCCATCAATTTCAGTCTTTACTTTGTCAATAGTGGGCTTCGTACACAATTAAATTTGTTGACTGATGGTAAATCATGGTGGACACTGGTTGTGCTTATCATTTTAGCTTCCATAGCTAAAATAGTCCCTGTTACGCTTGTATCAAAATTATGCTCGAAAAGACCATGGATGTATTGCTTATCAATTGGTGTACTTATGAATACACGCGGTATTGTACAATTAGTTGTTTTAAATATTGGTGTTGAACTCAAAGTACTTTCGCCGAAAATATTTGCTATATTTGTTTTAATGGCAACTATTTTAACATTTTCAACGTCACCCATATTATCCTTAATTTATCGTCGAAAATTTGATGGACCAAGACAATCTAAAATGGGATCTCAAGATACACGTAAATCTGCACAAGGAGAAATTAATGTTGCAGAAACGAACTTCAATGCAGATAACATTCAAACAACATCGAAGGGTGACGTTTATCCTACTCAATTATCAGTGGGTTCAACTGCTTCCTTGAAAAAACCTTTGCCCACTTTGCCACCAGGTTACGCATTGACTATGGAAGATTTTCCTGCTACTTCTTCTGAATTGAATCTCAATCCAAATGAAGAGGAAATAGAAGAGTCTGATAGTATGTTCCATCTTGGTGACAATATGACACGATTTTAAAACAAAACATCATTTATATGTTAATATTGTTGAGACAAACTTGTATCATTATCTATTAGATGTCATAGAAATACTCCAAATTCAAAAAGTGAACAAATAACAATGTACTATATTTTTTATTTATTAATAAAAACTTGAGCAACATAGTTGCTAGACTTCTTTCTAATAGAAGAATGTTTTTCCAAGTGAACCAGCTATGTAGCATATTCTAGCTGTAATGTAATGATACTTGCTATTGTCATTTTGTGTTTCTTTCTTTTCGTTGTGTTCTACCAACACGCTAAACGTATAGTATACATATAGAGACATGTATTGTTTCCTTTCGTTCTTCGATCTTCCTTGATCTGAACAATAGATATTCATCGAGGTCAACAAAACGTTATATTGGAACTTGAACTTTTCTTTCTATTACGTGATAATATTGACTATTACGTAGTCTATATATATATTTCGTTTTGGGAATAAATTTCGCTTTTACGGATTAACTTCAACGCGCTGAGACCAGCATAATACAAGTTTCAATTTTTTCCTGCATAGACATATATATATATATATATTTATTTAAGGGGATATCTTGCAATGATATTTCTGTTGAAATAGAATAGAAACTCGCTGAATATAAAGACCAATCATACATTTCGGCAAACACAATTGAAATAGGAATTGAAATATAATTTCTCGTACTTATGATCATCTATCCAAATTTAATTTTATTCGACTAATTGAAAACAATGTGTTCTTAGCTATTACCCCTTATTATTCATTCTGATGAAATATTATTCTAATTATGATTGTGATTTTGCACAGCTAAGCATAGATTCACTCTTCAAGTATCTGAATCTATTGATCCTCATATGTTGAACATCAATAAGAGAGATGTAGAGTTCAAAGAAAGTCGCGATGAATACAATGCCATTTTTCTATTACACGCTACAACATAGAAGTGCTACGAATACTCTAGTGCAATGTCTTGCCTCTTCTGAAAAATATTATTGTCGAATTTCAATATGAAATTTGTTCATAAAATCGTCTTAAATAGATTGATTTGCTCAAAACATTTCCAAACCTATAGATTTAGTTTGTATGAGACGTGGATCTCCTAAACAACTAATATTTCATAGAATAAGTATTGAACGCTACCTTTACTTTGAAGAATCCATATTTGATCACCCAAATATTATTACGTGCCGACGAAAGTTTTCTGCAAAATTTTCTGCTAGTTCTGGCTTTGATCCCGATGGAATCTTTTTTTGTAGAGCGTCTATGACATTGAAAAAACTTCAATAGAATCTTCGCACCTAAATACAACTTCAGCTTTCGTTCACACCTTTTTGAGGCACTCTTATCTACTGACCACGGATTTATCAATCAAGTAAGAGAGCGAGAAAAATCAGTTATGTGTAATGGTTTTATTGTCATCTAGCGACGAGTTCATTTCGATTGAATTGATAAAAAGAAACGAATCTTTCAAATGCACTCATTTCTTGTCCAGATTACTATTATTTCGTTTTCTCTGTACAAATATTTTGAAGGCGAACTAAAATCCAACTCAGTATTCTATACTGTCATGTATGATGACGTATTCAAATTTTATTAAAAACCAATTTACAATGCATCATAAAATAATACAAGCTCGGGATCTAACCACTGTCTCTTGTCGATTCCGAGCCAGATGTACAGTATCATGTGTAATTGTAGCTGGGATTCCATCGGATCGTTTAATTGCACCAGTCATCTGATATTTGAAGAAGATAGCTTGGGCTGCATCACGAAATCGGAAATCTTCATAATTATCAATCTGTTTAGTGTGTTTATCGTGGAGTTCATCACTCATTCATTCTATTTCACCAAATATAAATATCGGTAGAGATAAGTAAGTATATCTACCATCACGTACAAAATTGCCATGGTATTTTATATTTACTATATATAGACAAGAAAACTTGAAAAATATACTGGCGTCATCTTTTTTAATCTCCGCTATTGATCGATTTAGCCAATGAAAATTCAAAATTTAATTTCTGTTGCCTTTGTGTATACGCATTGGCTAGTCAGTTCAGTTCAACTAGTTTATCGTTTAGGAACAAATTAAGTAGATTCTGTGGCGACATTACAAAGGAATAGAACTATAATGACAGAAACAAAACTAACTGGTGAAGTAAACAAAGTTGATCGATCAATCGATCGATTGAAAACATGTCCATTATTATTGCGTGTGTTTTGCAGTAAAAATCGTCACCGTTTTGCTAGGTTTGTTTATTTTTCTTTATTTCATATGATTCATGGTTTTTTTTGAATTTACGAATCTTTTGTTTTTAAATTAAAGGGAATACGAACATGGAAGTCTACCACCAGCGGAACTGCAAATATATACATGGATGGATGCAACGTTAGGTGAATTAACGCAATTAATTAAAGAAGTGAATCCAGATGCACGCCGACGTGGTACACAATTTTCATTTGCAATTGTTTCAGCTGACGATAATCATAATCGTTATCATCTATCGAATATTGGTAAAACAGAAAATGGTCAACAACGAACTGATGATCAAATACAATTAGCCAGTAAACGTTTCCATGTTGGCGATTATCTTGATGTTGCCATCATGCAAAAGAGACAAGAACAACCACCAACAAATTCGCGACGTGATCGAACTCTTCAACAATCATCGGAAGATAATAATAACAATAATAATAATAACAAACGACGTAGTGGTCCTGGCAACGACAGAAATGGTGGTAGCGGACCTGTTCGATCAGCACCAAGAAATGATCATCGTGATTATCCTTATTAAATCAAATTGACACTAACCAATATTATGATCCGTCTTGGTCTTTTTTCTTGTCTTGTACATGTTGATTTTTGTTCGTACACATGTTTGATATTTCTCGTTGTTGTTGAATACTAAAACGAAAAACAAAGAAAGAAAAGAATGAAACGATTAAAAACAAGCTTTCTTCTTTATGTTATAAATCTAAATAAAAGACATTGAATACGTGTCTATTCTAGACTAAACTAAATTGAATTGAATTATATAAAATATGCCAATGATTCATCGTTAATATATATACATATACGTATACTTATATTGAATAAGAAGAGAGAATATCTCTTACTAAATCATTACTGCCATGGCATATTTATCCTAAGAATGCAGAAACACAACATTGTAAGTGTGAAAGCTTCAAATATTAGTGATTTTTCTAAAATCACATAGATTCAAATTTATGAAAACAATAATTAGAATATGTACGTGTGCATCATGTGTTTAGCAAGACTTCAACTTGACATTGTCTAGAGCTCAACTATTGACTGAGATTTGCTTTTCTAATTTCACGCTACTTATCTCGTATTTCAACTATTATGATGTGAATGGTATTCCACAGATGACCTATAAATAAAAGATGTAAGGGCATATGTCGAAAACTGAACTGTGGTGACTCTAATAGATAGTCAAAGGAGTCTGAATTTAGACGATTTCATTGTGATACAAACAAATAAAGGGTAGATCTTAAAAAGTGTTTAACTGTACAAAGAAGTTTCTGAAGATAGCACCACCTCATTTGTTTTCATTTCTAACGAAAAAGAAATTATTCGAAATTCATTGAACAAACAATATTAGCTACCATTATGATCGGCTGATCTTTCTGACCGAAAGAATATATGCATAGAGTTTTTAAATAGTTACTAGATATGTTTATATTAAACTTGAATTTTTTGTTCACGCAATTTTTAAAGTTTGATTTACTTCGAAGAGTATTTTACGTGGAAAATGAAGTCAAAATGATGTTGACATGATTCAAAGTTATTCTACACATAGTTATTTTCTCCAACAGTTAAACGAGCGATATTGTTTATACTGTCAATGGCATATGAATTTCAAACTACAACAGTATACTCATTCAATAAAAATGAAATCCTATGCTTCATATATTAACATTATTTGTTGAAACGTATTTGTCTCATATTTTGAGTGTCCAAAAGAAATCAAAGCTATAGAGTTTTTATCAGATTGCCTTTTGTCACTGATGCCATAGTTAGATGAATTCATCGAAGATATAAATATCATACTAGTATGAAAGCAATTTTATGAAACAGAAAAATATTTTATTATTCTATTTCACGACAATACTAAGTCTTGGTTTCTATTTTTCATCCGATTTAAATAGTATATGAGAAGAAATCTCAGTGCATTCAATTCTTTCATTTTTACATCGATCACGTATTCTTTCTTTTTCTAATTCATCCATCTTCTACGCCTATTATGCATTCAATTGTAGACATCAAACCGTAAAAAATTACGCACACCATGGTTTCGAACATCCATTTTGATTATTACTGTGATATTGGCTGTGATTATTGCTCGGTATTTTGTACCTGTCCATGTTCCTGGTCCAATGTTACACCCATTAAAATACAGACTTATTTCTGCCTTCTTTGGTATTATACTTGATCTTGTAAGTTGTCATATGATAGAATAATATTGTTCAAAATGATAAATCATTGTGTTTAAGAGTCGTGCTCTAGAATCGATTACTTGTATTCCATATTACACAATATTGAATACTATTGTTGATTCATTTGATCCTATTAAAATACGTCCATTCGACCATGGTGAAGTATCTGTAAGTAAGACAAAGATCTTGTTTTGCTTATTTTAGTTCATCAATATTTAGTATCATGATCAATTTATCGAAAATATTCTTGTTCGAATTTACACACCGAAAAATGTTTCTAGTAAATTATTACTTCCTGTCATTATATTTTTTCATGGTGGTGGTTTCTTTTTCGGAAGTATTTGTAAGTTGTCTATTGTATTTGAATATTATGAGGGACTTGATTTATTTTTTATAGATTCACATGACACTATGAATTATCATATGTCAATGTATACCGGTGCGAAAGTCATAGCTGTAAAGTAAGATATTGAAAGTTAACAACAGTGACAAAAAGTATATAGATCTAGCTTACTTGGTTTTTAGTTATCGACTAACACCTAATGTTCATTATCCAACGCCGATTGAGGATGGTGTTCAAGTTGCGCGATACGTCATCAATAATAATCAAGAATTTGACATCGATCCTACACTTGTTTTTCTATGCGGTGATTCAGCCGGTATAGCATATAATTCTAAAGAATGTCCTGAAAGACCGCTCCAAGTTGTTTTGCTCGTTAATCTTTATTAAGGCACGGATCGCTCTTTGAAATAACTTTTTATTATTTTGCTAAGCAAAGTATAAGTCATTTTCTACAGAACTTAAATTTAAAAGTATTTCTCAAAGATTTCACTTCTCACTGAAATATTTGATTGGAGCGTTCCTTTTTTTTGCCGAATATGTAACAAAATACCATACAATACTTATAGTTTAATTGTTTCATGTTCTTACATTTAACTTAAACGATCATTCCCAAATGATGATTGCTATATGTAGCTTTTATCTTTCGATTCGCAGTCATCTGCACCCAATCCTGACGTTACAATGTATTAATCTAAATTGACTGTTTAATAAATAGTACTCAATTAACTGAGTATAGAGTTGTCTATTTCTGATAATCATACTACTGACTACTATCGTATACAATGTTGAGTAATGAAACAACCTTAAAATGAGCAAAAGTTTCTTTTAAATGATCCGATTGAACGAAAGTATTACCGTACAACTCATTTTCTAGTAGTACATAGCTCTGAAATACTACGTCAACATAGTTTTCCACTATCTGATCGATAATTTTCACTATAAATTACTTATGAGAGACGAGTGATTTCCATGACTTTTGCATTGCCAGACTCGATAGATTTGTACTTCTTATCGGTATATATACATATCAATAATTGTGTCTTTCAAGTGATTTCGAAATATTCTAAACTATGTAAAAATAAAGAAACGTCCAGGTATCGAAGTGAGATCGTGTTTTTTTTACATGCCAAGAAACAGATTCATTCATAAGTTTTACTTACAAATGAAAGTATTCAATGTACAAAGTTAACAAGGAGGTAGCGAATATGCCTTCTTCCTTCTTGTTTGATTATTGAAGTTCATTTTATGTACTTCGTTTCGTATGTACTATAAATGAATATACACAGAAGATTTAAATGAAAAAAAAACACATTTTCAATAGTAGTACAAAACTCTACTCAAGTAAAATCTCTAAATAGTGTCTGTCGTTTATTGTTTAAATTATCATAAATATCAATGTATTTAGATTATGATTGAACAATGAATCAATTTAATATGACTTGATAGTGTGAATTTAATAGGCACACTGCTCGTAAACTGATCATCAACGTTATTCTGTACTTGATTAAAGCTCAGTCTTCCACAACATTTATTTCTTTTTGTACTTAGCTGTAACCATACAGATTCCTCCATCGTAATGTTTTAAAATTAGTTTAAGGGTAGTCAATAAAAAGCAAGGGTACGAAAGCTATTTTCATTGAGGTTCAGTTTAAAGTTGTGATCAATGTCGAAAAAGAACAAAAGAGTGTTTACCGATAATGATGTGTACGTGATTAAAAAATAATTAAGATGAATCTTAGATCTTTTACAGTCAATTGTTTTTTCGTGAGTGAAGATCTTAATGTAAGTATTCAGCTTAATAAGAATAGTAATAATATGCTGTAAGAAAAGAGAAACATTCGACACAGAACTTATTCTTGATGTTCATGCGAATATAGTTGGTATGACATTTTAGGTGGTGGTATGGCTGTTGTAGTCGAAAGACATTTACGACGTGAAAAAAAGCCAATTGTTCGTGGTCTTCTTCTACTTTATCCTTTACTTCAACTTGTTAACTTTCGTTTACTATCATATCGAACTTATTTACCATATCGTCTTTTATCATTACTTCGTGAAGAAATTCTTGTGCAAGTGGCTAATTTCTACGTTAATACAACATTTTCTCACGAGGAGCTCTTTAGTAACCGACATTTATCTTACGATGATTATAAAAATTTTCATGCGAAAATTAATTTAAAAATTTCAAACGAATACGATAACGATGGTATTAAGGAAGATCACGTGCTATCTGAAACATCTCATCCCCATACATGGAAATTATTTAATGATAATGTTTCACCACTATTAGCCGATGATGAAATCATACGTAATAGTCCAGCAACATTCATTGTTGCGTGTAAATATGATATACTTCTGTCTGATGCACAATTATATTTTAAACGTTTACGTCAATTGAATGTATCGAATATTGTTTATAGAGAATATCCCATATTTCATGGTGTAATGACATTTGTTGATTTTCCGGTTACTTTCAATGAAGCTTTTGATATTATTAATGACAGTGCTCAGTTTATAGTTAACAGAACTGCTTGAGTAAACAAAATGTTTGATCGACATAGAATGAGTAAGATGAGGCAGAGAATGTAATAAACTATTGCTGTGATCGTTAGATGAATGCTTTATGAATAAATATTAATAAAATCTAAAAATATTCATATATCAATGTAATTTTGGCTTATGCTCATTTCTGTTTGTCTAATTATGATGCTCGCCAAAGGATTATTGGTATACAAAAAAAGAACATGATCTAGGCAGTCAAATTAATTTTCATCGTGCTTTGATACATATGCGACATTTGATATAAAAATATTATTATTTGCTTATTTTCTGAATATTCCTATAAGATATTGTGTGAATAAATGATTGAATGATGTGTATACTATTTACAGTATACCCTTTGACTAATGCTTTTACTACTGTATTTTAATAAAAACATCGTTTTTGTTTCGTTCTGTTGCTTTTCATCTTTATATCCTTGATTTGATACTCGAAAAATAGACCGCGTTGCATCTTTACTATAAGAAAGGACAACGTGTTAACGTACTCATGTGCATCCGTTTTGTGAAACGAAAGCGTGAGCAGCATTGTATTGATAGATTTCATTCGAATATTCTATATTCCAGATAGAAAAATGGCTCGAGCTGCCCAACGCTTAGCCATCACAGCTGCCATCGTAGCAAGTATTATTGGATATTTGTATCACGCACCACATAGTGAAGATATTGCGCAAATGGGTCGAGTACGCATCCTAGGTGCTTCAATCAAATTATCAAATGTGATTGTATGTAAAATCTTGTTTATTTAACTGACAATGTAAAATTTTCCATCGTCAAAGGGCACTATAGCCGAGCTATTGGGCATAACTACTCAAGCAGTGATTGTTCGTAAAGTTGGTAACTTAGTACGGTATGTGCAAGACAAGAAGGAAGACTCTGATCTTCAAGTGAGAAAAATTCATTTCCTATGAATTGCCCTACTAATATTTTTAATATTTAGATTGAAAACACTTTGATAGAAAATGTTCCCGTCAGAATTGCTAGACCATTGAATAGTAATGATAATTTACCGGCCATAATTTATTTTCATGGTGGTGCTTTTTATATGGGTTCCGTCGGTAAGTTAGATATTCATGTTTGAATAAATTTTCTATGAATACCATGAAAATTATAGATACACACAACGGAATTACCAGTGCTTTAGCACGATTAGCTAATGTTGTAGTGATTTCTGTTGAGTAAATATATGTTCCTATGATAGATGTTTATTTTTCTTACATCTATGAACATTTTGTTTAGTTATCGTCTTTCACCTGAACATCCATTTCCGGCTGGTCTCGAAGATTGTTATACTGTTTCCAAATATATTTTGGAACATGGTAATTCGGAAACGTTGCGCATTGATCGAAATCGTGTTGCATTAGCTGGTGACTCAGCTGGTATGTAACTATGTTATGCTTCAATGACTCTATGTTACTCACATGAGAAAAAGAAACAAAATACAAAGAAGTGAATGTTAACGGGGAGTTAGTGAAGCATAAAAAACTTGTATTTTCCTTTGATTGAAATTCAGAAGTAGCGTCTTAGATTGATACCACAGGTTCGACTCCTTCAGAGTTGAAACTTGGTTCCGTAGTCGAAAACAACGACTTGCGAAAGTTTCGAGGGCATTCAAATCTGGAAACGCTGATCTGAAAAACAGTATTTCGATTAGAAAAATCTATCGACATGTGTTCAAGTACCTAGCTCCAGTAGTCAAACAGAACAACAATAAAAAGCCATCTAGAAATTGCGTCTATTGAAAAATTAATTGCGCTGTAACCCAAATCACTTCTGAGAAGGTTTCATAAATTTGGATTGTTGCATGGTCTTGTATTTTTGAGAAGATGTTTTACAATAGAAACATTTTTTCACACTTCAGCATCTGTTTCTAACTTCATCTCACATACTTTTGTCTTTTAATTGAAAGTGAACCTCTAATTGAACATGCCTAATTTTTCAAAAATAAATCTTTCGAAAACGCACTTAGAGAAATAATGAAACATTTCTGTTTCAGACTTTTCACTTTTGCATACGATCTTTGGTAAAGGCCTTGAAGATTTTTACTTGCATATGACGATGAATGTTCTATTCAATGCGTGTACAGCTAGCGTAAGATATTTTACTGAGTTTTAAATCGTTGGAACAAAAACTTGAATACATGTCTTTGACTTTGATAATTATAAAAAAATAGGTTATGATCTGTTATTGATTGAAACAAAGAATATGAAGATATCTCAATACAATTTCATACAAGATTTCATTTAAACTTTCTCCTCTACTCTCAAGATTATAGTAATCAACTTTTAAAAATGGCTCACAAGAGTATTAGATAAATAAAACAGTAACAGATTATTTTCGCTCAGTGATTGTATACTATTTAAGAAAGAGTAGAATACTGAGTTCACATGTCGATAGAAAATCTCAATGGAACTATGAAGCACTACGCTTCATGCATGGTTTTCTTTATTACACAGCAACAAAGTTTTCCATAAAATATATTTCAGGGGGAAATTTTGCTGCAGTAATTACTATGCGTTTGGCAACTCAATCCACTCGAAAACATTCACCTCGTCTTCAAGTTCTTATATATCCTCTCTTGCAACTATTCGATTTGATGCTTCCATCTTATTTTTACCCACATTATCAATTTTTCCCGTATACCGTCGATTACACTCTATCAGTTTATTTCAATGAAAAAATTGATCCATCAATTTATGCCAATAATCATACAAGTCTTACTCAGAAGAAACATTATCGTAAATATGTGGACTGGTCTTTTATACCGGCAAAATATCGCACAGTGTATAAGAATCCAATAACAGATGATAACGAAGGTGATCCAAATCTTATTGAGAAAGCTAAAAAAGCTCTCAATCCAGATATTTCTCCATTGCTCGTCGAAGATGAACAACTTGCCAAATTGCCACCGACTTATCTATTAACTGTTGGACATGATCGTTTACGTGATGAATCATTCATCTATGGAGGTCGTCTTAAACGTATCGGTGTTCCCGTTGTTCATAATCATTACGAACATACATTTCATGGCTCAGCATGCTTCCTATATGGACCTTTTGCATTAGATATTGCACATGAAATGATGAGTGATATGGTTAAATATGTTAAAGAAAATTTGTAATTCGTACGTATGACTCTATAGTTGTTTTTTTTCGATTGATGACATTTTTTACACTGTATTTTGTATTCGTAATCATTGAAAATTTTGTTTAATTATATCGATTTCACTCGGTTTCATGATATTAATAAACCATTTCATTTATCGTACTACGTATGTATTCAATTAAATATATATCATGCTGGTAGGGTGATTTGGATTGAAATCATGTTATTGGTCGTTTTCTTGTGTTTATTTGAAGATTTCAAGTACACTAAGAACACTTATCGAAGAAAAAAAAATGAAAATAGTCTGGCAAAAACAATAGAACCACTAAAAGAGGATAAAGCTTATTATTGCAATGCATGAGCCTGTCTTGGCTCGTATTTTCTATTATTGCTACTATGTTCATAGTAATACATTTCATCTCCTGTTGGAACGTATAATTCCTGTCGGATATGCACACCACCGGTAACATGTTTCTGAGTTTGATCGATAATTGCACAATAAAGTAATTTGAACGACAGCTTTTCAGTGTCAAAACTTCCATTAACATCCGATTCATTCTAATTCTTTGGACCGTTCGAGTACTAATTCTGTATATAGAAGCTATGAAAGGCTACTTCCGATTTAGCTGTCGGCATAATTTTTGTCAACAATGTCGAATTTCACTGCATTGTAACAATGAGCAGTTGTTCTCATTTCCGTACCAATCAATTCCTACTGTAGAAAAGATCTTTGATATAGAAAAAAGCAGCTTCATAAAAAAATACGTTGTCCCACTTTCTTTACGACAACACCTCGTTTATATTCTACTAGTATTACAGTCGCCAATAGAATGGAATGGACATATTGGACGTACACTACAATTAATTACTGTATTTCGATTGGGCTTGTTGTGCTTATTTATCTGCTAGTATTCGCTATTTTTTTTAGCTCGAAAAAAGGTAAAAGATTCGTCACTGAAAAAATTCTTTGTGTCAATCCATCAACAATTGAAGGTGACACGTCGGACAAATATAATCATCTTAGCAAAGTCAATGAAAATAATTGGCATCGAAATATCCAAAAAGAAGACGCTGGGAAAATCGTTACTAGATGTATTCCATCGAAAGCTCAAGTTCTCAGTATATTCCTCTGCTTCCTTGGTGCATCAGCGCTTGCCATCGCAGCTGTACTGATCTTTGAAGGTTGTATCCTTGGCAATGCGAGAGTTCTTCCTGGAGACAATTGTCCTTCTTATCCAATGAAATGTTTCATTTTTTTCGACAGCACAACTTTCAATCCAATAGCGAATGAGGCAAGCTTCAATTGTAGTCCTTCGAGTAGTGCTCAATTCCCTAGCAACATGCCAGATTCCATAGGTATTTGCTATGGATGGATAGCTCGACTGCAAACAACTGAAAATGTTCTTAACCAGCTTGGTGTATGTAGTGGTCTCATTGGTCTTTATACCACACTTTTGGGTATTCTAATCTATTTAGGACGATGCAAAAAAATGCTTGTCCTATCGTGGATCTTTATTGTATCAAGTATCGTGACCATAGTACTCTTATTGGTTTTTAAATGGTCTTTGTCTCCGTTGACTTATATTGTACTTTGTCTTGGTGTATTGTTAGGGATCTTTGGACAAGTTCTCTTCTTGATGCTTCCCAAACATGGAAAACTACAAGAAAACGAGAGAACGTCTTCACTTGGTACAAATGAAAGAATCACCGTTTTCGAATCAGCCATGCCAATTCTTTCGTTACATGCTCCGCCTATTTCTTCTTCTCAAATGGTTACGTCGGCATTTCAAACAAAAAGATTTGCACGATCCTCAAAAATTATTCCGAACTGAACCATCTTGTTATGCTAAGAAAATATCGTGATTCAATAAACTTACTGGTCGATAAAATTTCATTATTTGATATTGTTGTGTGTCAAACTCAATCTGAAAGAACTATACCTTAGTCTCCAAACTCAAAGTAGTAGACAGAAAAGACAATCAATTTCGAATTGAAATGATATATTTGTACATTGTATGTATTCGAATGATTTTATCGATGTCCATAAAATAAAAAAGTAAAAGTTATAAATAATATCGTGGAAATTAGAGCACTCGCGATCGAAAATCTTCGCGCCATGCTATGATAAGGCTTTTACAGCGAGCTATGCTGTGTGAAATTGAATTAACAAGAAACACTCAATTCTAAGTAGAAACATGAACTATAATTTCTTCATAATGGTCTAGTGGAATAAATATATAGATAGAGTTCTTTTTAATTTTAGATAGGAAGAACTAGAGAATATTGGTGATGGTTGAAATATTCAACGTACATACAAAGATGTAACATTTGCGCTAGACTAGTTCAACATCCGATCTTCACGCTGACATATATAGTGGATTCGTGCTCCTTTCACAACATAAAAACTAGTTTCGTAGAAGGTTGGCAACAAAATCTAAAATTTTAGAAAAAAAATTCGAAAATAGTGAGAATCATTTTGAAAGAGGTTTGAATTCATTCGAAACTATGAGAACGGTTTCGATTTTTTTGTAAAAATAATTCTGCATGAAAATTTTTTTAATTTATGCTCAGTGAGTGATATGGATTACGTAAAACATTGTTAAAAATGAATAAATCTGAAGATTCCCAATACTGATTATCTATGATTAGAGAATATATATATATATAGATATATTCGTACGTCTAATATAAGTTCTAGGGACTCATTAGCGTCACTACTCTTTTCCGAATGACGTTGGCTATATTAGTTGTATGAATCTAATTTTATCTAACTATATATGCACAGTCCATTTAATGACCCCAATCCTCATGATCGTACGCCTTGTAAATTTGATAATATTTCTCAGACCGTCATCAATCTTTCATTGAAATGTCTGTGGTAACACTTGGACTCGATACTAGGAATAGAATCTATATCATATCTAATCTATGACTTATTTAGCTGAAGGATTATCTACTAAAAGCCGTATTTATATCCATCTTAAAAGTAAATTTATTTTATCAGCGAGTTATTAGTATTTATCGATGTTGATTCACCTTCTACGAGATCGAAGAAATCCTGTAGACATGAAAATTTAGTTTCTAGCAAATTTCTCTATGTGAAAAAGAGTTGACTCTCACCATACAAAAACTGATCTTCAACTTCAACATTGTTTGCTCTGCAATTTTCTTACGTATTGTAAAACAGCAAGAGATGGAACGCAGAAAATCGACGAGAACGTTCTTAAACTCATTACTCTACTACATGGTATCATATGATCACCAATTTTTTCTCAGTCAGACTTATTGTTGAAAACATTCATTCATATCGGATAAGAACATGGAAAGATCAATCTTTGTTTTGAAAAAGTCAAATGTCACCAAGAAACATGTCAGTGACATAAATGTAATACTGAATAGTCCATCACTTCTAGATCTAAAACATCTTCTTTGTTTAACTGAGTTGCTGCAACTTCTGTTCATGGTATTTTTGAATTAAAAGAACAAAACTATTGTATTCGTTGGATTAGAAATTGATGGTATGTTACAAACTTTTATTTATGGGATGATAAAGTCGACGAAATTTTCTATTTCTAATAAAAATTTCGTTCTATTTTGATTAAAATCGATTCAAACAGAACCTCCCGAGCTTCTTTGGATAAAATGTTGGCCTATCCTACTAAGACGAAGTTAGCAGAAATAAGTCTGTTGTACACATTGAATTACATGTTCTGCATAATGACAGATAGATCATTTCGAAGACATTTATAACGATTGGAGAAACACTAGAATATGAATTCTTAACATATTCTTTAAAGAAAGAGAAGCAGCTACAACTGTTGCTGTAGTAGGCATACATGAATTGGTGATGGCTCAATCTTAATGCATATCAAGTGTAGATATTCGTTCATCAATCTTCTCATTTATATGCTTAGGTTGTGCAGAACACAAAATGGTTAAAAAATTCGTCTATAATCCATCTAAATCGAGTGCTGAGTAAGTCAGGAGTAAAAAATGGGCCTGGAAGACAGATTGTTCACAACGTTACAACATATGATAACAGTTCAGGATGGTAAAAGTGTCACGCAGAGATCGCTGTGTACGACCAAGTGTTAGAAGACATAATCGATCGTTTGCAATCAAACTATTCATGTACAACAGATCACATCATAGTAGCATCCAGTATGTTTTTAGAATTATAAATGCAGTTTGATGTGTTCGTGATTGGTTCTGCAGTCATCTTATCTAAAAATACGAATTAATCTGTTAGATAGTTCGGGCAATCGTAGTGTGGAAGAAAACCTTCATATTTCCCATAAGATATTTCAGAAAAATGATCATTCCTATAATGCAACAGGTGAATATAACTATGGAACACAGATATAGATAATTGTAGACGTCTAGTGATGGACTTGATGCTTCTTATGAATTTTATCTCATGAAATTTCATGTTGATTCTTTTTTTTATAAAAACAGTTTGCCTGGATTTCGATTTTGTAACCATCGTTATTGCTTCTTTTATATTTTTACCCTCAATGAGTTATCATGTTTGATATCTAATTCAATTGGAGCAATGAGAAAAACTTCTGTAGCAAAGTTTTTCCTCCTTGAAATTAAGAAACTGACGAATACGATACGAATATGCATTACAAGTCATAAAAAAAATGCAGTGATTGATTGCTGTACATGATGAGTGTGTTCATTTGTCAAGTCGCATAGCCAGCTGCGATTCTTGTACAAGTTAAAGTATTATTTGACTCTATCGGAATGATATGAGATGCTTTAAGTTAAATTTGCTTCGTTGTCGTAATAATTGTTTCTAACATATAATTATTCAAAAGATAAAAAAAAGAATAACGATTATCTATTATGAAAACTTGTATTTCTCCAGTAGAAATCAGCTTAATCAGAAGCGGCACAACAGCAAACATCGATGAGAGTGTAAAAGAATCAACAGCATCAAGGATGTTTTCGATTCAAAAACGACACAAAGTAGAATTGTATTCGATTCTAGTGTTTTTTTGCCAGTATATATACTCATACATTTTTCTTCTCTTTTTTCATTCGCGTAGAAATAATTCTGTTATTTACAGCACACTATTCTTTGCAGAACAAATTTCAAAACGTTGTGACATTCATGGCCACGATGAAATGTGTATTTTACTTCTAATGAAAAAAAAAGTGAGTAAATAAAAATTGTACGCTATTTATCCTACAATCTAGGATTTGATTTCATTGTAAACTCAGTACAAGAAGAAGCCTATTTGACAAAGAAATGTAAAAAGAAAAGGTAAAGGAAATAGTCAGAGCTACTCTTGTATGCATTTCCTTATCAATGAATATTGGTGATCGTCGATCCTTTTATCCAACCTGGAACATTTTATTCAAGCAAAGAAAGAAAGTATATGTATTTACTGGAGAAGAAATTAAAGCTCTTTGTTTCCTGTGAATTCCACGTGAAGAAAAAACGATTTCAATACATGTATTTGCAGTTGACGAAGTTTTACTCTAATGCTAGATAGTATTAAATACATTATTTCTTGTGTTCCTTGAGGGTCATATGCAGATACGGTTGGAGTTAAAGATCTGTCTGGAACCCCACGAACTGCACATTTTCCAACGACTATTCAAGCAAATCACTGTATTCTGGCCAACCGCAAATTACCTGATAATCTGATCATTTTTAATTCACAACCAAAACTTTATTTTAAAAACAATGGACGGCATTAATAAATGTACTTTTTGTTACATCATCGGCATGCTACTACAAGAAACAAATGATTTATATATGTATATAGAAACTTAAAATGTGAGTGTCCGAGTTGTTTTTTAGATAGCTGAAGTTTCTTTCTATGTTATTTTCAGAATTTGTAATAGAATATTGGAAAATATCTCTTCTTTTTATAAATAACGATGGGTTTCCTAATGTTAATTGTTTTTCTTTTTTTTGCCGAAAGTACTAGAAAGTTTTTCTGTTACAACTTAATACTATACCTTTTGCTTGAAGAGGCCGAACATTTTTAGTGAAATTTCACAGTAGAACATAACATTTGTAGCAAGGTTATATTGTTGCTTTTCTACCTGAGGCTCATAGTGTTATTAACATGCCAGTGAGATTAATTTACATGGAAAATTTCTGAAATTTATGCCTGTTTCTTTGAAATGTTATGCTCGCAAGGGAAAGGCTGTTTTCGATATGACCAATAGATACAAAGTGTACATTTTGAACGCTTCATCATTCAAAGAGACATCACCGCAAAGTTAATACATTTCCTAAGATTACTATCCACCGAGGCATTTTAAAATAGTCTAAATTTTAGGTCAAAATTCAACATTTTTGATCTTGTTACAAATGTCATGTTCTAGACTAAAGGTAATTGCAAACGTTCATTCTTTTATGATACAAGCTATAATGATGAGTCTATTTTTAGTGAAGGTGAGTTGCACTAAAATGGTTAAGATCAGCTATTTCCGACTAGAACACGTCGGATCCAACAGAACCTAAGGTTAATATTCTCAATCAAGTTTTACTAACCGTACCCATCAATCGAAGAATTCTGGTGAAGTTTATTAAGACTCAACATTTTCGAAACCGAATCAAGCAAGATAGAACTGTTCCACAATTCGTACTCGTTTGAGTGCAGGTTTCACTCAGCGAGCTCCATTGATGACCTGAGAGAGTTCTGGTTCCAGTACGTGAGACAGTTCCTTCTTTAGCAGATGAAAAATAACAATAGATATTTTTAAAATAGCGTCAATTCATTCTTGTATGAGTAGTTGTTCTGAGGTATATAAAAAGTTATAGAACATCTATGCTTTGCTTTATTTTAATATGTTGATAAAAGAATCGGTTACATCAACACTATCAGTTCATACAGTCGGCATATCTCATGTGTTATGTAATCAGTCTGAAATCAATATGATTAACTAAATATCCATCGAAACACCTTAATCTTCAGTTATATTTCTCTTATTTCTTTTCTTTTCTTTAGGAGCAATATGATAACAATTCGTCCTATCGATAGATGGCGGTTCCATTCAACATTCAATGCATTTTGATTGATTCTTTTTCATTGATTCGTTTGTTTTTCTTTCCGAAAAACCGATCTTAATAATTGTGAACGTAACATCTTTCCAATCGAAACTATAAAACCGATGGATCAACAAATAATAAATAAATAAAGATTGAGTTCGTTCCATTCTATGATTCATCGGAATGCATTTCTCGATCGAGCGTACGTCCTTTTTTATATGACAATTTCACTAGTTATCTGAATTTTACGCTGCATCATCACGCAGATTAGTGTTATTATTCTATTTTTTCAAAGATTTCGCTTATTGATTTAGCCTGGTTTTACTTGTGAACATGAGTGATGAATCAGATATTGTCGAATTACCAGCTATACCACCTGATGCTCCCGCATGGGTTCATGCATTACCATCAAGTGGTCGTTTTGTTGATCGTACTAAACTCTATGATATAACGGGTCATATTCTATTCGATTCATTACTTAATTCCAATGGCATTCGGCATTTCTTCTTTTTTATGGGTGATGAACAACAAGCTCAACGAGCACAGAAAGCATTTAATGGCTGTTTTCCAAGTCCACTTCCATCCATTCACGATGATTCTACACTTCAGGATAAATTAGAAGTTAAAACTGCATTTCATCTTGGTGATGGTATCTGTGGACACAAAGGAATAGTGTGAGTTTCGTAGGCAAAAAACAAACAAAACTTTATTCTTCTAACTTATTGATAGTATTACTTTTGAATAGACATGGCGGATTAACAGCTACTATGATTGATGAAGTTAGTGGTGCTGCTGCGTAAGAGCTTTTTTGTGTTTACTTGTAACACTAGATTGAATTGTAGTGAATGGTTTGATTTTTAAATAGATTTTCATGTGTTGGACCTTGTTTTACAGCAAATCTTAATATAAACTATCTTAAACCATTGAAGACACCAGCATGGGTTTTAGTTCGTGCTCACGTTGAACGTCAGGAAGGACGAAAAGTATACGTTAATGGTACTGTCGAAAACGGTGAAGGAATTGTTTATGCAAACGCCGTAGGCCTGTTTATTAAACCAAAATTGAGTGTGCATGAACATTTACAACAGCATCATGAAAAAGAATAAGTATGAATGTTTCTCTGCTGTATTTGATCTCCTGTTGACTCTCAGAGATGTTCAAATTATAATAAATTAAGTTGTTTATCATTTTTAATAGGATCATATCGCTTTCAACGAGTAGAATTCGATCAAAGACAATTTTTTTTTGTGAAAATAGTTGTTTTTCTTTAAATGCAACAATGATATTCTGCATGGATCCTTCCTTTTACATTTTATTGTTGTAATTTTCTGTTGATATTCCATTGCACAACTTTATATCAGGAAAAATAAACCTCACTAAATTATGTGATAACTCAAATCTATTACTATTATTTTATTTCAGTTGTATCTCCAGATGAATCGAGAAACATAACTATTGTGCAATTTACATACATACATACTTATATATATATATATATGAAAGCATAGATGTGCACATCTTAATCGAACGATAAACATGTGTGTATTCGTATTTTTCAATCGATGAAGTAAATAAATGACTATTAATGCATTCATCAATAAATACTACTAATATTTGTTATTTCTATACTATGTTACATTTCATTGCAAAACTACTTTTCCTAACATTATTGATATTTATATATTGTGAATTTATTATTTACTACTGTGTCTTATTGGGTTGTTCGTGGTCACAATTATCTAAAATCGATCAAGATTTTACAATTCAATCAGCAAAAGATCCAAATAAAAAACCGTTACATGTTATGTTCATTGCTGATACACATTTACTTAGTGCACATGAAGGTCATTGGTTTAACAAGATACGTCGTGATTGGCAAATGTATCGTTCATTTCAATCAGCAATTTTTTTATTTGAACCCCAGATTATTTTTTTTCTCGGTGACATAACTAATGCAGGTCAATGGTATTCAGATCAGGAATGGAACAATACTATTCAACGATTTCATTCATTATTTTCAATATCACCAAATGTACGTGTACATGCTCTTGTCGGTAATCATGATATTGGCTTTCATTTTGATGTAACTGATAAAAATCTAAGACGTTTTGAGCAATCATTTCAAACACCCCAAGTTCGTTTATTAACTGTCGAAGATGATAATATACATTTTGTATTAATTAATGCCATGGCATTCGAAGGTGATCAATGTCGTTTATGTGAACGTGCCGATAATGAATTGAAGGAGGTTATTGATGTGCTTGCTCAAACGGATATAAGAACTAAACCAGTATTATTATCACATTTTCCTTTGTATCGTTCGTCGGACGCAAATTGTTCGACGGTAACATCGAGATCATCCAAAGTAAATTTTTTTCTTCGTTGTTTTTAATCTAGATTGATTTTGACAGATTTAAATAGATACCGATTCGGTGCTTCGCTGATTTTGATGCGTTATAAATCTCAAAGAAGATAAAGATCTCGCGAAATGAGAACTACCATTATACATAGAATACTTGAAATAACGAGATTCGTGTTAGAGACAAAAATGTTTCAAATTTATAGTCAGAATCATTATTACTTCTTGAAACATTAATTCTCTATACTGTCAGAACTTCATATAGCATTGAAGAAATTCGAGGGCGTTCTCGAAAATTTCGTCTGTTTTTCGAGTTCTAGCAACAAACGTAGGTAGGATAAGCTTGTTAGCATCCAATATTATTAGTGGAACTTGCTACATTTTCGTCTTGAATCATGGACATAATGTTAGTGTAAATGTGAGTAACTTTAAACATCAATGATAGGATCGATTGTGAGTCAATTAGTAGCTTCACGAAGTAAAAAGCAATACTGTCCTTAATACTCTGATTATCATTTTGAAACGTGAACCGAATAAAAAAAACGATTTGTTACTGTTATTCAACTTCTTTGAAATCTATCAATAACTATTTAAATGATGTATATTAGTCTCTTCAAAATTTGAAGTTCGTTATCTTCACCTATAACTTAGAGAATCAGTAAAGACTCTATTCAATGATCGATACTTCTGTTATTAATGTTTCATTATAAAAAGCAGCCAATTTACTCGATATAAATACTAGATAAAACAAAATCTTGACTATCACTGCTGTACAAGTTTATTTATAGAATAATATCAGTCAATATTCGAATTGATATAATTTTTTTGTAAAAAGTTGAATTGTATCATAAAGAACTAGGGGTGCAACAAATCCAATGCCTTGGGATTTGGTGCAAATAGATTTGGATTTGTTCTTGACTGAGATTTGGGTTTGGGCTTGGTCTTAAATTGTCCAAATCTGATGAGAATTTTTAATATAAAGTTTTAGAAGGGAGAGAAGAGTATTAATTCTTAGAGGCTGATATAAAATTGTTTAGATTTGGTACAGATTCGGGTTTGGATTTGGATTTGTATCTTAGATTTGGATTTGGTATTTGGTCAGTATCATTATGGGTAGGATTTGTGTTTGGGATTTGGATTTGCGGTTGAGATTTGGTTTCAATGTAGCACGACTACAAAATTTGACTGATGTTAGATCGGAAACAAATCCCAAGTCCAAGTCCAAATCTAAGACCCAAACCCAAATCCAAGTCCAAGTGCAAACCCCAAATTCCAAACGTATCACCAATCCCGAATCCCAAATCTAAGCTGAAAAAAGTAATATAAACAATCCTGTGATCCAAATATAGACGAAATCCGCAGCTAGGAACTCAGTTCTAACTATACCCCAAATCCAGAAACCAAATCCAAGTCCAAACCTCAGAGATTTGGTAACAAATCCCAAATCCATTAAAGATTTGTTGCACCCCTATAAAGAACTTATTTTGCATGTTGAGAAAGTTTCATTGCCAATTAGAAAAACAAATAAACAGATTATGATTGATCTTTGCTCCAAATGGAATTTAACATACGTAGCTATGTCAGAACTATCGAGCTAGTTGTCAATGACAGAATTGAAACAATCGGACTTTTCATAGTATATTTTTGTGTGTTCACTCTGTAACTGCATGATTTAGTTACTTGAAAATACAGTCTAATTTTTTATGTTCATAGAATGTTTTTAAACAGCAGTATCT
This sequence comes from Rotaria macrura, assembly GCA_900239685.1. NCBI lineage: Eukaryota > Metazoa > Rotifera > Eurotatoria > Philodinida > Philodinidae > Rotaria > Rotaria macrura. The sequence goes on from OENT01000005.1 coordinate 418,103, forward strand.
TCTTATATTCTGTTCATAAGACACTTTTTCGTATACTGATATAAAAGCTGCAACGTTTGAATTCATTTTAGTTCATCTATACACGGGATATTTTAATGCCTTCATCAATATGTTTGAATTTCTCTTCAAGAATGATTGTAAAGCATCACGGATAGAGTAACTTACAAAATAAAAAATGTGACATAGAACAATAATTACAAGCAAATTCAGATTAGATAATGAAAAAGGAAGCATATTTTCAGTCAAATGTATTTATTTAATTTTCTCTTCAAAATATACCATTTCATCGTGGATTTCACGGTTAATGAATTTTCCTTTCTTTTGAACCATAGCGACGCAAAAAAATGAATTGCACATTAAGTCATTGGAAATATCTAAATATATCATTCTATTCGTTTAACTATTGGGAAATTTTATTTATCTATAAATTATTTCATTCACTCATTCGACTCCAGAACTAGTTTAGTCTCTTTAATTATTCTAATTTTAGTCCATGAAACTAAATCAAAACAATAGAGAAGGCTATGATGTCCTGTCACAAGAAGCGACTAAACATCTTTTAACAACAATTAAACCTCGTCTTGTTTTCACTGCTCATACGCATACCTATTGTTACACAGAACATATTGGTGCAGACGGAAAAGCCATACCAGAATGGACAGTACCATCATTTTCATGGCTAAATCGAGATGATCCGTCATTTATGTTGTTATCGATAACGACAAACAATCAACGTGTATCACATTGTTATTTACCACGAGAAACAACAATATTTTGGTCATATGCCTTTGGTGCTTTTCTTCTTATTTTTTATATATTATTCGGTGGACGAAGACCATTTTATTTAGTAGCTTTTTGTTCTTTAAAAAATAAGTTTAAAATATAAAAGATAGCAGAGGCGCTCAGCCGGTTTTTTTCTATTACAGATGGTTGAAAATATTGATTATTTGAAGGAAATAATTATGTCTATGGCAAAGAAGCGAGGTTTAAAAAAAACATTTTGCCCATCAGAAATTGCTCGACAATTAGCATGTGAAGAAAATCATTGGCGTTCATTAATGGAGCCTGTTAGATTGGCTGCTACTGAACTTATTGATATAGGTCAATTAGTGTGCAAGCAACATGATAAAATAGTTGATATTCGAACAGTAAAAGGACCGATTCGATTGCAAGTAGTCGTTGATAAATGAATTCAAAATATTGTTCAATGACAGCATTCTTCTATCTGTATACATATTTTTCTTGTAATGAGCCTCTGATCGAATCATATGAATTCCAAGAAAACAAAAGATTTATTTTCCTTATAGTTTCATTTCTGTTTTTTTATTTGTATAGAATTTCAAAGATATTCATTCTGCATATTTCGTTCTTTTCGTGTCAGAAGACTTTTGTTTTGATGCGTTCGGTGAATGTTTTTTAAAAAACGAGTGTCATCAACAATAACAATAGTAACAACAAACGACAACAAGAGTAAATAATAAGTAGAAAAAGAAAAAGACAACAAACCAAACACACGCACACAAGATTGCCTACGGGGAGTGAGTAAAACAGGCGTAAGTTTGTTCATTTGTTCGCATTTCGATATCAGTCTTTGTTTGATTCATCAGTTGGCTTGTTTTCATCCTCATCCTTTTTCTTTCTGCCATCACCTTGTCCGGTTGATTCAGTTAAAGTACTTGCTTTCTTCGTACCTGATACAATATCATCAATACGAAGTAATAAAATGGCAGTCTAAAATTGAAAGTCCATTTATTTTTAGCAATACAGGTAGAATCGTAAAAAAATGCATTTTACTTCGATAGCTGTTTTAATTGTTTGCATTTTCACAGCGATTGGCTCCCAAATACCGAATTTATTCATATCAACCAATTGACCTGTTTCACCATCAATACCCCATGCAAATTGATCGGGTTGTTGATGATGTTTAGCCCGAAGTGTTGTTAATTGTTTAACAACATTGCCACCACAATTTTGTATTAATGTTCGAGGTATAATTTCTAATGCACGGCTAACAGCTTTGTACGGATATTTTTCTACACCTTTGAAAAATTCATCATTAGCTGTGCCATTTGTACCTTCACTGCTACTCATGGCGTCAAGGGCTCTATTAGAAAAACCAATGTAAATTACTTTAGAAAGACACGTTATTAACTATTGCAATAAGATACAACCTTGAAAGTGCCATTTCAACAGCACCACCACCTGGTGTTAAGCGTGGTTCAAGCATAACATTACGTGTAACATTCATAGCATCATGAAAATTACGTTCAATTTCATTTAAAACATCTTTATTTGCGCCACGTAATATAATTGTGCATGCCTTGGGATTTTTACATTGGTCAAAAAATGTATAGTATCTAAATCAAACGAATCATGCCACATAACTTAAAAGAAAAACAATTCTCTCCAGTTCCTTACTCATCACCAATTTTACGTATTTCAAAAAGACCACAACCAGTGCCAACATCTTCTTCTTTCAAATCCGCTGTATCGTTAACTATTGTTGCACCAGTTGCACGTGAAATACGATTGTTATCAGATTTTTTCGTACGACGTACAGCTGAGATACCGGCAGCAGCCAAATAATGAGCGGCAACATCTACCAGATGCACGTATTTGTTTTTTTCTCAGAAAAATATTCAATCTTGATTTTTTTAAAATTTTACCTGAAATTCCTTTTTCTGTAACAACAACATCGGGCTTAACAGCAATAATATCTTGACACATATCACGAATGCATTCCTCTTCTAATTGTAACATTCGCCTATATTTGGTTACACAAAGGTTAAGAAAACAACAGGGAAAAATAATCATTTATGATACAGACGTGAAATCAGGTTCACCACTAAATTCAAGTGATGTTTGACTTTCACCTTTCTTATATTCAAGTGAACAATCAAGTAAAACGATTCGAGGATTTTCAATACGTCTAAATATTCGATTAGAACAAGAAATAAAATAAAATACAGAGTTTGAGTCGATGCTATTTTATCAAATGATTGCTACCGTTTCATTTTTGGATGAACAACATCTTTATTAAGCATAGCACCTTTCAGCAAATATGAATCTTCGACTGAACCACCTGGAATCTAGATATTCAACAAGAAAAAACAAACAACTATTTGTATGTAAACGATAAAAATAACCAACTTTTTCAAAACGTGCGTAACGTTTTATGTCGATTTCTCGTCGGCCATTTTCATCAACAATAACCGTTTGTACTGCATCAAGAGATATTTGACAAGCTAAATCACTCCTAAAATGTTTGATTTAGAAAAAAAAATAGAAAATTATTTATTGCTTTTCATCTATATCACTAGACTAACCAGCGTGATAAATATTTTGTACCAATACAACTTTTAACAACACGTAACATTTCATCACGGTTTTTTACATCAACTGGTACACTAGCTTTTGTTTTCATGATTTCAATGCAATCTTCCAGTGCTTTACAATATGCACGTATAATAACAGTTGCATGAAGACCTTGTTGAAGATACTGTTCCGTTTGAGCCAATAATTCACCAGCTAAATGAAACAAATAATTATCACTGTGTTTTTTTTCTCTATTTTACATTACCTAAAATAATGACACTTGTTGTACCATCACCAACTTCTTCATCTTGTGTGCGACTGATTTCAATCATTGATTTTCCAGCTGGATGTTGAACTTGAATCTAAGATAAGAAAAACATTAATTGAAAATAGTTCCAAAATGACATTATTGTCATGTACTTCACGTAAAATAGCATTGCCATCATTCGTTAAAACTATGCCACCCATGGGATCAAGAACCATCTAAAAACATTTCGTACAATAAATTGAAACAGTCCTATGAGTAAAATATTTTATACTTTGAGCATGGCTCGTGGACCAAGGCATGTGCGGATTGTATCGGCTATTGTCTTTAAAATAGAAAAAGATGGAAAAAAACAGACTTATAGAAGCGTAAAACGTCGCGAAAATGATTACTTTAGCAGCGAATACGTTGCTAAATTGAGCTTTTTTGCCTTGATCTCGTTTTGTATTTGCGTCTAGAAAAAAACAACAACAACAATTAATTACTAATTTTCAAACAATTAAAAAGAAATGCAATTACTTAAAACCATTATTGGTTGAGAATTGCCAGCACCTCCGAGCATCATTTTTGATTGTATTTTTGTTTTAAACTAAAATCTATTCAACCGATATAGAAAGAAGCAAAAGAAAGATCTTTATGTATGCGATGATTAAATAAAAAGAAGTATATTGTTTATTCCTCCATTTACCATTATGGTCCACGGTTGTTAGGATAACGATGGAATAACTAGTTGTCGGTCGACAACCTATTTAAAATAAAGTCCATCGTCAACAAGTGACATCTGTTGTAAAATGTAGAATCTTATTCTATAATCATTGTTGACTATAGATTCGGACAGTTGATAAATGAAATTTTGATATATTTAGTGAATGATTAAAAAATAATTCAGGGACAATTGAGTCTTTACTGAAAGATTTTTCTCTATTGTTCTTATTTAAAAAGGATTTAACAATTGCTATCATAACTTAATTAATTATCATATGTTTGTTGTGATTAATATCAAAATTCTAGATATTTCAACGTTACTATGATGGAATAGAACTGGATATTTCATCTGTATGCCATGTAATAAATTCACTCCAGCTTTTACTATGACAACATCGAAAATCTTTTAGAGTGATGTATTCGGTTGCGTCATAATGTGAGTAATAGGAGATTAGTCGAAACATAACTCAAAACGATGTTTTAAGTTTAAAAGTCGATATTTCTATCCTTGATAACCATGACTGTGTTATTTCTCCATTAAAATGAAAGATTTTCGAAGAAATGAACCTTCCTACGTATTCATGGCCTCATACTGACTGACATGTTAACTCTGAGCTCTCAATCATGATAATCAAAACATATCTGATTTTTTTTCTCTTCAGATGTCAAACAAGAGATGGACGCATGAATTCTAGATAGCAAATATATGTATATTTACTCATCTTTAAGTTGTATTGAATAAAATGTATTACTTTTATGCATACAATTTCATTATGTTTACTAAATAAAAACTTAACAAAATCATTTTTTTAACTTCTTTTCACTATACCACCATAATATCTTGAAAGTATGGTTACTTATGGCAATTCTAGTTTTTGAAATAATTCTGTTCTATTGATATTTTTCTAGTGCTTTCTAATAATCAATTCTATTTGAATGTTAATAAATCGAAGTGAAAGTTAAAACAAAACGCAACTAGTAATAATTCATTGAAACGTATTAAGCAGCTAAGTACCGTCTAATATGACTTATACTGCGTGAAAGAAAGAAAGAAGAAATAAGAAGATATTCAATTTGATTTATGAGTTTCATCCAGTTATACTAGTGAAGAGCATGCATCGTTTGCACAATATATACTCATAAAAGTATTCCCTGGAACTAGAGCGATTGAAAGAGAACACTTTCTACGATGTATGTATCAATGTGTATGCGCTTTTTTTCTCGCTTAATTCACAGTGACGATTGTTTTGAAACTCTTTCTCATTTAATTTACTTGTTAAATTGAAGCATTTAGTGTCGTTGTTAGGTCGCCGTAGGGTTTTAAACATTACATTATTATTTTTGTCCTTTTACTTTTTTCTTTTTTTCTTCTAACGAGAACATTTTTGGTAAGTGGATGCGAAGAAGAAAGAAGAGAAGAAAAAGTAACCAAGACAATGTCGTTCTGTTCGTCTCGTCCACACTTTCTTCATCCATCAACTAAAGACAAGAAGCAGTTAGAAACAAACAAAAAGAAACGAATTGATTTAAATAATTGTATCTTCTTGTTGAAAAAGAGATGGATAGTTTACCATTGAAATCGGCAGCATCACGCCACACAACATCATTCATTGCACCGAATTCATCTCAGCAGAATTCAAATTCATTTATATTTTCTAATGGTGATCGATATGATGGTGAATTTATTATTACCGACGAAGGTCAAATCATGCGTCACGGTCATGGTAAACATACAAGTGCTGATCAACAACTTATTTATGAAGGAACATGGAGTCGCGACAAAATGCATGGTACAGGACGTTTAACATATGGAGATGGGAAGTCATATGATGGAGAATTTCAATCGAATTATTTTGAAGGCCTAGGTACATATACATGGCCAGATGGTGCCCAATATACAGGCATGTGGCAAGGTTCCAGAGCAATAGGCGAAGCTGAATATTCGGGACCCGATTTGGGTGTTCCATTTGTTGGTATCGCTGATGGACCATCCGCGCATATGCGTTATAAAATAGTTTCTGCATAACGACTATGTTCTTTCATAAAAATGAATTGATAAACTCGGTGTAATAAATATGTTATTGGTTTTGTTTGTCTTTCAGTAAAACGAGGAAAAACGTGTTACTTAAGTATTGTATTTGAATCAAAGTAGTTCATAGTCGAATGCTAATATAATTTTAACGAAAACACTTGTAGATGATACCTTTGAAATATCTTATATTGATTGATAGCTAAAGTACATATGAAACGTGTTGTGAAGCATGTTAAAAGAGAAAACAATTGAATTCTAGTTCATGTATTTATATAAATAAGTTTTTTTTTTATTATACTTCTATGTTTTCATCTAGTTCACTCGAACGATTGGATATTTGTGCCTATAGCAACTTGTTCAATTGTCTAACTAAGATTTTTTACAACTTGCTCTTCTAATCGCATATACGCGACGAATAAATGTAAATTATATCGGGTCTTTCGCTGGAAACAGTGTACTAACTAAGGCACTGGGTTACAGGTTGAAGATGACTGTAGCTTAAGTTTCTTTCCATCGAATAGTAAGTTCAAGCAAAATATCTCGAGAACAAGGCATTTACCAATCATTGATATGAAGCATTAGCTATAACAGAAAGTTTTACAATTCTATTTGTAAATAGACATGAATTACTGAAATACAAAAGTTTATTTGCAGCAATCATAGCTTTCTCTTCTATTACACTGATTGCTACATACGAATTCGTTTCTTTCTTCATAAAAGAAACCACAAATTATTTGTTCCTTAGAAGAGAGATGACATATGTTTAAAAACACGATAATAAACAATACTGTTTCTTATCACGTAGTTTATGGGTTCAAAACAACTATGTCTGCGGTGAGTTAAGAAATCGAAAAGTTTCTACAGATACCTAGAATCTTTTTATTCTTCTAGCGACCTCTGCCAATAGGGATGTAATCGTAGAAGTTGTTACTATGCAACAAACCGTTCTCATGGTTGTATTTAAAGACAATACACCTGCGTAAGAAAAGTTTATTTAGAATGTAACAAGAGCCAATAGAGAAGAAAAAGAAAGAAAGAAATACTATGAAGTCATTTTTTGTTTTAGAATCTTAATCTTTTCCTTTGCGTTCTGATTTCAGTAAATAAATAAGTGACAAACGAAACAACTCGATATGGGAGCTGCTTCATGTAGAAGTACTAAACCATTAGAACAAGACCAGCACAACACAGATGGCAAGTAAGTCTACAGATCATTATTTCAATACTCTACAGTTCATTCGAAGGATAATATTTGATTCAAATCTGATTTCTTTACTCATGCATTAGAATATGAAAAAAATTGATTTTTATTCGATGACATGCTCATGAATGAGTAATCAATTAATCGAATAAGAGAATTCACATTAGCATTAATCTAATATTGTTAAATAGTCAATTTTAAATTAATTAATACTGATAAATTTAATAAGCATATTTTGACATGAATGATTTTCTCTTTAAGAAAAATCACGATCGGTGTATTTGGTCTTGACAATGCTGGTAAAACTGCTTCATTTTTTTTCAATTAAAGTTTAATTTTTACTAAAAAAAACTTTCTTTTATCTCTAAGGTAAAACATCAACTGTTAAAGCGATTGAAGGACGTAAGACAATGAATATAAATTCGTATGATATTTTTTGTGGTATCGATCTACGCTTATAGATCCAACAAAACATGTTACACCAACGGTAAGTTCAGATACATCGACGGTTCCATATCCAGCAATAAAACGGAATGGCAAATCTCAGGAAGGTATAAGAGTAATTGATGTAAGTGGTAATAAGAAATTTCGTGAACAATCATGGCCTGATTATTATGATGAAATTCATGGTTTAATCTTTGTTATCGATGCCAGCGAAGGAAAAAGAATTAAAGAAAATAAAAAGACACTCAATGATTTACTTGACAACGATAAACTTCGAAACAAACCTGTACTTATGTAAGTTAAATAAAAAACAAAAAAGAGATCGTCAAGTTTTTGTTTTTTCTCTATTGATCAGTTTGGCAAACAAACAAGATGTTCGAGGGGCTATCGATGACGAAGATGATATTAAAGAGAGACTTGACATTGAAAATTTAAGAATAAAACACAAAGTTGTAAGTTAGATAATAATAGTCGAAAAAATTGTTTTTTGACCATGACATCGGTTTACTTTAGGGATTTTGTACGGCTTTACCAAATAAAAACAAAGGTGAAGATTCTATTCGAGAAGGTTTTACATGGTTAATACGAATCATCGAAGACAATTACACGGATTTGAACGCACGCGTTATTAATGCGAAAAGTTCTCGTCGACCAAAGTTAATGACACGAAAATCTGAGTAAGATTCATGATTGAGTAATGTCTATTCCCGAATAGCTATTCATTTCGTTTCTTTTTATTTTTTCAATTAGTAAATCTGATGCATCAGATAGTGACGACGAAATTGTTTATCCCAAAAGACGAACGGCATCACCATCATTAACGAAAGCTAATACAGATTATCGTTCAATAAATAGTTCAACTAAACTACCAAGTTTAGACTTGAATAAAACGAAAGCAAAATCATCAGGTCGTGAAACATACAGTGAAAACGAGGATGATGATGATGATAATGGGCGCTCTCGTTCACGTCCAGTAGTTTCTCCTACTATGTCTGATTATCCAAATCGTAATCGTTCATTAAATCAACCGATTTCAACATCCACTAATATTTCTGGTAAGAAAAGAAAGGTGATCGGTCCTACTAATAACAACAAAGATAAATCAATCAAGAAGTCAATCGATAATGAACCCAAGTCATATCGATCAACATATGAAACGTTTCCTGAAGAAGAACCATGGTCATCGTCACTGAAAAAAACAACAAGAACCGATGATGTCATACAAAAACCGTATGCGAAACCGGTAATGACAAATGAATCAACGACACGCCACATCAGTCCACTTGTTCACGACGCAAAACTCTATAGCAGTGGTTCTCCATCAAAAGGAACTAACTATATGGACAATGAGGACAATCGTTTAAATCAAAGACAAAAGCCCAAAGTAAAACATTGACAATTATGAGTTGAATATTTCTTTTTTCGAATTTTTAGTCGACGTTTCCAGCAAAAGGTCGTTTCGGAGATGATGATGATGATGATGATAAAACGTATTCATTTTCTTCATCAATAAGTAAACCACAATCAACAGCGAAGAAGCCAACACTATCAAGTATTCATAGTGAAGATGATGATAACGACGACAATAAACTGAACAGTAAAACTACTCGTCGTCCGTATGGAAATGCGTCAACACCTCCAATAACAGCAAAGACATTCAGCAAGAATAAAAATGACGATAATGATGAAAATGGTTACTTAAAAAAGAGTGTATCTAAAACTACGAAAAATTACGATTCTGATGACGACAACGATAAGAAGAACAATAATAAAACCTATCAAATGCCATCGGACCGATTAAATTTAAGCAATGATTTTCGTCGAGTAACATCAAAACCGCCATCATCTCCATTATTTACAACAAAACAGAAAGACGATGAAGATGAGTCTCCATCGATATCATCACCAAAGAGTTTTAATCGTCCAAAATTCAACAATGATCCGTATCCATCAACCTTATCGAAAGAAATAAATCGTTCGGCAACTGGTGACTACAACAATCGCCCACCGTCCGTATCAAAATCAGCTGCAAAGTCTAAACGTGACGACGACGACGATGATGATGAGAATGGCAATGATAATTTCAGTCAAAGACAAAAACCTAAAGTAAAAAATTGACAGCTATGGATTTAATATTTTTTTTTCGAATTTATAGTCCACGTTTCCACCAAATAATCGCTTCGAAGATGATGATGATGATAATAATAAAAAATATCCATTTTCTTCATCGACAACTAAACCACTAGCAATGACGAAGAAACCAACGCTATCCCAAACTTATGGTGTAGATGACGATGACGACGATAAATTGAACAGTAAAACTAATCGTCGTCCTTATGGAAATACTTCAGTACCATCAATAGCAACAAAAGCATTCAACAAAAATAAGGATGACGATAATGACGATGATTTTCCATCTACATCGTCAAAATATGGAACCCGTTCAAAATACGACAATGATTATTCCACATCATCCCCATCAAAACCTCCAAATCGATCGAAACTCAGTGATGATGACACTCCGTCTTTATCATCAAAGCCAATGACGCGATCGAAATTCGATTATGATGATCGATCACCCTCACCTACGAGATCGACTTCGAGAAAACTTGATAATGATCGTCCATCGTTCTCTTTGAAGACATCAGCTCGTTCCAAATACGATGATGATGATTCACCAGCTTCCCCTGTAGTAGCGAAATCTCGTTCGAGATATGAAGATGATGATCGTCCAAATGGCTCACCGAAAGCAGCACTTCGTCCAAAACTTCCCGATGATGATTATGTATCGTCATCGAAGAGAAATAATTATTCATCGCGTGATGATGATATTAATGCTAGAGGAAGTGTCCGATCTCGTTTTGGACAAGACGATTTTGATTCATCGAAAGGGGCATTTAACAATTCTCGAGTTGGCTCAGCTGCAACTAATCGATTTCGACCGAATACATATCTTGACACTTGAGAAAAGGTATTCCCTATCGCTCACCAGCATTGTGATATGAGTTTTTCTCTTTTGAACTTCAACACTTTGGTTGGATTTTTATGTCTAACAAATAATGACAAATTATTATATCAGCTTGTTGGTTTTTTTTTATTTTTCTTTTTTGTTTTCAAATAAAAAAAAATTAACTGCCAATTATCGATTTGCTTTTTTCTTCATTGAAAAAAATTGATTTCAAAAAATCAAAATGTGATCCTCTGCAGAAGTAATACTTTTCTTAGCATTCAATTGGTAGTATCTGTCCAAAGAAAAAGAGGTAGAAGAATACTCATGATGATCATCATCAAAGGATATCAAAAGGCTATAATTGATCAGTAATTGACCAATCAGGTGAATTCGTGGCAGTATGTTTTGAAATCTTTTCGATTTAGAGTTCCAAATAGACTATTTGGTAAAGAAAAAGTCTTCTTTTGGCATCTGGACCAGACCAACAGTCCTAACTAGTTCGTTTTAATCAGATCTGGTGTTCGGACTGTCATGGAAAAGAAATTTTCTATACCGACAGTGGCTGAATTTCAGACACTTGCTCAATTCGATGCTGAAAATTTGTCTTAACCTTTTTCACATCGTATTGATAAATCCCAATTTGTGACACTTTAATTCGGTAGAAGCCCATCTGACTTGTAACGGACAACTACCATCGGTAAAGTACCGGTAGACCAATTGGTATAATTTACGCTATACCAAAGGAATACCGGCACAGAGATCCGACACTCACCGAATTTACTCACCTCGCTCCACGCCGCGACGAGGCGAGGCAAGTCGGGATTTTCTGCCTCGCAGCGAGCACGAGCTGACTTTATAAATCGCCGAGTCGACTACCCAGGTCGAAGATTACGGACTCCATCAACGAGCGTTTACGACCGTATACGATGGCGTACACGACCGTATTTTGACGTAATACATGGTTCAGTATTACGATCGTATTTCTCCGTGTCGTATACGAAGGTATACGGTCGTTTCCGATCGCAAACGATCTTAGTAATAGATCGTATTTTACCGTAAACGATCGATGCACGACAAAGTGTAGGGTTTTCATCAAGATGATGATAAACATCAATTTTCTTGTTTCCGTAGATGACCGTATTTTACCGTACACGATCCGGAGAAATACGGTCGTAATACTGATCCATGTATTACGCTGAAATACGACAAAATACGATCACGGTGGCAGTATTAAGACGTATATGGTCGTTTACGATCGTGAGGATTCGACCTGGGTAGTCTATACTACTTAGAAAGTCATTTTTGATGAATAAATGGCAAATTATAAAGATATCTTTCGATTTTATGCAGCTCTTTCTAAGCGTTTCCATTTATAGTGAAGCTTATCAAATCGGGTCGATAAATTAGTGTGCAGGGTGTTTCAACAATCAGCTTAAAAAAGAAAACTGAATATCTCTACAGAGTGATGAACCAATGATCTGATGTCTTTCGTGATGGTAGAAGATACTTCCAAGTTTCTATTCAAGTGGTAGCAGCTTATTAACACACTTTAAATATAGCATCATCTACTTGAACATGGAGTTTGACCATTTCCCAACACACTTCTATCAGTCATCGATCTCTAAAAATAGAAACACATTCCAAAGTTTATTCGCAAATTCTATTTTGTAGAGATTATTATGATGATCATATTTGATTAAAAATATGTTCTATTTTCATCAAGAACTAATGGTATCTGAGTCATAGTATTAGAAAATATCCTATATGCTTGACAAGCACTATTTGCGGTTCTCCAGTATTTTGACTCGGGGAACACCTTTTCTTGATGAATATGGAACATCTGTTGACCAAAATGACCATCAAAAGAGAACTCTAAAAACATAATTAGTTAGTAAGTTCTCGAATAGCGTTGCTATTTTGTTCACTTTCCAGAGGAGTACTTAACTAAATTTTAACTAACGTCTCTGGTGATTTCAGATCTGTTCATGGCAAAAAGAATTGAGAAGATTTTGCGAAGTTGGATAGAATAGAGAAAACTCAAGGATTCAAATAAATTATTAAATAATTTTGAAAATCTAACAACAGGGGAATTCGAATCAGATCATAGAAACTCCAAATCTATAGCTTACCTTTTGCATAGAAACGTGAATTTTTCTCTTTTAAATAAGTCATAATAATTCCAAGTGATGTTATTAAATCTGTTGCGGATGAGTAAAAACTTTGAATTAGCCTCTACTATCAGGAAAAAAATTAGTTCATTTGATCATAATCCTGTGCACCTATGCAGTTTTCTTTTTCCTAGATGACTTTCAGCACCCTCTGCATTCTAAACGAACGGTTTTCTACTAAATCCCCAAAACACGTTTCGGAGATTTCGAAAAGTATTCTCTGACATCCCGTAGCTTAAAAAACGAGTCTTTAAAATTACGAAACCTGAAACGGTTCTTACCGTGAATACACGGTAAGAACTGTCTCTTAAGAAACCTCGTTTTAAGTTTCACACAGTAGAAACGGGTTTCGTTGGAAAGTATGGAACCTTTAGAGTTTTGTCTTAAACCCTAATGATTTCCTACTGAACCATAACGATTTCCGAAGAAACTATTAGGGTTTAAGACGAAACTCTAAAGGTTCCATACTTTCCAACGAAACCCTTTTCTACTGTGCGAACCTAAAAAAAAGGTTTCTTAAGAGATAGTTCTTACCGCGTATCCAGGATAACAACCATTTCAGGTTTCGTAATTTTAAAGACTCGTTTTTTAAGCTTTGGTACGTCAGATAATGCTTTTCGAAATCTCCGAAACGTATTTTGGGAGTTTAGAAGAAAACCGCTTTTTCAGAGTGTGGATACACGTATATTTAATTATTGAATCTCGTCCAATTATTGCACTGATGTAGTTTCTCAGAGCATTGTTTATGCGCTCAGTAAAAATATGAAGGATCTTTATTTATTTGATTCTCATAAATATTTGTGTTCTTTGAACTTATTGAAACGTTTAAAATGCTCTGTATTTGATTCTATAAAATAAAAAGATAGTAGTTGTTATGGGTAGTTGAAAAACTGCCTAGATAAATATTTTGTTATTAACTCTACACTACCCAGGAGGAAGGTCACGGCCCACTGTGAATCACCGTAAACTCACTGTAGACGGCCGTTTTGACACCGTAATTACACCGTAAACGACTGCATTAGTACAGCATTCCACCGTAAACTAGGTCCATGATTTACGTCCGTATTCTCACCGTACTTTGACCGTATTTGTATAGTATATCGATCGAATACTGCCGTATTTCAATTAAAACACGGTCGTAAATCATAGGTCAGGTTTATGGCAAAATACGCGCCGTGTTTGACCGTAAGCGGCCGTGTGCGTACCGTATGCTTTCACCTGGATACCGAGCGCTGATTTTCGTACATATCGATTACGTAATTCGATCATATATGTATACTGATAATCTTCATCAACTAAATCAAAACCAAATGGGTTAGGTGCGTGCCAGAGCTGCTAGTTTGTCCTACCGTCTAGCACATATAAGACCAGACCAAAGTTCTTAGCCTGCCTGGACATGACCTAATGATAAAATTTACAGTCTTTAACTCTATAAGAATGAAACGATTTCATGAGTTGATGATAATTGGTTTTGGTATTTTGTTTTGACCATTAATTCAAATCAATATTTTTACACGATTTATAAAGTCTTTTGATCGTATTTTTTATTATTTTCTGTTCACTTCTGTGACATTCAGCAATAGTCTGTCTTTTGGAATTTTCCCCTTTGTTGACCCAGGTCAATCAAAACGGAAATCCGTTACGGACCGTTGAGTGGACCCAGTTATACGGACCGTAACATCATTAAAATAGGGCCGTATACGGCCGTATTTTCACAGTATACGATCCTTTATTACTGTGCCCAAAAATAGTACCGTATACGGAGCCGTATAGTGTGAAAATACGGCCGTATACGGCCCTATTTTAATGATGTTACAGTCCGTATAACTGCGTCCACTCAACGGTCCGTATCGCTCGACCTGGAGATATGCAATTACTATTATTTCTAGTTCTTTTTGTGGCAAAACTATTTAAAGTTCTTCTTCCTGATTCAATCTTATGCTATCGACGAAGTTTGTACTACTCAGTTAAAGAGTTTCATGATTCCAAAAACTGGTCAAAACTAGAATTGAATATAGAGTTTAGTTTAATGAAAATTATGGAGAATCAGGTTCTGTCCACTTGTAAAATTACCGTGTGATTAAAAGTCCTTAAACATTAACATTCTTAAAGAGTTTTAAGAAAATTTGTGAAGCTCAGGTTCGTATGTATTTGAGATTGAAGATACCTTACAAATCGATGAGCGCTGATGATGATCCAATACTTTCAATGTCTACTGTCTACTTTAAATGAATATACGAGTTCATTGTGCATTGAATAATTCCGATGCTATAATAGATAGTGACGAAGAGTTTGCAGTGATTTGTGATCGCGTTTCTATGAAGAAATTCTGCTACATCAAAACAAATGTTTCTCAACACCATAAGGTTATTCAGACGTGTTTCTAGAAAACTTCGAGGTTTGAACGTATCTCTCTTAATTTTGTTTTTGTTTCGATTATGTCAGCTGATAGTGACTTTAATTCTCTACAAGTCTGTTAATTGTGGAAATCGATTCCTACTTAAGATAAAGACTCTATTAACTTGGCAAAAGCTGAATAAATATACACTCTTTCATCATCAGAAGATGGTATTTTGAGCGTCAACATATAATAAGGCACACAATTTTAGGCTTTTGATATTGCTGATTAGTCTATATTCCCAAGTCGAACATCTTGTGAGCAAGATGTTGGTCAATATCTTAAGTAATGATAAGTGAGCAGATATTGAAAATTTCGGTACAAGATAATCTTATTCTCTTGTACTAAGATCTATAGTCAGATCTTGGGTACATATGTGTAAGATCTTAGGTACAGATCTATCAGATGTTGGATACACACTTAGATATAACGTAATTCGTGTCGTGAGTCATCACACACTATATGGCGCATTTTGAAAACGCTCAGGTCGACGATTACAGACTTCGTATACGCTCCCCAGACGACCGTAAACGGTCGTATTTTAGCGTTTTACATGGTCCAGTATTACGGTCGTATATCGCCGTATCGTATACGGGCAAATACGATCGTATACGGAGAAATACGGTGGCATATGGAAACCGTTTACGGATTTTGTATACGAGGACCGTAAACGATCGTTTTTCTCTCCGTATATCGTCGTATTTCTCCGAATACGACATGGAGATATACGATCGTAATACTGGACCATGTATTTTGCCGTATTCCTCCGTATACGGTCGTTTACGGCCGTGCTTGTTCGACCTGGGTTGAGAACAAATCGAATGACTATTCGAAACTGATACAATGAATGAATGCTAATTGGTAAATTTCATGATTATTAACAAGTTCGACGCTCAAGTTCGCCTGGTTTGGCATGCATGTCTGATCAAAATACAGGCTGATCATCGAATTTCAGCCATCAACCAGTTCAGGCTACTTCAAGCTGAAAAGGATTGGTCTTTTGGCAGCTACTGCATTTTCAGCGACATAATCATTTCTTACAACGAAGTAGAATCAGTTTTTTCTCTGAATAATACATACATTCAGATTGAGAAGTGATGACATTAGGCTTTTCACAAATCCCTCGCCGATTCGTGTAAGTTTGGAATCGATTAGTGACACCAATGCAGTGTAAATAGGTATATCAACACATGCAGCTGAATGCACTTACCATATGCGGGCAATATATGTCCGTAAACGGCCGGAATACCATGTCTTTAAACCTCTAAAACGCTTAAATCCGACCTGCATACGCATCATATTTTGCCGGAAATTCATTTCTTTTTTCATTATTTTATGAGGATTAATCTAAAAATAAGAATATTGAATAAATCAGAATAAAATTATTTCTCGAAAACAATTGTTCTAGTGACTATAATCTAACTAAACGAACTGCAGTAAACATATAAAACGTTTATTTGTCATCATGGTTCTTTTAATTAAATCGAAATCGATAGACATAGATACATAATGTGTGTTAAAAAGTTTGAGATTAGAGTTCTTGTAGCAATGATTCGAAATAAGATAGTAAATGATTTGTGTTAAAACTGCATATCATTGGAATATCATGGACATTAATTTAAAGGAAATTATTCCATGCATACACAGGTCGAATATTTCGGAGACGAAACGACCTGTTCCAACATATTCCGATAATTTCATGGAAGTAATATTCCGGGAGAAAATTGTCTGGATTTTTTCCGATGATTTCCGTTTGGTTTTTGCTGGAAAGCATAGGAAGTTGGCAGCAATCCAACGGAAATATCCTGGCAATTTCCGACCGGAATACTGCTTCCATGTTCCAGCGATCTGCGCTGTTTTTCTGTAAGAGCTGGTGAGTTTCCCGCATCTTTACTGCAGGATCATGCGATGTGTTATTTGTCTATATAAATTGACTGCGGAATGTGAATATATAAGTGAAGATGAATGAAAATGTCAAATAATCTAGATTCAAATGTTGCATACATACGCTATTGTAAATTATGTAGTTTATCGTTCTTGATTTGCACCAATCATTACACATCCTACGTTGTAACTCTTTTTAAATTCGTCATTTTTTGATTGTTTATAGCTGCATTGGAATGATGCGATACTGGCGCATGACTGCTTCTTTACATCAATGGGACTCGTATTCTAATAATCATGTTAGGAGTCCAATACACGAGAAAGGTGCATTCTCCAGGAGGAAGGTTCTCGACCACTTAAAATTACATTAACTTCCCCTTGAACGGTCGTGTTAGTACCTAATTGCACCGTAATTCAGGTCCATCGTGTACGATCATATTCTCACCTTTTTTGAATCATACATCGAACGATTATGTTCCGTATGTTTACATCTGCGGCAGGGGCGTCTGACCAACGTTACTACTTCAAATTCATTTCATTGAGCAATTAATGGCCACTCAGATTTTAAAATCCTTTGATGGCCAGTTTTCCCGAATGGCGAAAACCAGTTCTCTACACCGTAAAAACAATCTACAGAGCAATTAACAGAAAAAACGTTTTTGATAGAGTACTAAACAAAAAACCGGTTTATGCATTTGCAGTGGGGCTTAAATCCTTTTCCACTATATGGTGAAGATTATAAACGGTTTTCCCGTGTATGCTTTGGAAAATGGATTTAATCAGATATTTCAAAAACGGATAAAAGGGTTTATGCCCAGTTGCGAATTCATGAATCCTTTTTTTACAGTGTACTCTCGTCCTGTTCTTGACTTATTAGAAAAATAACATATCCATGACTATTGTTTTTATCGAACAGCCATCGAATATGGTTGTTTTCGGCGTTCAAATAAATATTATTTATTCATATTATGGGAGATTTCTTTTTGCATGGTTTCCATTTAGAGTTCTCTAAAAGATATATTTATAGAAATAATAGCTAACATTAAATGAATATCATTATATATTAATGCAAGAAGATATATAAGATTATACAAAGATTTATGACCTCAAAAAGTTCAATATAAGAAAAGAACAATACTTTGTCTTATCAGTATTTGATAGAAATAGCTGAAGTAAAATTTGTAAGATCACATCAATTTTGTTTCGAATTTCATCGGACACAAATTGAATTAAAATTAGAGATTCGACTATACAGTGAGAGCCAACTTTTTTCTAAAAACAAAATTCGATCTTTCACAGATAAAATATTCTGAAGAAAATATATGGCTCTGTAATGATTGGAAAAAAGAAATAATTTTCCAGGATTTAATACTGTTGCACTTGACATATCGTCAGTAGGCGCCGTGCCCGAAGCAACTATCAAGCTTTAAGTCAGGAATGCGGCATATAATTACTAAGTGGGAAAACGGAAGACTACTTATTGATCCTTGTTCCTAATTCGTATGAAGCCTAATTTTTCTTTTAAATAAGTTCTGCCACAAAAAGTTTAGGCTTTATAGTTGATTATTAATTGAAAAACAATGGATTAGATAAAATCTATTTCCGTACACGCAAAAAAAAATTCGAAGATTTGCATATAGATTTTTATATGCAAACTCAATCAACAATGGAATCGACAGTAAAAATCACTACTGGAAAATGCCTTCTTTTCACTATCGATTTTCTATGGATTCTTTCAATTTTCAATGTTAAGGTTTCATAGTGAAACGTGTGTTGCTTGAAATTAGTTTGGAGTTCTCCGAGTGATTAAGAGAGTATTCTTCTACCGACACAATTATTTTAGGAAATATGATTTTGATTACGAGAAATCAATTCATTTTACTAAAAGATCTAAGTATGATCAGAATAGTTCGCTTCTGATTGACGTATGACATCCAGGTAAATTATGTTTAGAGTGCATTATGCAATATTCTAAATTAGTATTTGGATATGGTAGGGATTTTCTCACTGATGATCCCTCTATAAAGCTGTGCTCCCAACTACAAAATATACTTTCTTTTTCTTCTTTGAAATTGTATCCCTAAGATATGAGTTGTGGCCTCGTGGTGTTTTAGTCGATCTTTCCTTCTATACCTTGTTGCATCTATTAAAAGATCCTATTAAATAGTGATATGAAATTTGAATTTTACTGCTTTTTGCACGCTTTTGATTTACTTAAGTTCAAGAGGTTTGACTAATGAAAGAAAATTCTAGTTTTTTTGTCATGGTGCGCTAGATAATTATATGATACATATACTTCATTATATAGAAGAAGTCTTAGTTTCCAAATTAATCAATGTTCAATTTTCAGGTCATAAATCATCATGAAATAAATAATGACCTTGATGTTAACAACCTCTAATTATATGTTTTAATTGTTAGTATTCTTATTTTGGATTACTTAGATAGATGAATCAGAAATTATATTTCTATAGAATTTATTTCCATCATCAGTTTTCTTATTTCTCAACTTACCAGATAGTTGTTATTTCCTATCGTGTATACATAGACAAGAAAAAAAATTGAAATTTGTATTAATATTTAACCGAAATTTTATCCTTTTCACGAAATCTGATTTATATATTATTAATAAAGAAAAAAAAGTGCAGATGCCAATGAAAAATAAAAAATAAGGAGATCGGAAGCACGCCATCTCCCTATGGTTTGAAGCTTCATTTGTATAGTTTCGAAAGTCTATTCAAAACGTTCATCATGATTATGGCTATCTGAATAATGATGATTTTCATATTTTGTAGAACGAAATTTACTGTGTTTTTGATGAGGGCGTCGGGCATCAGTCATCCTATGAAATGCGCAGATACATATCATCGTAACAAATAAGAAAGTGACAAGATAATTTTGTATACGAATAATCATTTTCAATAATAATTGTCTTGGTAAAATCAAGGAATTTGAGATTTCAGGTAACCTCGACGACTGATTTTTTTTACAGATAGTATTAAAACAAACATCTTTTCGAAAAGCGCTCGAGATTTATTCGATGCAAAAGATAATCAAGTTCAAACTCTTTCAGTGATCAATTTTCATGGCAGAAATAAATCAAAAGCAATTCGATATCAAAGACAACTTATTCTATCGTGTTTACAGATTGGTTTATACGAATATATAATCAATTTTTTATTATTAATCTTCTTTATGTTATTCTCATTCGAATTTCAAGTCAAGTATCATCAAAATCCAGATAATCTTTTCTGTTTATAATCTTCATGTTCCTATTAACATTTGTAGTACTAATAGAAAACTACTTGTGTTGACATGATGAATTGGGCTCTAGCAGCATGCATACATGCAAGCTATATGTGAAACGAAAGCTTCTTAATGAGAGACTTAATTAAAGTATATTTGACTTTCATGTAGAATAGTTCAACAAAAATAAATCCTATGATGTGCAATCATTCATTAGATGAATCTATTTCATTTAATGAGGATTTATGTCATTTTATCTGTCATCCCATCACTAGAGCAATCTATTAATTAAAATATACATGTATTATTCCAATGCATCAGGACAGTCTACCACGGAAAAATCTGTCCAAAAGGTAGACTTCTTACTGTTAGGTTGAAGTCAAATCTCATTTATCTTCTGTCAATTATCACAAAAGGAAAATTTTCGATTCTAGGTAATTTTAGACTTTGCAAAGTCACCTATCTCAAAAATTTCATCCCACATCTTTCTTACCTAGTATATAGTGAAAAATAAATCTTCAATTTCATAATCGAAAACAATGTTGGTGAGTGAAAATTGTACATCCATCGAAACAGTGCCGGAATGAAACAGTTTTTAAAATGGTCGTAAAAAGAAATATTGAACTTTGGATTATTGGAGAAAGAATGATATCTGAATGGCTTTAGTAAAATGAATGTAGGTTATGGTGGGCTCTCGATGTCTCTTCCATGTGATATTTTGTGAGTTAAAAATAATTTCTTTGATTGCTATATGAATTAGGAACAGTTGTAGTGGATTTCGTAAATTAATTTATTACACAAAAGTCTTTATTCTTATGTGCTGCAAAGATTGAACTATTTTAAATTCTTGATGTGTGTAAAAATCAATTATAAATTCATTTGCCTTGATTATATCTTTAGATAAATCAGTCTACGTTGAACTTAACAATGACACTAGGGAAATATTCAAAGAGAAGAATGGAAAAAGCAGTTCTTTTTTCATCTCACATTAAAATGGTATGTATAGAAACGACGCTAAACATTCTTTTTTTAAACGAGGATTTACATACCCCTGTCGACAGCGATGCATGCAAAAGTATCATTGAAAGTTGGTGCTTGAAAGTATATTCTTCATCGACAGATGTTGGAATAAACAAATGAAACAAAGTGTATATCATTCTGATTGAATCTTTTTTTTTTGTCTTTCTTTCTTTGTTTTTTTGCAGATAATCAAAAGAACATTTGCCAAATAAAACAAGCAAAAGAAAAAAAAACATACATAATCATCAAAAAACTTATAATGATAGAAAATAAAAAAAAGAATCGAATTCTTGTTCTGTTTTTTTTTCATTTCAAGTTTTTCAAGAATTTTATATCTTATTGAATTTCGTTTTTAAGTAAAAGGAGATAACAGTTGACTAAGTAGTTCATTTTTGGATAGAGCCCGAACAAAATTGTCTTTTGTTATAAGTCCTTGCTCATTACAATGACATGAGCTTATAAAATGTTTGAGCAATTCAATCGATTCTAATTCATTTCCATTTCCACCCAACATTCTTAATACATACTACAAATATTAAAAAAATACCAATTACAAAGTAATCAAAATCGTTCGAGCTCTCCACAAGATTTACTTTAGCCATAATATCAATCTCAGATTGATCAATATAACCATTTTTATCGACATCTAGAAAAAATTTCAATCGTGTGATGTTACGATTTGCCTTCGAAAAATGTTTATTTGAAACGTTACCGTAAAGTTGGAAAGTATAATCAAGTTTTTCTTCCATTGTTCCTTTTGTTGTTAGTAGAAATCCAATGACGAATTCTCTGAAATCTATAAATAGATATAAAAAAGAATCATAAAACTATATTTTGCAGAAAAAACAAAAATAGATTCTAATTCTCTTACCAACTTTACCATCATTATCGGTATCAAAAGCTTGATATATAGCACTGACAACATGCTCAATTTTATCCATGTCACATGTACTTAAATCTTTATAACATTTTAACATATCCTTTTTTGTCATTTTTCCATTGGGACATCGAGACTAAAGAAAAAACAAAACAATTAGTTTTCCGTGACATGTATTCTATAGTTCGTTTTAAAGTTTCATCGACGACTAGAAGGAAAGAAACTTTCATTCTGATCACTTTGTAAGTGTCGAAACATCTAGAAAACATCAATCTTTTGTCTTCGCTCTACTAATGAAAAACAGAGGGAAAAATTCAATCATTAGATAAAGGAAATTTTTCTCTATCTACTCCGCGGATTATACAAGTCGAATCTACAAGAGACAACTTCAATTTTTAAAGAGTAAAAAAACACCACAAATCAATTTAGAACACATGATTTCGTATGTTACTTCAACCATGGAAAATACAAAACAATACCAACCCATACACTCCTAAGAAGTAAGTCATTATATTCTTTTTATTTTGGGGGTGGCAGGGAGAGGGGGGAGCGTATCTGAAAAGCCATTCTTTCTTTAACATTTACCATTGATTCAATACATGTCATGATATATTATTCGTAAATCGATTAAAAAAGAAATAGGAAATTTAACTTCTCTGACTTAGTAAATCGCATACATAAAAATGGACGAGACAAAGAAAAGAAAAGCCTTTGGTGAAATTTCTTTTGCGTGCTGATTTGATATTAATAGAAATTATATTGTTTTTATTCTCTTTTCTTACCTTGAGCTCGCTATACCAACTTGCGATTTCGGAAGATTTCATTCTTGTTTTACGTTTAATTAGAGCTGTTGTGGCGTCGTCCAGCGTCGCCGTATTGAAATGATTACCCATGAAAAGACCATTCACCGGTAGTAGTAATATGAAATCTTCAAATAAAATAGAAATACAGATAAATGCAATAGACATTCTGGACATTTTATGAGTGATTTTTTTTTATGTGAGAAATATTTGTTTTTCATTTTTCGTTTGAAGTACGTTTTCTTTTACAGTTATTATTTTTTTCGTTGACGTCATTCGTTGCATAGATTGGATTAATAATCGATGGGAGTATGATCGATATTAGTAATAAGTAAATATCAGCATGCTTGTCTTCTTCAAAATATAATTACGTGAAAATTACTTAGAAAAGTGATTTCATTCTTATAGGCAACTGCGTAAGTCAAAGGATTTTCTTTTGCTTTATGCATGATTATATAAGATAAATAGACAGGATGTGTTCCAAAGCAAATTGTTGCATGTTGGTTAAATAATTTCATCGAAAACCAAAAAAAGAATCTACTGTTGTCGGTCTATTGGCTGTAGTGTGCTGAATTAAATTTAAACATGCAAATAAAAGTAAAAAATAAAATCCAAACACAAATATTCATGGACGTATTAACCGATCGACTAAATTATTCAATGTTTTCGGATCTATTTAAATAAAATTGAGATTGTCGTGAAAAACAAAGTGCTCCGAAAGTTCTTCTTTGCAATGCGTTTTAAGTGTTTCTTTATGATTCACACGTAAGGAAAGATGCATCATTGTCGACAAGGTTTCCTTTCTCGTGTGGCAAAGTCTATGTACTTTAATAAAAATAGAAAAGATTAATTCTATTCTTATGTCATGATAAGAATCCTTACGTACCAACTAAAAGTATCGATGATGAGCGTATTTGAATTTTTTAACCTCAGTAAAATTCTGACAGCTTTTTACAGAATGTTTTTCTAAATAGAATAACTAAACGTTATAGCCTACTGTCTTATGCCAAGGAATGTTCAGATGTTAGCGGAAAAGAAAAAAATAGAGTTTCCTCAATGAAGAAATAATCATTTCTTTTTTCTCATTCATGTTAACGTTTGCTGATAGAAGGAGTAAAAAAAATAGGAACAAAAAACAGAAAAAAAATTCTATAATTCTTTGATGCAAACTTGTAATCAGGCAATGTTATGATGTTGCAGAAATTCTGACAGTAGCTTAAAAGCTAAATGTGAAAAATGTTGTGAACCAAAAAACAAAGCAGAAAAGCAAAATGGAAAATAAATTTGAATAATATACCATTTTTTCACATGATTTAGAACCAATGATGATAGGCGAATGGTTTAATGGATTTCGATTAACAGCTCATCGGCATCCAAACAAATTTTAACACTTTGATCATGTTCTGGTTTTTATCTCACTTTTTAATTCTAATGAGTGATTTTTCTATTTGAAAGCACAGTTACTATCGTTCTGCGTTTGGTTTTTTTCTACAGCTGTGAGACCAGACACTTCGAGAAAAAAAACTGAAAGAAACCTTGATAGATGAATGGAGAGAGAGATAGAGAAACAACCACCAAAGAGATGATGAGTATTCATCACCAAACATCATTTCTCGTTTCTACTAAACACCCACGTGTTCACTGCCGGAAACTGTCGAATGTGAGACAAGAGAGAAAGAATTAAGTGAGAAATGCATTAAACTATCTTTGTGTATCAGTTGGTGAATATTGAAATGAGGCTGCAAGGCATCATGAATAGCATATTCTTCACAAATATCAATTATGGTTTTACTATGATTCGATAACTTTATGTTCGTCGTCTTTATATTCAAATATATATTAGCTATAATTTACATATTTTCTATTTTTCTCGCGATGAAATTCCATGATGACGGATACTGTCAGCTTGAATTAAGAAAGGTATACAGGTCATATCGCGGAACTGACTGCCAAAAATATCCTTCATCATAGTTATGAATAAGATTATGACGAGTAGTAGTATTTTTATTTATTTTGATCGTACTTGTGTAATATAGAAAAAAAACGAGCAGAATAGCACGTTGTCTGAGTAAACTTTCATCCTTAAAGACATTTTCTCTGTCCTTTCCTAGCTAAGCTAGTAGTTTACTTTAATTATATATTCGGAGAAAAAAGCAAGAGCTTTCAACTGGTGAATCTCTTTTCATACACTTAAAAACGAACCAATTATATATATATAGTTTGAATGGTCGTGAAATAATATGCAATTGAATCCTAACATTTCTCACTCGTTTTTGCTCGTATACGTCATAGTTTTGAATATTTACAAACACGGTTGGATCACAGCTTTCATTCAACTCATTTTCTTTGTTCTTTGTTCTGTTTTGTCACTCGTTATACGTTTTTATGAACACAGCATGTTTGCTGAAAATCATAAATAAAAAAAATGAATCTCGCTGTAAATTAGAATGTCTACTTACAAGTCGTACGTTTATTTTCGCTTTCGTCTATTTTTATAATTACTAGACTAATCGTGAATATTCATACGTTTCCTTGAATATGCACATATATACATTGTATATTACTTTACTGCATACTGTTACAGTAATCGAAAGTACCTGTCGATTTAATGATTAGCACTTGAAAGCAAATAAAATCTTGCTTTGATGCGTCGTGTGAAACATGTGCACCTGTTTTCTAAGTGAAAAAAAATATCTATATCTATCAGTTGCATACCTGTTGATTTGAACAATAATTTATGATGCACAAATAAGAGACGAGCGAAAATGAGAAAGACTAACATCGAGCAACTCGATTCCATCTGTTACTCGATCCTAGATTATATCGTGCATGACGTTTCTCAACATCTTTTGCACGCACATTGCGGATTAAATACAATTTAAATACACAAAACATACAAGATGTTTTCATGCTTTCGATACAGAAAATAAATGAAAGCAACAAAGAAAACATGAAATTTTTATAATAATAGACTAGTATGATGGAAATGTTTACTGACATATACGACTTGATCTACGCATGCTTGGAGAAAGAAAAAAAGCTGATTTTAAAATCTAAGTATTCAGTTGTTCTCCGAAAAAACAAATGTTTGGTCGATTAATAATTGACAAGACTCATTAATCTGGAGAACAACGCTCAAGCGAAGGAAAAAAAACTATGTTATTCAAAACTATTCATCTGGAAAAAGAATGATCTATTCTGGTGAATCAACTCCAAAATTTATGTATTAGTCAATCTCAGATAAAGTTGTACTTTTAAAACATTACTATTCTAAAGTATCAAAGATATTCAAGAGACCTTTGTCATCAATGCATCACAATTGAACTATTCAGTACTTAAGAATAACAATACATACACTCAGACGTAAATTTTCCGTGGTACTACTAGTTTAAAATAATCGAATAGTTCAATTTAGAACTAGCCTGCTGTTTATAAACAGTCATAGAGACACGGAAAATTTTCATTTAGATTTTAAAATGCATAAGCATCTGAAGTACAACAATAAAGTTGTGACGCAGAAAGGTTCAGTTTGTCATCTGTGGCATACAATAAATTTCTAATGTTTCTAAGGTGAAGTTTTATTGAATTTCTCTAAAGTTACATCATTACAGCGCATGAAGACTTTTTCCAGGAAAAATGTTTTAGGTAAAAACGAGATACAGGTCTTTAAAGAGTAAAGAACATTTACACAGTACGACTTGTAGAGTTATCTAACTGACTTGGTGTAGCAATCTAATACTTAATGCATGGATGGAATGACTTTAGAAAAAGCCAACTTCTGCCTGTGTATAGTAACATGCTGTCATAGAATCCATTGTATCAATAGTGTTAGAACATGGCTTTAAATCCCAAGATAAATTGCTTCAAAATACTAATGAAATTGGAACTGTACGATTATTATAAGTATTCTGAAATTTCGTATCACGTTTCAGTGTCTACATTAATCATTTAAATGATGAAAAAATTGTGTGGAAGTAGCGAAGTTGATGAAAGCAATTGAATTACTAAGTAGTATGTTAGTGACGGAAAAGTAGAGATGCCAAAAGATAGTTTTGTACAATATACACTATCGTCTTTAGATTTTAGATAAACATGCATGGATTTCAAAGAGTCAGATTAGGATCAGGCATTGTGCTAATTGTTAGTGTTAGTTGAATCCTTACATGAGAATGTCTTCTGTGGAAATCATGAGCCGAACTTTTAAAGATTCATAGATTTTACTAAGAGAATTTTCAACATACTAGATATTACTCACAGGAAATGTGAAAATTATTTTGAGAAAAAGAATTAAAATATTAAACATTTCTATGTAACATTTGAGGATAACCATGATTTTATTCCAAGCGACAAGCTCAAAGTGTATATTTCAATGGGTTATATCACGTCGATTCGACCGATCTTTTGAAACTCTGTAGGCTCTATATGTACATTCACAGATGTCACAGCATTATTTTTTAATTACTTTTTAGTCACCCGCTATTTTACTCATTTGAGGACAATACTTATTTTAAAATTCTGCTGTTTATTACTACATAATTGCATATAATCTCGTTTGCTTGTTGCTTTTCATGATTTAGTTATACTGAACGGTCCATGTGTCTCTGTGATTATTAACTTAATTATAAAAATTATAAACAATCTGGAATTTTCTTCTTCCATTATTGGAACATTGTTTATAGCATACTAGGAGCACACGAGTTTAAATGAACAGTCTTTTATTATGATGCAACTTAAAGTGTTGATTTTTTTGTACTATTGGCTTATGAGCAGATAAGTACAATCAAAGTAACTTAACCTTAAATATTATTTTTAACAAAAATTGTATTATAACAGGCATAGATGAAAGACAATAGAAGAATGTTGTTAAAAAAAGCGAAATGATTTTCATTGTCGAGATGACGATGATATTTTTTGATTGATTATTGTTTGATTAGTTTTTATATCTTTCTTTTTTTCATCATCGTTTTTCAATGGTATCATACGTTCAACAATAGTTTTTTTTTGTTCTTCATCAATATCATCCATATCAGCACGGTCAGCATATTCAGCTAGTTCAGGATCTTCTTCAGATTCTTCATCTGAACCTTTACTTGCAATATCATCTTCAATTTCATCACGAATATCTTTAGCAATCATATCGCGAAAGGTATAATCTTCAGATGTCCAAAAACCAGTATCATTACTTGAAGGTTTCACATAAAATTTTTTTGTCTCTTCATCTGGAATAAATCCGTTTGGTTTCAATGATGAAGATTGAGGATAGCGATTATAATGTGACTGTTGTCTGTTACGATATGATTCACTTGTAATGCCATACGATGAACGAGAATTTGGTGGAGATCTTGAACGTTCAGACTTTTTGATATTCACCTTGAAAAAAACAACAAGGATAAATTAATTCTATTCCAAAATGAGCACGCAAATTTTCTTTATACTATATTTATTTTCAAAAGTAGCTTAGTTCATAAAATGCTTATGAAATTCCAATCTAAAAATATCATTCATCGGCCAGAATGGTAAAATCTACGTACTTTTAAATGGTTGCTCCATTATAGGATTTCGGACATCTAGGTATGGAAGGAATCCAAAGAGTCATCTATCAAATATTACAATTAATATAGTGATGAGCCTAAAGCATGTATCTTTAATCTAATCTTCTTTCAATATAATATCATACAATGCCTAAAGTCTATGGTTATATCCGCAACGAACCTGTATGAATAAGAGTACTACTAAAGTTTGTATCAGCAGAAGAAAACAGAGTTCAGATATTCTACTTCGATACTTCGAGATTTCTTAGATATTACATTTTGCGAAGTAAAGGAATGCCAGAACTGATTATATTCAAAACTTCACAATGAGAGTCTTAGAAATTTTTCCGTTCAATTCTTACGTGACGTGTTTATCTTTTTTAATCTTGTTTAAAAATAAAGTTTAAATAGATTTTTCTAAATTAAACAACAGTAATGTGGCTTGAAAAAAGAAACCTCATTTATTTCGTTTGATAAGTATGAAATAAAATAGAAAATCAATTAAATGGAATACGTATGAAGGTAATACATGTAATACGGAAATGTTTCATTAAATCAAAGAACTTCTGAATGAAATCTATATACATAGTATGGACTTTGACTAACAAAGAATAATCTAAGAGACAAAAGACTTGAATCAATGATCAATTGTTTTCAAGGTACTACGTCTCAATTCTATTTTGCAGTATTCCGATATTGCTCGATGTTTTGATGGAAAAAGTTAAGAAAAAAATATATTCCGATCTTGTGATTCCTTCTTTTTATTATAAGATATAATTACAATAAAATTGTTTTTTTATGTTTTTCATATCGAAGGGTAATTATTCAATATTCTTGTTCCAACATAGCTCGTATCGAAAAGTTAGAAGCCTTCACAAGGATTTTGTGACCTGTAATGCCGATCACAATGCTGAATTCCCAAGTGAAATTTATAATTATGTTTTACTGTTAGCTCCATGTGGATATCGTGGCATAATGATGAAAAATACAGTACAAATACATTTTCTCAGCAACCATTAACCATCGACTCCAAACTCTTTTCTCGATATTTATTTATGTATAACATGAATAGAATCGAGTTGAACTCCATTTCATACTTTGAATTGTTCACTATTAAGAACTTGGTGTGAATGAATTTCAGCATTATGAAGAAGGCTCTCTTCTCTTGTAGCCCGCATCTAAAAAAATGACTGCTTATTCATTCATCGAATACGTATTCAGGTATCAGCCTAAAACGATTTAATTCTTTCAAACGCACATAAGCCTATGTTGAAATAAAGTTTAAAGCTACGAATGGAACTCACTCGGTATTTATAATCATCGTCTGGTTTATCCGAGCGTGTATTCAATCGACGACTCATTAATAACAATATTTATTAATCTTTAAGATAAATATATATATTTTTTTCTTAATATCAAATGCGAGTTGAATTGATATTTATTTGTTTTTAATTTGCACTCATGTGACTTCTCAGCTGAGCATAATTAGGTCGTGTAAAAAAGAAAGGAATAAAAACGCAAACGCAGCGGGTAATCATTTGGAGAAAAGAAAAAGAGCAAACAAACACATAAGGATTACAGTACACGAAAGAAAAAGGCAAAGAACACTAAAAGTTTGGAGGCGAGTATTGTTTTTCTCTTTCCATAGTTTATCCATTTTAAAAATCCATTTTCTTTCATACACCTTGATAGATTCCATAGATTCGACCAATGTGATATATGACTAGTAAGAACAGCAGTAATTGACATTGCACGATAGTAATGTTGATATCCTTGTATTTTGTTTCTACCATATTTGTGTGAATTCAACACCGACCCAATTTTCTTCACGTTTTTTCCAATAATAATTTGATGGATCCTCGTCGCGAATAAGTACATAGGAATCACCATCGTTTCTAAACCATTTTGGAGATGATTTCGTAGAAGAACGAGATCGTTGAGCAGCCTCTATGCGAGCCTTTTCTTTTTCGGCAAGTTCAAGTTGACCTGCTTCAAGTTGGCTAATAAAAATAAAACAATAGATAAATATGATCAAATAATAAAATTCAATCAGCTAAATGTAAAAATATAACAAACCGTTGATCAGGTCTAAAACGTGAGTCCGTTGGAGGCAGTTGCTGACGAAGATCATTATCGAGTTCATTCAATTCAATGGCAAATCTTGTAAAACCATAATATTGTTTAGAATTTTCCGGTACGGCACCTATTCAATTAATCAAATGAAAATTTTCTCAAGCAAAAAGTTTCTATTCTACTGTTTGGCAATGTGGTAGGCAGTGTCTTATGATACTATGAAACCAAGCTGCTATAATTCTCAAAAATCTCACGTGTCTCCGAGCGAGTATCAATAATATCCTATCAAATAATTGGATACTGGAAATTTTCTATTCATTTGATTGTCCCATAGACGCTTGTATAAATCAACAGGAAAAATTGACTAGAAGTATCTTGTTGTCGACTTATGTTTTGCACACTGTAAATTCGTTCTTCGTCAGAATAGGAAAGCTACCATTCATGAAGTGCCTACTTTGCTCGAAACATATTTTTTAAGTAGAATATTCAAAATTTTGTAACAACTATGCGTAGAGCATGACTCGAAAATGCCTCGAATCGATTTTTCTATGGCATGTTGACTAGCATCTAATTTACAAGTGTTTTTGTGACTAGTTTGTGAATATAACGAACTCAAGATACTCACTAAATGCGCTCTATGTTCTAGTGTGCATTCTTTCTACACATTTGCCTAGGATTCACTCTCGAAAAGACTTTGATGTATTGAAGAGGTCAAAAAAATCTGGTGAATTCGATGAATAGTGTTTTTAAAATGAAGTAAAATTTTTTCCGAAGGTTACCATGATTGAATGAGTTCTTTGTTAGAAACTTAGGGTCAAGATGTACTGTGTACAGATTTTACTACTATCACAGCTATGAAATGATCTTGGACCAGTTATTGACGATCAGTTATTTAAAATCAATGGCTTTTGCGATCAGTATGTACTAGGTTTCTATGTTATTCAAAGTGCAAAGTTTCTGTATCCAGTTGACTTTCTGTATTCAAGGTTTTTGATCATCTTAAAATTTCTACAATTATCATCTAATCAAATCAATGCCGAGCTAATGTCTATTCAAACTAGGAATCAATATTCTTATTCACAATCATGATGAACTTCATTGTTTTTACATTCTTGATCTATACTAAACTGTTGATACATACTTTGCCGCCAAATACATTTCGCTGTTTTATCATTTCCACAATAAAGTTCTTCATGCCAACGACCAAATATTTTATGTACTAGCCTTCCATTAGAATCTTCAACGTCACCTGCTACATTATTCAAACGTGTTCGATAATCACTCTGAAATTTATCAATAAATATTAAAAATGAATGTCGCACAGACGAGAGTAACATTTGAAAAAACAAACTTGTATAAAACTAATGCGAGCTTTAATGCCTAATGAACTTTCTACAAGAACATCACCATAATGATCAATCCACCGGTCCGATGATAAAACATTATGTATACACATTGTACATTTATTCCATGTGATTGTTTCATTATATTTTTTAAATTTTAATACGTTTAATGACTCAGGAAAGATTTCTATTCCGAAAAAAAAACATGAGACCATCATGATTATTCGTTTATTAAAGATATTAATAGAAATGTCATACCCATTGATTTTCCCCAGAATTTAATTTTCGCTTGTAGCTCTATAGAAACAAAAACGTAGAGAATACTTCGTTGTATGTTTTATTTGCAAGAAAATATACGTTGCGAAAATATGAAATTCGGCGAATCACAGGTGCAAACACTAATCGGCGGATGATGACTAACCTTAATATGACAAAAAAAAATATTTTTTTTCTTCTTTCTGAACGTATCACACATTCGCTTGCTTACTTGTTCAGCAATGAATTTCCATCCTTTATCTTCTCGAATGCATTCGTATGTTTCACCTAATAATGGATTGAAGTTTTTTCGTCCTGTTCGATAATGATTCGATGAATATGTTGACACAATAAATGCTGCAACATGGACCAGACGTAAATGAGGTTCATCGATTTGTGATGCACGCTCAAGCAAATCTGAATATTCCATTTCTTCACATAATTTCTGTAATAAGCCGAGCGGTTCATTTAATATTATGGGCATGGCGATTCGAGATAAATCTTTGCCAATTGCTTTACGCATTATATTCCATAAACCAACATTGGATGTATCTGGTGCACCTGATGGTAATGATGTGCGACGCCATTTTATTTTTGGTGGTTCTTAACGAGACAGAAAGAAAAAGGAGCATAGGAAATTTAAAAGATCTAATACATTAAATTCATCATATACTTAATTGAGGTAGAATAGATACTTGACGATCCAAATCTCCAACATTGCCTTCGTCGTCACCATCGCTTGATGAATCAGAATCTGACTATGAAAAAGAAAGCAATAGGAAAACTAAGAATGTATGCAAACATTCCGATCAACGATTAGAATGTAGTATGTCATTCGAAACAGTGCAACTTCAGTCTACTGAACATCAACTCAGTACAGTTATTAGTCATCGTCACAGAGACTCACTAAATTATGGTAACACGTCGCTATGAACATAGAAAAGTCTGACAAAGTTTGTCTTCATACATTGCAGTAAACATATATGCTACCAGTGAAGTTCCCAGTGATATTAAAAATTTTGGATAGAACAGAGCATCAAAATAGGAATCTACAAAACTGTCCCAATCTATTTATTTTCATCAGGTATTATACTATATATTTTTATATATTTTACTCGATTTTGACCAAAAATATTTAAATCGATTATTTTTGTTTCGAAATCAGACAAAGTGTTTTTTTATAGATCACGATTCCGTTTCCAAGAATTGAATCTTTGGAAACTTCAGTAGGTTTTCGAGTATATAAAAAAATATATCTAGATTTGATTCGGTAGCTGTTTAGTCAAGGTATGCATCACTATCAGTAAACTGGGTACCCAGTCCGCTTGGGTATCTATATAACTCCACTCATTATCAAAATTAGATAACATAATGTATTAACATAATAAAGTTACTAAGTATTGATTGAATCCTAGATCAGTTAAATAGATGCTCAATAGGACTGGCATCTATTTAACTAGTATTTCTGAAATAAAAGCTATACATACAATACAAATAGTATTTCTGAATGTCTAATGCACTCCGAACTTTATATACCTTATAATGACTTACAAAGGGTGCCCGTACTTATTTGATAATCATTTGAGCTGTATGGGTACTCAGTCCCCAGTTCTGCAATGGCACTAGAGCATACCTAGTTTAAACATCCCCTTAATTGTAGTATTTTATTATTGTTATTCTATTTTTAGTGTTAGTTGCTTATTTTTCTTGTTGTACTCTTGCATATTTTATTTGAGAAAAACTTTTCTACTCGGTAGGAATAAAAAAATTAACACGAGATTTAGCCTTGATCTTCCGAAAAAATTCGAAACTAGCCGTGAAAATAGAAGCGCTAACCTTGCAGATCCTGAGGTACTTCTCAGATCACAGATATTTCTTTCACTCTCAAATATTAGTATTAGTGGACATTTACGTAGGATGTATGCATTCTGAAAAAAAGCAGATTCTGAGTTTTTATATGTGAAATTAGTACATCTTAGCTACAATCATGACCGGGATTGGAAAAAAGTCATTTTTACAGATTCCTACATCAGAGTCATAATCGTAAAAAAACTGACTTTGTCTTTAATATATTTTCGAATCTAACTTAAAGGTTTTCAATGAAATTCTCTGATAGGAATCTAATAAAAATCTCGAATTGATGAGATTCAGATGTTCTTTTCTTTCCATCAAATTTTGGTCCTCTATAACGACTTAATATATGCAGTGTATTATATTTCATATGAATAAAGTCCCTCGAGCCTTAACAATCAATGCCTAAATGTATGCTGTGCCAGTATTTTGTATACAGTTTCAATATTCCCAGTTAGATTTTAATACTTGAAAATCTTGTTTGCCTTATTTCTAACATACCAATTTTCCGATTTCATCTTTGACACCACTCAACATTAGGACACTATGACCTTCTAGAGCATCATAAAAAATTGATCCCTGTCTCGACATCGACGATTTCGGTGATATGGAATGAAAAATATTGTCATTGTCGCCAGTTGATGCAGTATTCTATTTACAAATATTAAGGTATAGTATTATTTTGTTCGTTGTTAACAAAATAAAAGTATAGCTTTACCAATATTTTTTGTTGATCCAAAGCAGCGTTAGACAAATTTTTGTACAAATTATTTAAATTATCAAAAACTATATAAAATAAGTTGAATTATGATTTTCTTTTTTTTAATTTTAAAAACGATCAAACCTGTCTTTGCTGTATCATAATAATCTTGTCGCTGAATGTCAACAATTGAAAATGAAGTAACACTGCTAATGCTTGCTGATGGTGTATGGCCACTTGCTCTAGCTCCATCCTTAAAATAATAGATGAATATATATATGTCTATATTTGTGTAACTAATATTTAACATCGAAGTACTGACTGTTGATTTTGATGTTAAACTACAAGTTGTTGGACTATGTGAATTAACTTTTATATGTTCAAGTATATCAGATAAATTACTCAATTGTTTTTGGATATCAGCAAAATCTATTTGAAAAAGACATTAACATAAATAGTCGAGTCAATGAACCAAGAAAGTAAAATATTACCATTCGAATAAGAACCATCCGCTGATGATAGAGCACTAGAAATTCAAAGAAAGCACATATATTTTTCGTGTTAATATACAGATATAATAAATAACCTATCACATAAATTATTTTCATTAATGTTTTGTTTATTATCAATTGGAGTCAATGGACCTTGTCGCTCAAGAATGTCTTGTCGATATTTTCGATGCAATCCTATTTGTTCAAGCCATTGCTCGAATATTTTTTTTTCTTTTATTTTTATATGATATACACGATTTGTCTCATCAATATTTATTCTTTGTGATTCACGAATAAATGTTACAATGCATAGACCGATATCACATTTGCCATTTAATCGACCACGTTTTATCTAAATGATGAAAACAGTAGTCGAAAGATGATGTTTTTTCATACAAACATAATTTTTATTTACATCCTGTTCAGATTTTGCATAAGCCATGTAACCTTCTTTTAACAGGAAAAATCGTTTGTGCCAACCTCTATAAGGCCATTTACGTTTTTTCATTAAATAAGCGGATAATGGTGTCATCAATTTTGATGCATCTTCAGCAAGAACAACAGGTAACATTTCTGACAAGTAAGTCTAATGATTTAAAATAAAAATCATCTATTATATATTGGCATTTTTGTTGTTTATAAAATACCTTGCGTTGTTTGACTCTTTTTTGACCAGTCGTTGTTATCGATTTTTCATTGATTCCTGTTCCTACATCATCATCAGAATCTTCACCGTTATCCGAATCAGTTAGAACCTAAAGAACGTTCAAAATCGATTATAGATATTAAATAATGATAAAACGAAACGAAAAAAAGAAAACCAAAACCAAAATCGATGTTTAAAGTCATCATCTCACTTGATCGTCAGCGTCATCATCATCATCAACTGTCATTGGTACATTGGATTTAGTTGGTTGTGATCGTCGCTTTTTATGGAAAAGATGTATATCATAAACAGCATCGTTTTGAATTTCTTCCAATGTTTTGAATTTCAACGCCTTTTTACTTTTTTGGTCACTCATCATTAGTTCAAATATGTCTATAGCATATTCATGGGTTACTGTCGTGTTTTATAAAGCGAATGTAATGGGAGAACGAAAAAGAAAATATTTTCGTTCTTCCTTTCGTGCATACACCCTGTTGCATAGAAATGAGAGAGAAACTAATGCAAACATTCTCTTTGAAGGACAGATTTTTGAATATATTAGTAATCAAAAGAAACAAAATTCTTCTCCGAAATTTATTTACAGGTACTTTATCTACTGGCATAGTTGTCAATCTTTCAATTCATGTTTTTTTCAACTGAAACAACTTCGATGATATTTGTAAATGTATTACCATGCTGACTATTGAATAGTCGGAATTAATCATTAGGGATATGTTTATCATACATTAAAGAACAACAAAACATGTTAGGTATGCTAAAAACAAAAGGAACGTGAAAGTGAAGACTTCATACGGTAGAATACTTTATGGACGAAATATTCAAGTTAGTTCGCGTATATTGGCTCATATTGATGTAGGAGATGTTGAGAAAGGTTTCAGAAGAACAGTTTTTGTTCGAAAAAATAACTGAATATCTATTACTTCATGAGCAATAGAATGAAAACGAAGAACTAGGACAAAATCTAATTTTTTCTACATAAGTAAGAATTTAAAAACATGATTGCAGTTAGAATAGATTATTGTTTTTTTTTTCTAATAATCGTGAAAACTCTTCATTGAAAACAGCAATAGATGATAAAATTCAAAAGAAATCAACAGTGAATATTATTATTTTTTCTTTGTCAGATATCAACGGCAACTTTCAAACCTTTGAAAGATAGTAAGTTTTCATTAATAGGAAATTTTTCATCACCTGATCAACATGTGTTGGAACGGGAATTCTAAGCTGAGATTCACGTACAAAAGGACGAACAAATGAATCAAATATCGTTAATAACGGTGTTGTATTCTGCATAGTATTGCTTTCTGTGAATTGTTTAGTATATGATTAATATCCACAACGACAAACAAAAACAATGATGTAAGACAAACACATAAGAACCAAAGAAAGACAAATCAGTAAACTATATGGAGAATTTCTACTTCCTTTTATCATACTGCCTAGAGAACAACAAACGCATAGTTTATTAGACGATGGATCGAAAGAGAAAAAAACATAGTTGACGTTCGACTGACATAAAATACTATAGAAATGATTTTTCTATTGATTTTCTAGAAAAATAAAAAAGTAAAGGTTAACTTACTGAGCGAGTCTTTTGGTTTTTGTCTGCTGAATTAATCGATGTTGTTGTCATTGTTTTATGCATTTCTTATATTTACTTTGTCACAATTGCAATAAATGGTCTGTCATTTAATACGCTTATTTATGTCGGTGTAAAAGATAACATAGATAAACTAACATGCAAAATGCATCATTCTGAAAGATTAGAAATCACACAAAATGAATACACTATATGTTCTGAATCAATTCTATCGTTGATTATGCTGATATCGAAAAAATCCGTCGTCGTTAACATTATACTCTTTCAAATGGATGGGTATGAAATAGAACCAATCTGTAAAATTTTTTTCATCTTGCTCTATTCTTGCTTTCCGAAGATGTCGCTTAGATTATATTCAAAAGAATTTCATTTAATACTTGATGATGATATTTAAAAACATTTTCACTTTCGCTTATCAATATTTCATTATCTCAGGATATCTTCATAGCAGTTTTGATCAGTGTATAAAATTGATTTTCATGTTTATATCGTTCGTTGTTTTTTCTTCGAAGTTGAGTTTTTTTTAATGCAATATTAAAGAACGAACATTTGATTCATGTTATTCTTCAATAAGCATGTTGTTTATTTCCATAGAGATTATTTTCATGTCTACATATTTTTGAGTAATGCACCTTTTATTTCAAATATTTAAATGTTTGACATGCACACTTATCAGTGAAATTTTCTTTCGGTGTATTAACTTTTTACTAACTACGAATTTCATTTTAAGAATAAAAGAAATATTGAGAGAAAAACTAATCTTTCTGAAACTTTCAAATAAGGATCCTCTATCATGTTACATTAATATGAATACACTATAATCATGATTATATTTTTTCAGCATATGAAAATACTCAATGAATATAATATTCTCACAATCCCTATAGATTTTCTATTTTGTATTACTAATAACTTTTATTCATCTTTGGTGGAACTCATTCACATTTGTTTTTTTTAATAATTTGAGAATATGAATAAAATATAGGTGAAACTTGTTTTTATTAATACCTGTAGTCAATTGAGACAAGATGAAGAATATTGTTTCTTTATTCATAAAATACAAGATTAACGCATCGGAATGTATGTGATAGCTCGAGTAATTTTTCACTCAGAAAAGAAAAAAAACAACATAACTTTCTTATGATTAATATTTCAATTTGTTACAAAACCATTTATGTGTTCCTAAATGCGTAAATAATTATAATACTTATATTTTCATATGAAAGTAGCAATCAGTGTAATGATCATAACTTTCTAGAAACAATTATTTCGTTAAATTGCTTCTCTCTAAACTCTCGTTTGTGAAGCATTGCATTGTTGGTAGCCATACTATGACTTAAGGATATATAGAATATGAATGCATGTACGTCGTATAATTTATTTGAACAAGTTTAAAGACACCTACTGTATAGACCAACAGTATCTATCTAGAGCAATGATTCCTGTGGAAAAGTCTACATAGTGCTGGAATTCGTGAACTATTTCGCATCAAGTATTTATTGACACATTGGACATTGCATAACTGAAATTTAAAATCAATGATAGAATCTTTCTAATGATTTGCAATTGAGTAAGCAGAATAAAATAGATCTTCGGAAATAATTCATACGATTACTGACAAATAGAGTTAATTTTGACAGTTTTTATAATTCTATAACTTCTCTATATCATCGATTTAACTATACTAGAGCATTAATTAATCCAATAGATGCATAAATGTAATTTTGTAAAATATAAATCAATAGTAAAACTTAACAAATAAAACTATGATCTTAATAGTCCATCAATAGTATGGGCATCATTTTTTATCAGCTATTGAATGCGAACTTCTTATAAGTTATCAAAATAGTAGTGACATTTTAATCAATAAGAATCAACTTCTGAAAACATTCATTTCTCTTTTTTTTTCTTCTATAACATTTGCATCGGTATCTAATTTTCATGTTTGTTTTTTTACATAAGAATTTACCAAAAAAAGTACTTGCAGAATGAAAAAAACATTATAAATAAGAGAACGGTAATAAACTTTGTACAAATAACCAGAAACAGATTTACAATGCGGAAACAAAAGAACTTCTCGAAAAACAACCAAAACACCAAACGAAATGTTTAGGAAACGCAAAGGCTCGCTATCTGACACACAAACACACACGCGCATGAATTGAAATTCGACAAACGAAAAGAGAAAAACCTGAGACAACAAACTAAGCCTAGTAATTTTAAGTATATCGATATTTTCGAATCGAATCAGTTGTTAAATCAACACAAAGTACACAACCGTCTGGTGTTGTGGCTAATGAACATGGTCGTCGTAAACGTTGACTATATGAATCAATGATACGCAATAAGTACCCTTGATTATCATAAATTTCAATATGAGCATTGCCATCTTTTTCACATTTGCCCGCTAATAAAAGACCGTTCTTATCGACACAAAGTGCTGTATAAAATCCTTAACAAAACCAAAGAAAAAACAAACAGTCTAAATCTATAAGAAGAAAAGTAATTGATTTACCTCCTTTTGATGTTAAAGTATTCGAAGATTTGAATTCATCAGAAAATCCTATTCGTGATTGTTGTTGTTTATAGTGTGGCGGAATAAGGTCTGGTGGTTGATGAGTAATCTGTACATCAACATTAACTATCTGTTGGTGTGTTAGTGATGATATCTGTCGTAAATATTTTCCTTCATATGATAATACATGTATGCGGTGATCGCCAATAATAATTTCATCTTGTAAACCAATTGTAAATGCTTTTATTGTTTTAATACCAAGTGAACGTGTATCGATTTTATTTATTAAATCACCTTTATGACTATCAACAATTAACAATGTATTATTGTCGCATATGAGTAAAGAATTAAGATGTTGTCTAAATAGAGTGATTTGAACAGGCTCATCGAATGCGGAACACGTAATTTGATGGTTTATATTAATCTGACTATTCTCAATTGTCGATAAATCTGAATTCGTTAGAGAAAATTCAGTTATCAATTTACTCTTCCAATCCAATAGATAGAATGTTGATGTTGACGAACGATATGCGAGACCAGTACTTGTTGGCTCAAGAAGAGAACCAGTTGCTAGGAGAAAAGAAATGAACATAATGTGAATATTAACTATTACAGAAAGGTTTTGTTTCAATCAAATATAAACAATCAACTTGTTGTGAAGCCGCTTGATCCACAGAGAAAAATTGTCGATCTTTGCAGACATTTCACAACGAGACTTTTGTCAAATTCAGGACTAACTTTATTGGGAATGTGAAAAGAATGAATAGATTGTATGCATTGTGTCAGAACTGGTGACCCGACAGTTGAGCTCCCGATAATTGAGCCCCGACAGCTGAGCCCCGACAATTGAGCCCCCGAAAGTTGAGCCCCCCGACAGTTGAGCCTCCCGACAGTTGAGGTCCCGACAATTGAGCTCCCGACAATTGAGCCTCGTATCAAGAAAAAAGGTAACGTAATAGAACAAGATAATTTTATTTGAATAAATCTACACTCGTATCAAAAATTAAATAGAGTTCTTGCTCGTTTAAAATACAAATCGCTTGAGATAAAATGAAAAGTTGAAGCTAACTGTTGTCATTGTTCATCCGATAGCTCGTATTTCGCTCGCTTTTTTAATTCAGCAACCGCAGCTTGCTACTGTTCAGCCATTATCGAATTTGCGTGCTGTTCAATTTTCAAGTCTTTGATAGATTTATAGATTCATGGGTTTCCTCTCGCTCAGTACTAAGCAAAATTTATGTGCAACTCTCTCGTGAAAATAGATCAGGGATCACACTACTTGAATAGCTCTGTGCCAGCATTCTGATGAGTTGTTTGTTCAACGTAGCCGATACTTCAATCTCGAAAAACACTTCTACATCGAATTTGAAAAGCGAGGAGCACAACGTCGATTGTTTCGAAATGAAGGCTCCAAAAAATTATCGTCGAAACAGACGACAAATTCTAAGCTAGACATCATAATAGATATTTGCGAATACTTGTCCATTTCTGTAGAGATAGTCATCGTATTCGTAGACGCAAGTATCAAGGAATCATTCACAACATGATAAGTGGCAGGTTTAAAAGCATTTTCAAACTTCATCTAAGCATATGGGTAGATGTTGATTCTGTATATTGCCTTATGCATCAATGAAGGCTCAATTGTCGGGAGCTCAACTATCGGGAGGCTCAACTGTCGGGGGGCTCAACTGTCGGGGGGCTCAACTGTCGGGGGCTCAATTGTCGGGGCTCAACTGTTGGGGCTCAACTGTCGGGGCTCAACTGTCGGGGCTCAATTGTCGGGAGCTCAACTGTCGGTGTACCGTCAGAACTCTGTACGATGACCAAAAAAATTGTCCGACTCCGTCTTACGACTGGAAGGGACGGTAGTGGTCCCGCGTCCAGCTGAGCTCTGCGTCATGTAATACCAAAAGGCTATGAAGTTTATCAATACGTCATATGAAGATTAAAAAGACAAGTTTGAATTTTTGCAATCCATTCATACCTGTCTAATGGTGTTGTAACTAAGCATGACGATATATAGTAAAACATTCCGATCGACATGTTTCAGTGCTCAAATTTTTGTCCATACTCATCACAGATGTGCCTGACAGCAATAAAAAAAAAAGTCTGCTTATTAATAAATCTAATTTTCAAGAAGATTTACATTTGGTACCCTCTGATTTTAAATCTTCGGTAGCTTAGTTATCGAATAACTCAAAAACGACTTGTTTGTTTTTATCTATATTCTCATGCCTGTCAAATATACTTGTACAAGATTTTTTTTGTGTATTATGAAGTTGAACAGCGTCCGAATATCAACTTTATGATTGTTTCTTTAGAGTTCGAAGCACAGTTTGTGTTCGAGCTTATCTGCTCATATGCTGAACTCCATTGGAGACGTATGGATTTAAGCAAAATAGTGCTTAAACGTATTGAGAGGAATCGTTTTTGATGTGAGGAGACATTTTAAAGACTTATTTAGTTGTAAGAAAACGTTTCAGCTAGAAAAATTCAATTTAATAACTGTTTTTCTTGAAGTAACAAGAATATAAATTTGATATACGCATCCACTAATGTATTAATTAATAGAAGATATGCAAAATAGCTTTTATCCGTTGATATTGACTAAGATTAGTAGCTTTTTTTAATCATTGAGTCAATAGATTCCTCTGTTTAACTCTTTCGAATGTGTAAGCTTACTACTAGTTTGTTTTCGATAGGCAACTGTAAAATTTATTTTTTTTCTTTTAATGTAGAAAATTCCACTTCTGCTAAATGAATTCATCAAATGCAGACGAATATAGTGTCAATATTTTTTTATTCGACTATGATGTCGACTTTCATATTTACAATCCATTTCAGTAAGATTGAATGACAATAGGAAACAATCCTATTTTAATCATATATTTCGAAAGAATATAATTGTATATGTTATCAATCTTACCAAGATGTCCAATCAATTTTCCATCGTGTGTCAAACATTTGATTCGACTGTTTCCCGGATCGAGTACAAACACTTGCTCCCGTTCTGTACTATCATTAATGACAACACTCACCGGCATCGACAATTGATTATCACCGGTACCTCGTTTACCTGTTTTTGATTTCAATTGAAAAATTAAAAACGAAGTAAGCCTACAAATGTTTTTCTTACCAAATGACCACAATGGGTTATTGTGTTTAGTTACATCAACTGTAAAAGGTGAACCTGATATGGGTCGATCAAATATTCGTATGTCGACTTTGTGATTTCCACTGATCAATGGACGAAATATAATTGTATATGTTCCACATTGCTTATCATGAAAATTATATTCACATAATTTTCCGTATGGATCATAAATATTAACTGTTAACGGATCGCCACCATCCATACGTACATTTCCATTGTAATCAACTGTTTCAATATGAATTGCACACTGAAGATATGCAACAGCTGGTTCGATTTTTGCTCGACACAACGGCGGATATGTGGATGATACACGTATACGACCAACACTATTCAATGAACGTGCTAAATCTTGTAATGCTCGATTATGACGAAATTCAAATTTCATAAATGAATTTTCTCGTGGCTCGCCTAATAATGACATTCGCTCAATACGATCATTCAATTCTTGAATACGTTGCGTTAATACATGTATGTCAGACGCTTGTTGAAATGCAGCACATTCTTGTTCAATTTTACCCTTTTCATCTGAAGAAAGAAGTTAATTATCGATACAATAGAAAATCACATGAATAGCAAGAAGATTTACTTAAGATAACATTTAATTGATCCGTTAAAATTTTTAATTTCTGATCTTTTGTTGTTTTGAGTGATTGCAGTAAATTATTTCGACGATTTTCAACATAAGTTTTTATTTCATTAAATGATCGATTGATGGCTTCAGCTAAAGAAATACAATCAACTGCACATAAAAGATAATTTTTGTCTAATAATAATACAGACCAGCTTTTTCCATACTACTATCAAGTCTCATCATTTCATTATTAACTATTTCAAGGGCATGATCCAAGCAGTTGATAGCTACAAGAAATAAAATAGAAACTAATTCGTTTCCATAGACCAAAAAAATAGTTTCATAACGATGGTTGTTTGAAAATTAATCATGATACGAAATTTCACATCTTTAAATTCGCCATTTATTACAAGCAAAGTTTTCTATCGTACTAACTAACTGAAACAAGTAATAAATGAAGTTTCGAAGAATCTGGGATATACTAGAGATGTTTGAAATCTTGTTTTTCTACTTCAAGTTCCTTGAACTTTTTTTTCATGTGTTTTTGATTGTAAAATTTGTATGTAATCTATTGCTTAGTTAAGTATTTCAAGTTTTTTCGCTCTCGATTCATATGAGCTTTACATTTGTTTTGTATGTCATTAAAAAAAAGAATCCTTTCAAAAGACATTGTTGTTTCTTTCTTTAGTCGAAGATTTTAATATTTTCGATAATGTCTCTTGCAATAGATT
This sequence comes from Rotaria macrura, assembly GCA_900239685.1. Taxonomy (NCBI): domain Eukaryota; kingdom Metazoa; phylum Rotifera; class Eurotatoria; order Philodinida; family Philodinidae; genus Rotaria; species Rotaria macrura. The sequence continues at coordinate 462,890 of OENT01000005.1, forward strand.
CATGTTTGATATGACTCATATAGATAATTTGATTCGGATTACAGACTATTCAGCTACGAATGAAAGAATATTTTCGTTGGCACTTTCGTTTTGAGTAAACATCTTTTAATGTCGTCGATCCCGTACATTTCTAAAAATAGATCTCTGTATTGGTTGAATGTAATTAAATAGAAGATTATTGTCGACTGTAGAATTTCAATGATGAATCGAAAAAACTTATTTTCAAATTTTTAACAATCTTACTTTTTGATGCTTTGAAAAATAAAATTTCATTCATACGCTTAATAGCCAACGAAAATGGTACGATTGTATGTTCAGCTGATATTTGATGTTGATCACATAATTGGCAGAAAATTTTATCGCACGTTTCACAAAATAATAACTCTTCATTCGTATGTAAATTACACTTTGGAATAACATCCCGTCGTAAACGAACCATCAAATCAAGTAATTGATTGACGATGAACGACGGTGGAAAAGACGTTACACCACCTAAAGTTTCCATAATTTTCTTTTACAATAACAAAGATAACTAAATAAATATTTAGTATATATATATATGCATACCTCTGGGCAGTAAGATATGTTCACGACAAATTGGACCTAGTTTTTAAAAGTAAAACAACACACAGGATTTTGACTATGATCAAAATGTTATATTTAAGTTGTTCTTTAACATACATTTGATAGCATCTGATCTTGGTTGGGAATGGACAATACGTTCTAAGCATTGTCGACAAACTGTATGTGAGCACGGTAATAGTTTTGGTTGATGGTCGTATGAATCCGATGAAAATCGATTGACACAAGTTGAACAGGTTAAAAAGTGTTCAGTGAAATCTTTAGCGTTAATATTTATAGTTTCGACTAATGTTGACCCCATTTTATTAGTTCACTTTTATTAGTTTCTTTTATTTCCTAATTTATTCTGCTTGTAAAGAATTTCTGTTCTCACATTATATCTGAAATATATATATATATACATATGTATACATATCTGTGTGTGTGTGTGTATGTATAATATATACGTATATGTTCTATCTATGTGATCAACATAAATTGACATTGATGCATGATCCATCAAGAAAAGTGAAAGACAGAATAAAGTACAGGCAAGGTCGCTCATAGCCTTGTCACTGAGCCGTCAATACTGCTTTACTGTACTCTACTCAAGTCGTTGACACACCCCAATTAGATATATATAAATACAGACAATGAGTAAAGATCATGCAACTATCATATCGCAGATATGATAAGCAAGCTGTGTCAAGGAGAGAAAAGAAATTAGATAGATATATAACATACATGTTCTGCATTTTTCTAATAAGATTTGACTTATTGAAGGACGTTACTTGCGATAAGAATTAATATTATGGATATTAATAATTTGTATTTTTAATAATATATTGAAGGACAAACATCCAGTTGTTTCAGACAGTCCTATTAAATAATCATCAATTATATGACAATAGTTATTTTTGATTGCTCTAGAGATTTAAAAAATAAAAATATTCGTCAAAGTGAACAATATATTGGCATCAATGCCAAAATAATGCTTTTATTACAAATTTAGAATTTATCAAAAGAAAATCTTATACCATCATAAAAAAAGTCACTAATGATTAGTCGATCTTATCAATCAATTTTAATAGTTGTCATAACATCTGCATAGCTGTAGAATGAAACATGTATAATGCTACATAAGTTTACAGTATAGAGAAATTAAAAATAAACCTCTTAAAAATGAAATTCGCAAAAGAAACAACTACAATGGTATCACGCAATTTATTGAAGCACGAGTTTCGCTTTGACGACGATGACTCATATATTGAAATTACTGTTTTTTCTCATAAATATGACCTGGATACTTCTTTCTTCATCACTTCTTGGAAATGTTAAACTTGATCGATTGACATTTTAAATAAAGAAGAAAAAAAAAACTTTTTTTCCTTGTTTATCCATCAATCAAATAAAAAAAGCACGGAATAAGTTTCGGTCTATTTGATGTGCTCTTGTTTTCTTTTCGAACCTGTTTTTTTTCTGGATATATACTTACTTATATTCGTAATGGATACAAGCACTAGACGGATGTGTCATTGCATTCATTCATTCAGAGAAACACTGACACTAAGAATGAATGACATTTATATTACTGATGATCACGCTTACTTATTTTGGAATGGTGCATATGAGAAAAGAGAAAAGTAGGAAAAAGAAACAGAATGACGACGATGACGACAGACACTAATATTTTTTTCTTTTTTTCTTTCTTTCTTTCTTTTGTTATATTCTGCGCAAATCGTTTGCAGATGACATGATCATCTGCTTGTTTGCTCGCGTGCATATATGGTGACTATCGATCCTGCTGATACTAGAAGGATACAACAATAGCCAAGCTAAGAGAAAAAAAGAAGATCGGAACGCCCGAACAGGGGCTCGAACCCTGGACATTGTGGTTAAAAGCCACACGCTCTACCGACTGAGCTATCCGGGCCACGCTAATACAAGGACGAACTCATCGAATCCTTTTGTGATTACTTCAACAACCAATTCTCAATGTGAGAAAACTCGAACTGCAATCTTTACACTTAGCTTTTTCAAGACATTTTATTAGTATGTTTGAGATAAATGTTAAGGTCGAATTGTTACTATATGAAAAAAAAACGCATTCCCTCGTCACTAAATTTAATCGCGTGTGCATGTCAGGGTTGTAACAGACGGAGTAAGCAAAAGATCGACCTTGCACCATGTGATTTATTTCGATCATCGAACATTTCTTATTCTCGAGATAGTCTGTAAGACAAATCAGACGAATCATGACCGTTTTTTCAAGGCTTTATTAAATGATTCAAGAAAGAATAAATGTCCATCTAATACCATATAGCACTACGTAGTAATTACGACATACGTAAATGTAAAGATGTTGTTCATTATATGCAACAACAAGTAGTGCAGATTCATTCGATCAATCATTCATTTACTTTTCATTAGATAACGAAGACTCATGTGATGTATTTTATCAGGCAAGGTTTTTGTTGTTCCTCTTTGCCAGCGTAATATCCATAGATCAGGTTACCTTTTATTTGATATTATTGAAGACAATAAAAGAAGAATCTTGTCTTATGCTTTTATAACCTTTTGCTCTTCCATTTGATTATTAGTGTTTGTTAGTTATGGTAATAATAAGCAAATCTAAGCTCATATGTTCCTATATTGTTGTACACTTTAGTTGATGATGAGATAATACACATCAATTGAAACGAGTCTACACAAACAAAAACTTTTCGAAATGGAATACAATAGGCAATTTAAAGAAATTAGAACAAAGAAAAACATATTATGAATGCATGAAATAGGTACTTACACAAAAATCACTTGACTATAACAATATTTCGACCCATCAATATCTGATGTCGACTAGACTGCGTACTAACATAGTCATTTTTGATCTATACCTTTCTTTCGCTCTCTGCTTTTACTCATTCCTTTATGCTATCGTGCGACACTATGTTCATATTTTGCTTCGCTCTCTCTCTCTCTCTCTCTCCCTCTTTCCTTTTGGTCTAGTGAGTCGATCACGGATCGAACATCATATGCAAACAAATGCAGCAATATATTTAAATGAGGCTCACCACCTCCTTTTTCTCTTACCGCTATCAAATAATAATCATATCAATGAAGGAACATGTATATACGTACATATGTGTGTATGTATATTTATGTATATATATATATATATATATATATAGACAAAGAGAGTGTGTTTGTATGTGAGAGAGAGGAAATATGAATGTCCTCTCACAACATCACTGATGATTGTGCAAACGAGAGAAGGAGCTCGATTATCCCTCATCATGTCAAACTATGCATACTGTATAATCACAATCTAGTGTTCAGAATAAACACTGTGAAGAAATTAAAGCTCTCACAAAAAAAGAATCACTGTCATGCACATAAATATTTTCACACAATCTAAGCCCAGATCAATCAAATGTGGCTTGAATAACATACAATTGACAATAGAAATCGTATTTCAATCATTTTTGTATGCATGTAAATTACTTAATGAATAAGATAGGAGCACCTGACAAAAAAACGAGACAGGATCAATTTAGATAAATTATATTGATTGATTGCATATGTTTTCAGATTTCATATTAAGATTACAATAAATGAAGCTGAACTCATTCGTTCTAAAGAAATCAAATTTTATCTTGTTGATCAAGTCATCAGTGCGATGTCATGATAGATAGCAATAATCTATATTTGTCTTACTAGTATATATATAGTGGGATAGCATTTACTGTCATGTAGTGAATGCACTTGAGAACTGTCGTATCGTCTCTAGTAGGACTCAATTTATGAACTAAGATCTTTGATCATAGATAGACTTTGAAAAGTTCTAGTTTTTACAACTAAAGTTATTTTAAATCTCGCATTATTAATCACTTATATCATATAGACGATTATTGATTGTTGACAAAGATAACCTATGAGAAATAGCAAAAGAGCACAACACAGTGATTAACTTCTATGCATCGTTGAAAATGATCACCAGAAGAGCAGATGACACATATAAATAATATGGCATATGGTTTTTCTGCTGATAGTAGCATTTCTAAGATTAGATTGACAGTGATTTTTCGTTCCATCTGAATAATATACTTTTACAATTACATCATCATCATTCACACTTAGCAGTGCCATGTAAACTTCTTTCTTGTTTTACTATGATAGGATTGAAAACCGACAAATAATTCAATTTCAATCAATATACATTCCTGGAATTTTTCGTTTTTTTTTGCTGAAATTTCTGAAGACTTAAAGTTTAGAATTGATTTGACTAATAGATTTAAGAACTACTTTCAATTGAAGAATTGTCGCTTATCAATTGTATCCATTTGAACAGTAGGCAAACCGTACCATCAGTGAATAGGAAGTAGGATACATTTTCTAAGATGTTTATCTATTGTAAAAATTTCATAAACAAAGAATATAAAAGATTGAAATTTTGAAAGCACAATGTTTCGTGTTCACTCTTCTAATGTACATTGAAATTAGTTTGATATTATTGTTGAATTTCTACTATACTAATCAAAATATTCTTTTATCAACAATGTTTAATTTTTTTCTGCACAAGCAGCATACAATGGGAATACTGTGTTTTGTTTTCATTATCTGGATTTGTTTTCACAATGATCGATGCGATTGAGTCTTAAAAATTCTGACACAATATATTTGTTCGATTTTCATCTACTTTCGAATCACAATATCAAAATACAAAGTAATCCAATGAAACACAAATCTCTTACACTTTTCAAATATCTATTTTTTCCATAGAACTCAAATTTGACATTCACACAGTATATAGGATAGTTTTAAAGAGCTTGATAACCATATTCATTCACATATTGGATATTTAAATATTGTTGAAAACGATCAAAACAAATCGTTCACAATTAAAAGTGATATACTTTCTGAATATATTCTGAGTTCTTTTTCCTGATTTCCGATTACGTAGATAACTGTTATTAGACACATGGAATATAACGTGTAAACAATAGAAATTCAACTTTTTCCTAGTATGCCTAGTTTTTCTAGACAATGCTTTGAATATCTATCATCTTGAAGGATTAAAGGATGTACAAAAATATGGATCATGACAGGCTAGAACTCAAAGCATTCATCATCAGAATTAGCGTTTATCGATCGAGAGATCACTCTGCATAGAGAAGATAAAAATGTACAAAACCAAGTTGCTCAATCTTGCATTCAAATTGGTTCCAATAACGAGCATGTAAGACCAACTTCGGGTGCTTGTTGGAAGGTATTCTATAAAAAAAATTGCTACACTAGCAAACCTTTCTATGATCTGCAGAAGCCGCGGAACCTAAACTAGTTCTTCCAACAGGTACACGGGCGAAAACTTTATTACGAAACCATTTCAAATTCCTGTGGGATGAAAAATGGTTCGACACCAGAAAGACAAAACCATCTAGGTTCGAGACGAACCCTTCACTATTTCGTCTCGAACATGAATGGTTCCATCTTTTTCGTATCCAACCCTTCTTCTTTCTTTGAATCTTAAAATAGTTTTTTAGTGAAGGTTCGAACCGTATAGTCACCAGAGAGACCATTTTGGATTTCGAAGCTCCTGTGAAACAAAAACCAGATTCAGTAGTGAAACTATTTTTTTACGATTTAATTCGAATCAGAATGTAAGTTGAGTATAATGAATATTTCAGAAAAAAATTCGTTTTCAGTTTCCAGACAAGCTTTTTCGCCTACGACGGTGAAGAGTCATTTCAATACATAGTTAACAACATAAAATTGAATCAGTAATCAATTTTTTTCATCATATGAAACAAATCAAAACATGATAAAATAGAATAATTGAGTACTAGCTAAAATTCCTATGAAATAATGCTGTGAAAAAGAAATATTCTTTCATTTGATCAACTGTTTTCTTAGACTGCATATATTTAGTAGATTACAACTAGGTGTGGCACTTTATCTTTACTTTATCGAGTAACGTAGAAAGCACATTCTTTACTTTATCCAGTAATATAAAGTGTTCAACTTTACTGGATAAAGTAAAAGGAATGCACTTAACAGAAAAAAGTAAAGTAAAATAAATTAAAATTACACAGAGCAAATCGCTTATGTTCCTGATTACAGTCAATTTATTAGATAAATTAGAACATCACGTGTAGATGAGGCCTATAACTCCGTCTTAAATCAGTTATTAGTCGAAAAATGAATACAATTAGAGTAAATCCGCCGGCTTTCAACAAATTTTGGAGAAAATGTTTGTTGCAAAAGTGGTAGGAACCTCGCGGATGCACCCAATACTTAAAGTTGACTACTGACACTTTGGCTCAGCATGATTATTGATAATAGTACTGCACTATAGAGATACATAATTCTAGATAAAAAATCACTATTAAATTGTGGAAGTTCAAGCTCACTTTACTTTTCGGGTAAAGTATATAAACTTTACTTTACCGACAAAAGTAAAGTACTTTACTTTTTCAAAGTAAAATATGATAAAGTGCCAGCCCTAAGTTACAACGAGCTCATCTTCAAAACTAGCTATCATTCAGAGTACATAGAGTTGATATTGAATTAATAAATTTCATGCTTCCCGGCAATTCCAAAGTCAGACTAATTCTATCCAGTGAAGTACTCTAAAGTCTATTGATGAAAGTACTCATTAAACTAGAACGAACATAAATAAAATTTGCAAAAGACAAGCCGACTCGTTTGTATAAGTCTTGTGATTTTTAATTAAAAACAAACCTGAATAGATAGAAGTAATGCAACAAATATTCATGCATTACTCTAAGAAAAGAAGTTCTATGAAATTTTTTTTCGGCATAGCTTCCTGGATTACTGGCAAGTTAGATTGTTTAGTAAGGAGATCAATCAAAACGTTTCAAGAAATAAATGCAAAGTTTTGAATATCTATTAAACCTACAGGTAGAGATTTACTAGATTTTGAGTTAGGGAAAGTATAATAAAACTTTTCTTTTCACTAAAAAGAAAATCTTTCAAAACAGAGAATGTTTATATTTCTCATTTGAATACTAAAATTCGTAATGCTCCTACGCAGACCATATGTGATGGAAAACAAAGGTTTACTCACAATTGTATAAATCAAGTTAATTTCAACTAGAGAACAACCTGTAAGCTTACAAGCTTGTAATTGCCAATAACATCTTCTTTCAACATTTAAAGAGAAAATTCTTTCATCTCGAAACATTCCAAGCAAAAGACAGAAACATGCTCCACCTATAGCTACTCACTGTTTATTCTGAGTTTCATCATGCCAAAAGGAATTCGATAAGAAACAAACGAGTTTTTTCGGAAAGATTGTCAAAAATACTGTTCTGACAAAAGCCAAATAAATAAACACTCAGCATCAATCGACTAAGCTTAGTCTATTTTTATTTATTTTCATGGGAAGATGTTAGAAAAAAGAGTCAACTTCTCTAAAAGGTACATAGTACTGAATCAAATAATGGATGCAAAAGAAAAATGAAATATTTATGTTCGTATTAGAGCCAATTAAAAGATGATGAACTATTTGACGATGTCTAGAAATATAATTAAAAATCATTCTTATTAATTGTACGTGGCTATTATTTTTTCTTACTTTCTATTGTTTTTCGTCGGTCCTAGTTAGCGGTAATGGTTGAGGATGAACATATGGTGAACGAAAATCATTTTGACAATTGCTATAACCCATGCCTAAACCTATACCTGTGCCCAAGAAAACAGGCCATGGACGACCTAGTGTTTTTTTTTAAATTAAATACAATATTTTAACTATCGATGTTCACTGAGAAAAAGTATTTACGTTTAAAAAGAACAGCAGAAAAAACGATACCCAACGCAAGACCAGATGCTGAAATACAAAAATATATGATGATCAATCATCATTCAATTGCATTTATTATGACGATTTCAAACCTGTTTTAACTATGGTATCTGTCACACAGCGATCCCATTTTTCACCGTACACATCTTCCGACGCCGATGAACGATTTGGTGTTGTCATCTAGAAGAATCATACGATAGTCAATGTAATCATCAAAATAAAATTTTTAATCGTTTATGTGTAGCTCGTGCAACAATGTTTATTGGATCAATTAATTGAGCACATCAATCACATTTTGAGTGAGATTTTACTCAAGTCACACATGTACTTATTTCATCAACAAAACAGTAGTCAGTCAGTCATTCTTCGATTCCTATTTTTTTCCTTANATGATCCGTAGGCTGGTGAACCATGATTCAGCGTTCATTTCTAAAAGTCGCATTTTTTAGCACACCTATGCACTATGAAATACACACCTATTCTGCGAAATGAATCTAATTTTAATAAACAGGAATCTTAAGTTTGATGTCAAAAAAAATATACACATTGGGTGAATATTTTTTTTTCAATATGACCTCATCTTTATAGAGATTAAGCTCATGACAACGTGTGTGCAGAGATAAGCGAGTAATGGTTTTGGCGGTTAAGCCTGTAAAACTCTCTCCAGTCTTGTATTCGTTTGGTATGGAAAGTCATTGTGGTATCTGTTTGAAAACAATTAACAACAAAAAACAACGTTTACGTCTTGTGACAATTGATGCCGAAACTAAAATTCAATTTGGTTATTATTCACTTCATCAAAAAGATTTGAATAGATGTATTTTTAACACAAAAGTTCATGAAAAATGCTACAAAAAATATCAAGACCGATGGTATAATCAGTCTATTCGAAATATGAAGGTGAATCAGGTTTCAACTAGTTCTTATGATGAAGGCATGCGGCCAATTGATGAAAACCACGGATCTGATGAATTTGCTTCATCTTTTGTTTCTAATGTGGACAATGATCATGAAAATGACAGTGAAGAAAATGACGATCCCTATAATAATAAAGAAGAAGATGATAATAATAAGGCATGTGAACTTCCATGTTCACAAACAATGTTAAATCAATCAATGTCTCAAAATAATCGGCCTGCTTTTACTGATATTTCTAACATAGATCATTCTGTACGTACTAGAATTAGTTGCAATAATACAGAGCAAATTTTTCATGGAGACGATTTATTAAACGGAGAAATGAATGATGAAAGTACTGACGTACACGGTAATATAGAAGTTCAAAGCAACATAGATTGTCAATATAATGAAAGCTTTTCTGAACAGAGAAGGGTAAAAGATAACTTTTTTCTATTTATTGAGCATAATATAAGTATTTATTTTTAGATTGATGATATTATTTCTTTGGAGAGACTACCCATCGATTTTAACATCAATGCAATTCAACCAACTGACGAACACGAGGGAACAACAACATCAGGTTAGTTAATTATTTTTGTCGACAGATAGTAGTTTCTGTTATATTGCAGGTCGTGTCGAAGATGAATCATCGTTTCTGCTCGGTTTTCAAGGTTTTACAAGTATCGACCAACAAGCAAGTGCAATCCATTCTCGATCACGTTCAATGTGCCGCACATCAACACCCAAAATCCCTTCTCATAAAAGAAGCGTATGTAAAACCTTTCTTATTGTTGCATGTTCCACAATCGTTAATTTTTCTCACCCCAAATCGTCTACAAATATTTTGTTATGTAAACATAATTTTCCGTTCATCCATACTTGTCGGAGTGCACAATAGGGATATAATTGTTTTAATAGAAAATAACAATTAAAAATTAACAGATTGCTTGTCATAACTTAAAAAGAAGAATTTTCTTTTGTATTTGCATACCATAGATTAAAAAACGGCATCGAAGAAGATCAGAAGAAGGTGTTCCTCATGCGATTGGCACCAATGATAGATCATTAATCTACGATTCTCCTATCAATGAACTACAAGCTTGGTTAAGAAGTACGCTGAAAGATGGTCGTCTTATTCCATTAACAGATGTTCAAAATTTTTATAATAAAATTATTCGAAACTACAATCATCATGAACCTCAACTTGATTCTACTATGCGTTGTGATACTTTACGAAAACAAATAGAATCAAAATTTCCTGATCAGTTTCATTTTGAAACCGTCAGTAAAAGAGATGGCACATATGTTGCTTTGAATAATATCAGTCATTATTCCCGTGCAGCAATATTTTTAAGTAAATCCTCAACACTCGAATTTTCAGATCATCCGCAGCCAGCTACAATTGTTTCAAATTCATCTAATGAAGATCAATTTCATAACTGTAAAACAATATTCAATGCAATACGACTGCTTCGAAACCACATGAAAGATAGTCTGCATGTGCTGGAAACATTATTTAAAGAACCACAAAAGATGACTGAGTTAACTGACGACTTATTTGCTGATTGTATACCTCTCATAATTCGTAATTTTATCGGTTTCCTTACTTTAAGCAATCGCCAGTTTAAAAAACTTGAAAACGATTATGTTTACTATGACTTGTTTAATAAAGACCTCTTCCGAACAAGTTGCAAATCATTAAAGAATACTGTGATTGGACATGATATTCTGAATGCTCGACATGATCATGTTGTATCACCGAAGCATATACTTTTAGCGAATGAGATATGTAAACATGGTCGATCAAATGAACTTTTATCAATTTTAAATCGATTTGGACACGTCGCTTCATATAAAACTATTTCTCGTATTCATCGCAAAATTGCAAATAATCAAATAATGGAATCTTCTTTACCAACTGGTGTTCTTCCAGATTGTTACTTAATTCAAGTGGCTGATAATTTTGATCTGAACCGAGAAACACTCCATGGTGAACGCAGCTATCATTTTCTGAATAGAATACTTGTTCAAACACCTGAGAACAGTATCAAAGACTATGGTGAGTGTTGTTTATTTTTTATACTCGATAATATTTGATGTTTTCTATTCATAGTTAATAAAAAAGATCACGACCATGAAACTTCTGGTGGTAATGAACAATTTCAGCTTCTATCATTTTCCACGATATATAGCGTTTTGTGATCTAGATTGTTTAGGGGTTCAAATAAACGACAATAGCGAGAATGTTGATGGTAACAGTCTAATGTATCGATGATTGTAGTAACATTCGATATTTTAAGTTCTAGTTGTCGATCTTATTGATAATAATAGTCAACTATGCAGCACGACAGCATCTTCTGTCGATGCAATGGACTTTAATCCTGGTGTATCAGATAAGGGTAAGAATGATCGCTTCTAAGTGCCATTGACATTTCTGTTAATCATCCAGTCGAATATTTGTGTAGTAGCATCGTTCCATGTTGATCAAGGCTTGGATGAATCTGCTGCAGCACATCAAGATAGTGACACATCAATGAATCGAATCCGAGCATTAGGTAAGCATCACTAAAATCGTAAAGCTAATATTTTCATTTTGGTTTATTCTGTACTTTACATTATTAATTTTAAAGATAAATTATTGCGTGATCATTCCACATCATTTTACCAAGATTTCGAACCATGTACTGATGATTCACTGATGCCTCACTTATTTGCTTATGGATTTATAAAGTCTTATTGCAATCGGTTTGGGCAAAGTCTTCCTTTATATTCAGGTTTCATGGCAATACATTTACCACATACTATTCGACCACGACATAAAGTTACATTCATGGCTCCAATTAATGAAGATCCAAATAAAATCGAAACAGCCGAAGCATGTATGATCGAAATGAAAAAAAAATTGATTGACAGTGGACTACAAAATAATGCTGTACTGGTAGTGGACGAGCGAATTTTTCGATTATGCATCGAGGTTTGTATATGGTCAGGTTATATTTCCTCAAAAGAGGTCATATCAGAGTTTTGTTTGCAAATTTAAGAGTCTGATTCAGTCTGGTAACTTTTCATGGAGTCTCGTGAAGTCTTTCAAGTATTCTGCTATTTATCATCACATATAACTTTTGTTTGCTTAGGTAAAAGATGAGCAATGGTTGAAATTTGAAGGAATTTTCCTGTATCCAGGTGACTTTCATATGATGAAATGTGCTATGGCTGTTATCTGGGGCATTTTAGAAGAATCAGGCATTGATACATTGATTGGCCAATTATATAAAGGTGCTACACTTCGAGCTGTTCTATCAGTTGCTCATTTTAACAAATCATTAAGAGCCATCAAACTCTTATACACAGCATTACTTATTCTTATACATGATGAATTTTTTCTTACGTTATCCACACAAATCATTGATGATATTGAAGAGTTAATGAGTACAATACCAAGAAGTTTAACTGATATTGAAAAAAGAAAAACTTGGTATTCACTTGTGCTCAATCATTTATCCGATGCTAAACTACAAGATACTTTTGATCTATGGATTGAAAATAATTGTAAGAAGAACTTGAAATTTCGATTTTGGACATTTATTTTGTTCGAGTTAATTACTCCTTTAATCAAATTATATACAGCATTACGTACAAGTAACTTTCCTGCTCGAAATGCAGCCATCTGTGAATTAGCTGAATTATTCTTCGCAACAAATCACAGACAATACGCTCGTTTAACAGCCCGTCATCTTTCAGACCTTCGTGTTTGCCCAGAACAACTTTTAGATCATCTTTCAAAAAGCTTTGCTGTTTCACGAAGTAATCGTAATTTTAGCTCTATTGCTCTTGACCAGACAATAGAAGTTACAATAAATAAGATGGGAAAGGGACATGGTGGTGTAACAGGTCGCTGCTCAGCAGAATCGATTGACGTTTGGTCAAAATCTTATACTTTTCGATCATTACTTTCGACCATTACCAGTGAACTGGCTGGAGTTGAATCTACTGCCAACAGCGTTGAGAGTCATATAGAATGTACAGTCTCTCGTATGCTAGCAGACAAATCCGATTTGCAAATTATGCTGGATAAGTTGGTCGAAGAAAAGTTGTTTTCATTAGATTCATCTAATGTTACTCAACTTTTTACTGGGAAGATTATACATCAAGATATTATTGAAAGTAATTGCCAATGTCGTGTAAGTTGATCTTTTTCATTTACTTAGCATTTCCCCTATCAGTGCATTGACTTATATATTTAATATTGGCTTTTGTATTCATTTTGCTACAATTTTTAGAAAATAGGTGCCGAGGCATTGAAATCTTTTATTCGAGAACGACTGGTAATTTGCTCGATGCCACTAAATCAAACCTTACATTCCTCATCTCTGCTTCGTATTCGTGAAAATGATACATATAACGGTGTGAAAACTGATTCGACTAAAAAGTCGAAGAAAAAGTCACCAGTCGACATGAAAAAAATTGATGCCGAAATTCGACGTATCCTGCTTCTTTCTCAGTATCGTTCTATTGATTTGATAGTGGGTGCAAAAAAATCCTTAATATGCCTTTAATCGAATTTCTATCTCTAGTCAGTGTTTGGACATGAATTTTCTTCAACGCCGATCAGTCTGTGCTCATTAGAAGATTCAAATTTATTGAACCAGCAATCTAAATCAAAAGATACTTTTGATTTCTTGAAAGAAAAGTTTCCTTTAGCTGTATATTCTACACATTTTCAAATCACTAATCAACAACAGGCACTTATAATTGATGGCTCCTCATTACTTCATATATATCCTCGTGCAGGAAGCACTGTTTTTGAACACTCTATTTACTTATTAGTTGAACATATATTACCTTTATTCGTCGATTATGCGCGTATTGATATCATCTTTGATTCGTGTAAAAGTCGAGATATGAAAGCATTTATTCATCGTCATAACAGCAACCACAATGCAGCACAACCAAAATACAATTGCATTGCTCGAAACTCTCTTCTTCCGGCGGGCAAAGTATATCAAAATTTTGTTGTATCGAATCGAGCTGATTTTGCTGCTGCGATTGTGGAATGTTGGAAAGAAACAGAAGCTACGCAAAAATTGTCATTAGGATCTATTTTAGTCGTAGCCGGTCCTTGCGAAATAGCAACCAAACTAGAGAAGCATCAGCAACCAGTTGAAATGATCGAATTGGAAAGCAATCATATTGAGGCAGACTCACGAATAATTCTTCATATCGATCAACTAATTCAAAATTCATTCTTTAACATTGTCGTAAAATCAGTGGACAGCGATGTTCTTATCTTATGTATTTATTATGCATCTCTTGTTGGTCTTCAAAAATTATTTGTCGATGCAACTGTGCCAAGAAAGACGCCGAAAGTTATAAACTGTACATATATACATAACGAATTAATTGATAAATTTAATGTTAATCCATTAATCTTTCTTATTGTTTATGCCATTTCTGGATGTGATACTTGTTCTTTTACACGCACTGTCAGCAAACGAACTTTTATGCAAACACTTTTCGATAGTCCGAATGATTTCTCCGATCTACAGAAGCTGACTGCTTTGCCTACCAAGAAAGATGTACGTCTATATACAGATCAAGTGTATAACTATTTATAGTTTTGTAGTTCAGGAGATATATTCATCATTCATAAACACAACTGATAAACACAATACTCCTCCACTTAAACAAATCTGATTAAAATATGAAGGGAAAATTCATACTTGAGCTTTCAGTCTAGAAGGTTCGTTAAATTACTAGAATCTCAAATGCTTATCAAATTCTACAAAGAATATAGAAATTCAATCGAATTCGATGAAGTTTCATGAACTGTTTATTAGTTTGAGCTAAGGTTCATATTATGTCGTTAAATCTTATGAAGTCGTTTGAAGATATTAAGCCTCGTTCTTTAATATCAATTGGAGTATACATTTTTCATCAGATGTAACAAATTCTGTATTTCTGAATATACTTGTTACTAGCCTCCTCGATAATCTGCCTTTTTTTGCGGCTAAATCTAATTTAATATCTTTATGCTATAGATTGATGCTGCCGAAATATTATTTGTTCGATGTTTTTGCTCGAATCGCCGACGCAGACAAAAATCTTCTTCAATATTTAGTTCAAAAGTAGTCCATCAATTAAATCAAAAAGATGTTTCAATCAATGAATTACGTGCTTCGATGGCTGTCACTGCTTTGAAAAAGAATTCGACATCAATTGCTGCATCATTACCACCAACACATGATTCTTTGTTTTATCACTGTTTACGTGTATCCAGACAAATTCAAATATGGCTACAAGCACCTGATGGTTACATTCAATATCCTGATTTGGAAAGTAGTGGATTCAAAATGATCGATGGTCGTCTTCAGGTTCAATGGACATCTAAACTACCACTTCCTAATGATCGACAACTGTCTTGCTGTGGGAAACACAAAGGACCATGCATTAGATGTGTATGTGTTCTAAATCAGATGCCATGTACTATATTCTGTCAATGTCCTATTGATTGTCAAAATCGAAGATTGATTCAAAATACCACGAACAATTCACAAACCAAAAACGTGAGCTCATTATTGTGTTGTTTGTATCACTGAATAAATAGTTACCTCTTTTTTCATCGAACAAATAGATGCTAACAATAGACAAAAATGATTCATATCCGCGTTACTCAAGATTTCCATCCCCATTATTAGATCGAGAGTCTTCTAATGAAGAAGAAAACGAAGAATCATCCATGTCGACTGAAATTTGTTCAAATGATGATATAAACGATTTCGATGTTTCGGTATAACGATATTACTTTAAGTATTACATTGAATAAGTGATATTAATTGTTGTTTTAGATTTCTTCATCAAGTCAAAATGAAGATTCAGGAGATGATGATTGCTTCTGATTCAGTCAACTTCATTTGCCATGCCATAAATATGTACATTTATCTACAGTCAACTATTCAGTTCACTTATTTTAACTATATATTTTATTGAGCATTTTACCTGATCTAGTACAAACTAAAATTCTGACTTTGTGCTATTTTATCTGTACAAAAAATTTCTTATCTTGTTTTTACTAATTTCTTATTATGAAAAAGCATTATTTTTGATTGTGAACATTTAATTTTGATCGATAGAAATAATAAAATTCATTAACAAATACTCACTAAATGTAGTACATTAACTATAAGAAAAATATGGGTTTTCTCAATATAAATAAGTATTTCAATGCAAGATCAAGCAAATGAATGAAATTGAACCTAAGAATAGCCATTACATGTAATAGTGTTATGGCGATCCTCTTCAATGACCCATCTAAATTTAGCGACATCTATATCGTTTTTTATTACTACACCCAAAACCCTTTGGTACTTTTCTTCATTAGTGTTTTTGAATTATGGATTAATTATAATCTTCGTCTCTGGTGCGTGTGTATATGCTAAGTGTAGCTTAGAAATAAATGTCTAAAGCTACACCAATCCATTGCACCAGACCACAGATCATTGGAGATATTTTGTGAAAGTTTAAATAGATTGCACCGATTAGCTGAAAGTCAACATGGATCTTTCGGGAAATACATTATAATGCCGATTGCCGTGGCCTCTAAACTGGTGAACACTAATTCTGATTGGTTCCTTATAAAGCTGCATGTGAATGATGAATCATGGAGTCATATGGCATGGCTGGCATGAAATGCCATGCATGACAAGACCTAGAGCAATTGATCGGTTGTGGTAATTGCAATCTTGTCCTCTGAAAGTGTTCGTCTGAAATTCCTGATGGACGATTGTCATAAAAATTTATTGAAAGTAGAAAAAGGGTCTCGCCTTTTCTATTATTGACCTTGTGAATGGGTACTTTGAAAATTAAAAACGGTCTTGTCTTTTATTGCCAAACGTAATCAAAAGTCAGTTTTCCTTCATGCAGTAAGAGCAGATTTCCAATTATCCGTGTAGGTGACGGACACTTGTCTGGTCGAGTTTCTTTCGATGAAGAAGGAAAATGAATGATCTAGACAGCTATCCGATATCGAAAATCTTCGGCTATAGTTGTCAGAAGAATAGCGTTAATGCCAGTAGTCATTTCTCTCAGGCATGGATAGCGCTATAAGAATATTCTTCAAATTGTAGTGAGATGTGTGAAGTCACATGGCAGTTCTGTAAAATATTCTGTTTTCTTTTGTTCTCGAAGTAGCTGAACTTGATCGTTAACAGATCCATGTCTGACACGGCTTATGTTCGTTTATGATGTTTAGTTTTAGCTAAAGGGATTTTCGTATTTTGAAAACGTATGCCAATATAAGTTTAACAATCACACGTGTATATTCAATTTCATAAACGGCTATGCATGTGACCGATAGTATGTATTCAAATCATTTGTATTTTTGTTCAACATGCATTCTAAGCTTTTCCTTTTTGTCGAGTATTTACATCACAATATTTTGTGAAATATTTTGTTCTGAAGAAAATTTTCCATAGATCCAGGTTTTTCAATTAAATATAAACTATCCGATACATATTCGTAGAGCAGCATATCTAATGGTGTTTACCTGAGAGTTTTAATTTGTGCATAGGTTTTTGTCACTCTAATATTGAGAAGCATCGAGGATGATAAGATATTTGCAGCATTTCCACAAGTTTTATGAATCATTGTAATTCGACATTTTTCTCACATATTCCTCCGAGTTTATATGATTGGACACTTGCTTCTACGTATAAAAATAGTTGTGTTTGTTTGGTGACAGCTCGGTGCATCAATTATTTTCAAAGTCGACAGTTTTTTCATTAACTTTTATAAATTTTAGTTTAAACCATTTTATAGTTGAAGATATTGCCTTCTCAGTGGATCCTGTAGTTTTCTTCTGTAAATAGACACCTGAAATAATGCACAGAATATTTAGCAACATAAACCTTTATTCAAGATGCGCAAAGAAAAATAAGTGATTTCTGATAGTAGCTCGTCGACAATAGATTCAACAATTCGCCATTGTAGAAATTTGCCCTAACTGTGTAACCTCCAGATTGCACATGACTTGACCAGCGACGAAAGCAATACTACGTTCAACTTTCATGTCTTTAATTGAAGAGACAGAACTTTGTATTACCCTACTGTTTACCTAAGCTAAGGCCCACATTGATGAACAAATCACATAGTGACATGATTGCTATCACTTAAAAAGGCATGTGCTTTCAAAATAGAGTTTTTGCAGTGCGAGCATTAGCAAATAAAATTCGATTACGATTATCTAAAGTGAGAGAATAAAGATTGCACGAGAAAATACTATCTTCTCTAGTTCTTTTGGAGGTTTTTCGATAAAGATATACTAAACTATAGAGGAGAGGAAATTAATTATTGTATCACATGTCAATATAGAAATACAAATGTCTCATCTTGGCTAAGATGGTTTTGTCTGGATTAAGCATATTTGGCCTAAAGTTAGGAGAGCAATCAATCAGAGGATGGATCACTTATCATTGTTAAAAAAGAAAAACTACTTTAAAGAGTTTTACCTAGCAAATAATCGAGTTTCTGATTTTCCAGATATTCTTATGTTGATAAAAAAAATTAAAAGTCATTTTCATTGTATAGCACGTCACTCTGATAGAATAAATTCTGCGTAACCCTTATCTTTGTATATTATTAGCGATAAGCATAAGCTCTTCGTAGAAAAAGAAAAGTTGTCCTGTAACTGCAGGATCTACCATGCTTTGATTAGTGATAAATAAGTCTGACATGATCGTTTGTATGTGATGAGTATCCTTAGAAAAATTGCCTAATTTGATTGGAAGAAATCCGTTAAAATAAAATAAAATGATTATAACTGACTAAAAATCATGAACATCAATTCAGATATGCTCCTTGCCCGTATAAATAACTCTTAAGCTCTGGACGATCCTATAGTTGCTGTATTAATAAATGACAGCACAAGTTAAGATTTTGCAGGTTACGCATAATTTAAACTAGAAACGATTGATCAGATGCAATGAATAGAAATAAGCGGCATATCTATACTTTTACATCTAAAAAAAATTAATTTAATGAAGATTGTTATTGTTAGTTCCAAGATTTTTGATATTTGTTATTTAATTTCTAAGGAACTTATCTCAATGATGACTATTTTATTGTGTGCTGCCCTTGTCTTTTTTAAAATAATTATGATGCATTGACGCAAAGCGATTAAAAGTAAGATTTATTTTTTTTCCAACCCAAACTCAATCGACAACAGACTGATTTTATTTGTGTAGAAAATGAAGTCATTTTTGAGCAACATCTTGGGTTATATCTAATAATCTACTTCTAATTGATACAAGAATGAATTTAGCCTTTTAAAAGCCCAATGGATTTTTTTGCTTGCAACAGACGAAAGACAACCATAAAATAGAGTTGATATGACCTCAATAAGTGATACCAAATTTGGTCGAAAACTAAAAATGTCGAAGGGTAAGAGTGTTGGAAAGGGTAAATATCTATAGTTATGAATATTGAAGGGTAAACATGTCGAAAGATGAATAATTTCAAACAAATGTGAAATGACTCTTTCTTTTTCTTCTGAACGAGAAAAAGTAAAAATCAATAAACAAAATCAACACATGGATAGATGGCTTAGTTACCTTCAATATAACCTGAGTAGAATGCTTTGGTTTTTATCGCTACTACGAAAGAAAAGCCTGCAAGCAGATTGAATGCATCGATGAAATCATCACCGTCTCATTTGAATAAATTGTTGATGTGACTTTACATAACTACTCTGATAATTTCGAAAACCGAAGCTTTTTCAATGCTGTTCTCTCGAAGCTTTTTTTTTCGACGCTAGTTGGGTAAATCCCTCAATATGCAGATACTTTAGCTAAAAAAAACTCTATATTAACAGGCAACAACCTGAAAGAAAATAAGTTCGATTTGAAATATCGCCTACACGCAGTTTAAAAGATTCAAAAATTGCTCGGAAACTTTCAGTCGAAACAAGAGATTTGTTTCTAAGATATTGATTGTAGAAAAAAATTCTGTTACATTTTTGCAAAAAAACTCCCAAAATACAGTTCCTCTTCAACGTGCTTTATTATCAGAAGTAAACAATACTTTTTAATGAAAATTTCATGGCAATCAAAATAGTGTATGAGCCGTTTATGAAAAAAAATTCAAACCGAAATTCTCTTGTTGCAATTTCTTCACGAGACGGAACATATCCCATACAAGGAATATTTTCTTCAAGCTTGAGTCCTGCGTTGGTGGAATAGTTTGAAACTTACGGGATGGTTTCATCAGATGCCTTGATTCAATACTTCACAATATCGCTCAAAAATTACGAAGCCACGTGTTACTTAAATGAATAAAAAGAATTTCAGAGTAGACTGGTGATATTTTAGAAAATCATGAGCCGTGAAAGACTCACTCTCCGATATAAGAATCACTTGTAAATGATGGTTTCGTCTCTATAGGATCACCAAGTTCATTTTAGTTCAGAATTTTTTGTGATTTTTACATACTAGCTCTTGTAGTAGATTTTATTCAACTTATGTTGATACCTCTTGGAATGGATATTCCACTTTTAAGGGCTAAACAAAATAAAGAGAGCAATTTGAAGAAGGACAAATCGTTGAACATGGAAGTGAACATCAGTATGTTGAAAGAGAAGAGAAAGACAAATAAATTGATTGATCATCAAAACATTTGTTTGAACCCGTTTGCAAAAGATATCAACCATGTTTACTAGCATTTTTTGCAAGTCTTTGATTAAAGTTCGGACTTATTTTCATTTAATTCATAAAAATCAACATCTTACGAATTTGTATGATCAAGTACATCTGTATATACATAATCTTATTTTATTTTCCGGTAGTTTATGTGTTGAAATAAACCAAAGAAACATACGAATACATCATTGGCTTTGTTAATTTAAGCACTAGAAGTAACGAGGATAATTTTTAGTTGTAACTCAGAACACTATCAGATGACCGATGTGATTACAAATGTCACCTCTTCAATTATAGTCTATGTTTAAATTTGTACGAATCTGTATTGAATTCTAACTTAGATATTAATTCCAAGCAAGTAGTAGTCTTAAAGAAGTTGTTATAAAGTAGTCAATATACCTGAATATCATTAGTGGAGTTCGACAAGTAAAGTTAATGCTTCAAACAGAGACTCTAGTGAATATATTTGTTATGTATTATGGAGTTATTTAATGACGAATGTTACTTGTACACCCAATGGTATTCGATATTGCTTTACGAATCCTTCTTGCCTATGTTGCCATGAAAATTGATCATATAGTATTAGAAAGTGATATCAGTTAACATATATTATACAATCACCCATGTGATCCAATATTTTTCATTCATATTCAAGTTTACAATACGATAAGATGTAATTATGAGAATTCAATCAAATTCAATTCATGAACAAAACTTCTAATTAAAATCTTTATCAGGATGCATTTTTCTGACGAAAATTTTCAGCACAGACGAATGTGAGTTCACATTGCTTATAGTTACTTCTCTTCAAGACTGCGGTAGCTGTTAATAAAGGATACAATGTGGAATATATTTTCAGTTTTACGAGGTTTGCTTCCTTCTGACTAGAAGTAACATGGAGTCTTCAGTGTAGATGACTCAAAGTGATGAAGGAATCGTGTTAAATTATATCAGCATCATTTTTTGATCAAGGAGATAAACTAGTAGATGATTATCAATATATGATGAAATATACTTTCCATTGATAGGATTTTCATCGTTTTTGCTCTTGCAAAGTTTGCCTTTTACTTAATATTTGAATATAAACCTATCACATACGTTCAATTACAGAGCAAGTTGATGTATGAGTGGAGATTTCAAACTTTGCCAATATTATCCTACCGACAGCAACAGTTCATCCAGAAAGCTCACATGTTTTCAAGTAGATAGACTGGTAGAGCAATATGATTTCTCTAAATTACATCACAGAAGTAGACATAAAAAAATGATTCTGATACTTTCTACGAGAATTTTGGAAGATACTGATTTATCAACGATCTTACAAGTAAAAGATATTGATTACACACGTGTAGTCAACATGAAAGGCCAAACATAGCTACGATGGATACTGCTTGATTAACTAGAATTGTTCGAGGAATTACTTGTCAACAGCATATGAAATCTATTCAGACTTAAGTATTGTGCGAACATACTTACACAAAATACATTGATTATGAAACAATGTATTCCATCGAACTATGATCTATAAACATTTCCTCGTCAATTGTGTCCTCTTCTGAGAATCGAACATTTTTCTTGAACACTCTGTTGAAACTGCAGTTTCAAGATAGAAGCCTATTCATAAGTTCAATAATTTCTTGAAAAGCACTACTGTAAGCGAATATTAAATTAATTTTAGTGTTGTTTTGGTCTTTTATTCTCTGCTATCTAACAATGAGAGAGAGAAAATTCTAACTGATTGAAGTTGAGCGGATCGTTTCTTTTAATCTGAGCTGTATAACTTCTCTATGTTTCATATATCAAGTAATGACGAGTATTACGCGATGCTATCAATAAGAAAAACGTTTCAGCAACTACAATCCATCCACGAATATATTTCTTAAACAGTACTGCAGAAAAACTCTACAGACTAGTCGTCAAGAATGTCCGAATTTCTGATGATTTAGAATAGGACGATACAAAAAATTTATAGTCCATACACCTGATCTGGTTGTTTTCCCATGATAGAAAATACTTCTCAATATTTGAATTTCTTACAGAATCGTTCGACTTATTTTTAGGAACATTGAATGTGTTTTACACTTGTAAGTGACTCGTCACTTCAAAAAGTCTTTCGAAGATAACTATTAATAACTGGTTACAATCGACTTCGCTTCGAATTCATTGAGAACGATCACCAATAGTAGCTAATATTGAATTCCCTCAAATGTAGTACTTTATTTTTCTTTTTAAGAAACGATAGGATTGACCCTGGTATAAAAAAGTTCTTATATTTAACGGTTTCCTTTCCGTTTTTCACGAAACAAAACAGAACAAAACAAAAACACAAAAACAACGTTCAGTGAAACTAAGAAAAAGGACAGCATCGTTCATGTTTTCCAGTAGGTCATGATTGTGATGATACATTCTCTACTTCTTTCTCATGGTTTACATCGACCGATGAATCGTGGATAGAAGCAAACATCACGAATGTGA